>CAMAPF010000935.1:1712500-2105000 GCA_945859915.1 Cuscuta epithymum | reverse complement strand
TAGGTCCTCGAACTTTCATAAAAAAGTCAATTAAGTCCTTCTATAGGAGACTTTGTCCGGTCGTCGTGATTTGGTGTGGTTCCCGGTGGAATTTTTTGATGAAATTTTTTGAGCATCTTATTCATCAAGTCTAGTTTACTCATACCAAATTTCAGCTAAAAATTTAATCGGGAGCGCATTCAAATTAATTCGAGAACAAAAAAATGTGCAGTTATCTTCAAGAATTAATTTGAATGTGTTCCCGATTAAATTTTTAGCTGAAATTTGGTATGAGTAAACTACACTTGGTGAATAAGATGCTCAAAAAATTTCATCGAAAAATTCCACTGGGAACTGCCCCAAATCGCGATGGCCGGACAGAACCTCCTATAGAAGGACTTAATTGACCTTTTTATGAAAGTTCGAGGACCTATTTGACAGTTTTTCCTTGATTTGTTTGAATGTTTTCTGTGGATCGGAGGAATTCAGCTCAATTGGGTCTCTTGTACATGACTACCCAACCGTGCATCCTACGTGTCAATTTAAGGGTTCAAATAAAGCCTTTAAATTTGATAGAGTTGTTAAGTTTACCCCCTCAATCGTTAAAAAATGTCAAAATTGCTATTAATAAAATTACAAAATAGAAAATAAAAATATAAATTAATATAGAAGTTCATAATATAAAATATAGACATCTATTTCTAAAATAACACGAAGCTATTTATATTTTGAGGTAAACTAAATATAAAAAATAACAAAATAAATTATTTTTAAATACATAATATAAAAATGTAATAGCTATTTTCGTATCATACTTTTTATATAGTACTACCTCCGTCCCAAAAAATTCTTCCCACTTACCTTTTTGGGATGTCCCAAAAAAGTTTTTCTCATTTCCCTTTTTGGAAAGGTTTGTGTGGCTACTATTCATTTACTTTTTTCTTACCCAACCACAACCATACATTTCCATTTTATTCTCACTTTCTTAAACTTCGGTCCAAGTCAAACTAGAAAGAATTTTCTGGGACGGAGAGAGTATAATTTTTTATGGTGTATATAATTAGTGTTGAGATATATTATCCCGGTCCGTTACTATTCAGGAGCCCAAGACTGTACGTAGTACGGAGCCCGATCAACGAGGCCTACCTTCAGCCTATCAGGCCTATTTCGGTCCTTGGGCCCATTTCGGCCCATCCGGCCCATTAGGTTAGGTTTTCCCCCTTTCCCTTACCCCTATAAATATGGGGCTTTTCCACATGTTTAGGAATCCCTTTTTCCTTGGCTTATTCTTCTTCCTTCTCTCTAGCTAGCTTACAATACTCCATGAATGGGAGCTCAATACCTTGTAGTCTTGTACAATGTAATGGGAGGAGAGTCTTAATGAGAAAGAGATGGCTTGAACATTAGCCTAAAAATTCCTGTGGTTTTCTCCCTTTCGAATTTCCACGTAAAAACTGAGCTTGTTCATACACATTTATACATATATTTACTATATCGTGTTGGATTAAACTCAACAATTAGTATGAAGTATAGTATACAATTCTAGAATAAAATAATACGAAGTATATATACATATATGCATGCATGTGTGTGTGTATTTTTACATTTAAATCTAAAACATATTAAAAATATTAAAAAATATGAAATGAAAAATACAACTCTATAACATAAACATGATATAAATTGTAAAATAGAAAACACAAATTATGTTTAATATTACCAATTATTACATACGGAGTATAATACACAAAATACATATTTAATTTTAATTTGTGAAACATGTATTGTTTTTTTTAAACAAAATAGATTTGAAATATCAAAATAGTTTGAATGAATTTATTTTGGTTTATTTAATTTTCTTTTACCGCGAATATAAATACATCCTTATTATATTATTTAATAGGATGTCTATATTTTATACTTCGACTTTTATCTTATTTTTATATTTGTATATTCTTTTTCTTTTTTGCAACTCTTACCTTTTCTAACGGTTGAGGTGGCAAATTGAACAACTCTTTCAGATTCAGAGGTCTATTTGACGTGGGATGCACGGTTGACATCTGACTGAGTAATGTGGTGGGGATCAGAGTTTTTTAGAGTTCGGGATGCGAATTAAGCATTCCGAACGGGTACATGAACCTATTAGACACTTAAGCCTTATTTTTTTGAATTGGTAGTATTTGTACCTATATTCAATGTATTATACTTCGTATTAAACAAAAAAAAAAGACCTTATTATGTACATAGTATTAAAATAAACCACTTGTGCATATATGTGAATACGTGGAAAGCAATTTTATGAGCTTTCATATATATGAGCCCATTAATTTAAGAAGGAAAATAATTTTGTCTAACCAAAATTTATGTATGATGATTATTGATGACGGATGAGCATAAATAAACATTAAGCATGTAAAAACCGACAAGAAAGGAAATAAATAACCTTTGACATACTCCGTATGATTCTTGAGGGAACCTGCGTACTTCCTGATCAAACTGGACGCCTCTTTTTTTTTGGATGAAATGTAAATATGTATTAACACCCAAGAAAATATACATCAACGGGTTCTAGATCTCTTAACCCCCCCCACCCCTACCTAGTGTAGGGGTTAGGAGAGATTTTTATTCGATCTAAACAAAAATCAAAAAGGGGCCTAAGTATCGGATACTAAATGCCCCAAGCCATACAGGAAAAACCAATCAGTGCTGCAAGGTGCACGCACACAGAACATCAAAAATTATACAGCAACCAAAGAAAGAAACAGCTAATTGGAGGTTATTATGAACGCTCCACTTGGCCCATCCAAAAAACACAAGGTGTTGCAAGGTGCACACACACAGTCCAAAAAATGATGTCGCGGCTTTAAAGTGGCGTCCACTTCCTCCCATCAAAAGTTGATCAACTCATGTGGGTATAAGCTATAAAGGATCTTATACACCACATGCTTGACCTTAGAGATCACATCCGCTTCCGTCTTCAAGCCTCCATCAAAACGTAGCTCATTTCTGACATGCCAAATATAATAGACCGAGGCACAAAGCGCTAACCGGGCTACCTTTGCCTTCATCGTCGATCCTTTATGAGTCTTCGTAATCCACTTTGTTGGGTTAAGGGCCCAAGCCGAGGTCCGGCCCACTAACCCATTTCGCCAGACGAACGTCCAGTTAGATCACTAGGCCAGCACACAGGCCCATGTTCCTTGAGGATGGACGAACGTCTGGTGTTGGGGGACTCAGGCCCAGCAGCTCATCCCGACGAACGTCTGTGCAGGGATAAGGAGCAGAACCACGGGCCACCAGGGACGGCGACGAACGTCCCCATAGCAAGCCTGTAGTCATCGGAGAAAACCCAGTCCACATGGTGAGTATCTGTCAAGGCCAGGAGACGAACGGCCGATATCTCCCAAGGGTCCCTTGGAGCAATCCAACTCACTTCCCGATGGACGAACGTCCCCACTGATCCGGCGGGAAACCTAGATTCTGGCGGGAAGTGCATTTAATGCTAAAGATTTGGTAGTTGGGACACCAGCGGTCCACAGGCTGCCACGTCACTACAGCCACCTGCCCATTGGCGGGTATAAATAGAAGCATTTATTCCATTGTAAAGGGTTGGCAACTTTCTATTCTTAGCATACTAGCTTGAGCATTCTTATTCGCAGCATCTCTAACTGCCTGTAAGACGAACGGCCGACGTGCCTTGTTTAGCAAGTAGATTGTACTTAGGGGAGTTATTACGGAGTTAATAATACCTATTTACATTGCCTGCTATTATTATTGTTTCTTGATTCATCTCATAGTTGTTGGGCTAGACATCCATACATTTCACTCCACTCGAAACCTTTGGGCTTACGTGTTGGGTCCACGGGTTGAAGGAATAAACCTCAACACTGGCGCCGTCTGTGGGAAACTGAACAAAAAAGTTTCCAGAAACTCTCCCAAACAGCTACTAAGTCTGCCTACTGCAAATACGATGTCAGGAAGCAACACCCAGCGTGATCTCTCCGAGCGTCTGGAGTCGAGCCGCCGGAATCGCGGCCAGAACTCGGAATTATCCGCGACAATATGGACTTCAGGGGGAAACGGGGGTATCACTGACCTCATTCCTCTGGAGGCCAGGCAGGATCCCCGCCTCATGCGTGAACTCGCAGACACCATGCGTCGCATGGCGGACGAGCGGGAGGCCCGAGAGCAGGTGTACTCTGCAAGCACTCAGCGAACGCCCCTCTCTCCCATACGCCGCATGCAGTCGTACGATGATACGACGGGATCCAGTGACCACCGGCCCTCAGTCCACGAGCGGCTAGGTGGGGGTTCAGGCTCCCGTGAGACGGGAGGGCGGACCAGGGTCAGCATCGCTGCATCCAGGGCTCTCACACCATCGGTTCCTCGCCAGATTCCGCGGGGAGACGAGACCCCAAGGGTCAACACCGTTGGACGACGTTTCCAGCGGCGAGGTGCACAGATCTTCAGGCGGCCGCACGATGTTGTGGCCGCTCAGCAGAATGCCACTCCCGAAGCCGCGCCCCCTGTGTCCCCCGGAAGGGCCGCATAGGACGCACGGCTGGAGGCCATGGAGAGGCAGATAGCCGAGATGAACAGGCGGGCGGACGCCGGCTCGGCCACACCCTCGTTCTCTCTCACATCACCTTTTACCCCACGGGTGATGAGCGTCGAGATTCCCCGGGATTGCAGACCCCCGGGGAACTTGGTGTATAATGGGGCTGGTGATCCTAAGGCCCATCTGATAAGCTACCAAGGGAACCTGTCCATGCTGGGAGCATCGGACGAGGCCATCTGCAGATTGTTCTTCAGCACCCTCAGGGGGCCAGCTCAGGAATGGTTCGGCCAGTTGAGGCCAGGCACCATTGACTCATACGAACAGCTTTCCCGGCAGTTCATGGCACAGTTTGCTGCCAGCACCACCCCCAGGAAGGATGTCACGGCTCTTGCCCACATCAAGCAAGGGCGGGACGAACCACTGGCTAGATTCCTTGTGAGGTGGAGGGACGAGGTACTGCAGGTCGACGATCTGGACGAACGCCTGGCCACCAATATGTTCACCAGTGCGCTCGCCACAGGGGATCTGTACCGGGACCTGAGGAGGAATCCCGGCACCAGCTACACCGAGGTTTTGGCTCGGGCACAAAAATATGCCTCCATTGAGGAGGAGATCAGGCAGCGGGACGGAGTTCCCGCAGCCCAGCCTAGGAAGATGGCGGACAGGCTTGGACCCAAACCGGGGCCCGGGCCCTCACCCCCAAACAAAAAGAAGAGGACGGACGGAGCGATGATCCCATGGAAGGCTCCCTCCGGAGACAGCCAGACACGGCCGGACGACCGCTACATTCCATTGGCCTATCCAGTTAGCCAGATCTTCGAGGCCATCAAGGACAAGGGCCTCCTGGCAGAGCCTCAGGATATGAAGAAGTATATGGGGCTTGACCAATCGGCTTACTGTGAGTACCATCAGAGGATCGGCCACCTGACGGACAATTGCAGCCAATTAAAGAAAGCAATCGACGAGCTGATCCGTCAGGGGTACTTGGGCGAATTCACCCAGCTGCTGAACAAAAACAGTCAGCAGAAGCCGACCCCAAGACACAAGACATGGCGCCGCGACGACCGGCGCGAGGCAGAACCTCAGGACGTGGATTACCGGAGTGCAGATAAACGTCCGGAGGGGTCCCTCGGCCCAAAGGGCAAGAAGAAGAAGTTGGAGATCAAGGTGATCTTCGGGGGCGCTGAGACAGGAGATACACCCGCCGAACGGAAAAAATTTGAGAGATCACTGTATGTGGGTTCCGTATCAGCACCCCCCACCAAGCGCAATAAAATCGAGGCAATTACCTTCGGCCCCGCTGATCTGCCAATGTCGCCAGCACCGCACAGGGACGAACTGGTGATCAGCATGGACGTGAACGATGCCATCGTCCGCCGCGTCCTTGTTGACACCGGGAGCAGTGTGAACGTCCTCTACTGGGAGGCTTTCGAAGGAATGAAGCTCAGGAAGGACATGCTGCACCCCCTACGCACCCCGCTGTCCGGCTTCACCGGGGATTGCATCGACGCCGAGGGTACCATCGCCTTGCCAGTAGAAATCGGCGACGGCCCTCATACGGCCCAAATCAGCATGACGTTCGTCGTGGTCCGCCTAAAATGCGCCCACAATGCCATTTTGGGCCGACCCGGCTTGGAAGACTTGGAGGCCATATGCTCCGTACGGCACTCATGCATCAAATTCCCCACCGACACTGGAGTGGGAGTGGCACGTACGGACCCGCATATGGCCAGGGCCTGCTACACGAAGGCGATGGAGAAGCTCAACGAGCGGGAAGCTCGGGTCAACAGCATCTCCGAGAAGGCCAAACAGGCCGACTTGGATGCTCATCTGGAACCAGCAACTCTGCTGGAGGAAATCGAGCTCGACGACCCGACGGACAGGAAGGTGTCCATCGGTGCAGATCTAGAGCCGGAGATCAGGGCGGGGGTCATAGCTGTCCTACGGAGGTTCCGAGTCTTGTTCGCCAGGGGACCGGAGGACATGCCGGGCATCGACCCCAACCTCATATGCCACAGACTCGCCGTGCGGCCGGACGCCAAGCCTGTGCAGCAAAAGAAAAGATACATGGCGGCCGACCGACGCGATTTCATCAGGAAGGAGACGGCAACTCTCCTCAGCATTAAACACATCCGGCCGGTCATCCACGTGGAGTGGCTGGCCAACGTGGTACTAGCCCCGAAGGGCGACACTTGGCGGATGTGCGTCGATTACTCGGACCTGAACAAAGCTTGTCCGATGGATCCATACCCCGTCCCGAGGATCGACTTGCTGGTAGATGAAACGGCAGGCTGTGAGCTGCTCAGTTTCATGGACGCATTCCGGGGCTATCATCAGGTGTTCATGCACCCCGATGATGCCGAGAAAACGGCGTTCGTCACGGCGGACGGCGTGTATTGCTACATCGTCATGCCGTTTGGCCTGAGGAACGCCATGGCTACTTTTCAAAGGATGATTGGGATGTTGTTCAAAGACGTACTTGGGAAAACAATGGAAGCTTACGTGGATGACATCCTGATCAAGAGCAAGAGGAAGGAGGACCATGTCCAGGACATGGAGAAGGTCTTCGGCATCATGGAGAGGGCCAGCATGAGGCTCAATCCGAAGAAATGTGCCTTCGCCGTCCGGGGCGGCAAGTTCCTCGGCTACATGATGAGCGAGCGGGGAATCGAGCCTAACCCGGAGAAGGTGAAGGCAATTATGGACATGGAGGCACCGAAGAACCTAAAGGATGTGCAGCGACTCACCGGGCGTCTGGCGGCCCTGAGCAGGTTCTTATCCAAACTGGCTGATAAGGCGATTCCCTTTTTCCAGATCATGAAGAAGGCCAATCCCTTTGAATGGACCTCGGAGTGCCAGGCTGCCTTTGAAGACTTCAAGGTGTATCTCTCCTCCCCGCTCGTCCTCACCAAAGCGGATCCCGGGGAGAGATTGTACATATATCTGGCAGTGGCCGACCTGGCTGTAAGTGCCGTGCTGCTGAAGGAATCTGAAGGCGTTCAGCGGCCGATATATTTTGTGAGTAAAGCACTGAACGGCCCCGAGACGAGATACACACTGATGGAAAAGACGATCCTCGCCTTGATTGCATCCATCAAGCGCCTGGCGCCATACTTCCAAGCACACCCGGTGACCGTCTACACAACGCAACCCCTCGCCACCATCCTCAGAAATCCAATGGCAAGCGGGAGGATAACCAAGTGGTCCCTGATGATCGGCCAGTATGACGTGGATTTCAAACCAAGGCCAACAATCAAGGGACAGGCACTGGCGGACTTCATTGCAGAATGCACCGCGCGCACCGAGGACGAAACCCATGACAGCAACGACTTCAATAATTGGTGGGAGATGTACACCGATGGGGCCTCGAGTGCGCGGGGTTGTGGCGGGGGAGCGGTGATCACTTCCCCCGAAGGTTTCAAGGCCTACTACTCTATGAAATTCGAGTTCAAGGTCACCAACAACGAGGCTGAATACGAGGCGCTTATCGCAGGTCTGAAATGCGCGAAAGCCCTCGGAGCAGCTCGTCTGAAGGTGAGAATGGACAGCCAGCTGGTGGTAACCCAGATGAACGGCACGGCAGAAACCAGGGAAGAGAGAATGAAGGTCTACAAAGAGCTGGCGGAGGAACAGACCGCACAATTTGAGCAGGTGGTGCTTGAGCAGGTATCGCGGGTGGAGAATGCAGAGGCGGACATACTGTCGAAACTAAGCAACCCCCCAACCGATGATCCGGCCTCAGGCATCCCCCGACACATTAGAGGCTTCGTTAGGCAGGAGGTGTTCCCAGTACCGGCAACGGACGTCATCCAGGTGGAGGTTATCTCCGTGGCCGAACCTAACTGGGCGAAGGAGATAGCAGATTACCTCAGAGATGGAACACTCCCTGAGCCCGAGGATGATGGCAGTACAGGAAGAGCCGCATGGGTAAAGAGGCGTGCCCCTAACTTTGAACTTATTGACGGGCAGCTCTACAAGAAGACGTTCGGCGGACCCTACCTCCGATGCCTCCCGCCGAGCCTGGCAGCGGCGGTGATCGAGGAAATACATGAAGGGATCTGCTCCAGCCACCAGGGCCCCCGGACCTTGGCCAGGAAAATCATCCTGCAAGGCTATTACTGGCCGACCATACAGCAAGATTGCTTCAATCACACCCGGAAATGCGCAGTATGCCAGCAGTATGCACCTGTCCCTGGCCGTCCAGCAAGTTTCTACACCCCGATGACCATCGCACTACCTTTTGCTAGGTGGGGCATAGACCTGCTGGGCCCTCTGCCAACGGCTGCTGGTGGAAGGAAGTTCGTCATCGTGGCGGTTGATTATTTCACGAAGTGGGTCGAGGCCGAGCCGCTGGCCTCCATCACTGAATTCCAGTGCCAGAAGTTCGTCTGGCAGAACATCATTTGCCGCTTCGGAATCCCAGAGCAGATCATCACTGACAACGGCCGGCAGTTCATCGGCAGAGGCTTTGAGGCATACTTGGCAAAGTGGGGCATCAGGCACTCTAAGGCCTCGGTGGCTTACCCGCAGGCCAACGGCCAAGTGGAGAACATGAACCGGACCATCATGGATGGAATCAAGAAGAAGTTAGAGGACTACGCCTCCACCTGGCCGGAACAGCTGAATTATGTCTTGTGGACGTATAGAACAACGCCCAGAACGGCAACTGGCGAGACCCCTTTCGCCTTAGCTTATGGTTTCCAAGCTAAGGTACCGACGGAAGTATTGGTACCTACACACCGCACCAAGCACTTCCAGCCGGAGGACAACGAGACCAACCTGCGAGCGGAGCTCCATTTCATTGAGGAACGAAGGGACCTGGCGGCTCGACGCATGGAAGAGTATCACAGGGCCACCCAGAGATACTTCAACAAGGCTGTGAAATTCCGCGAAATAGAGGCCGGGGACCTCGTACTCAGGAAAAGAGAGAAGAGCAAGCCGCTCGAAGGCGGCAAAATGGCGAAGAACTGGGAGGGACCTTACCGGGTCATCAGAAGATACAACCAGGGGACGTTCCTCCTCCATACCCTGGAGGGGAACCATGCCGGGATGTGGAACGTTGAACACCTGAAAAAGTTCTATCAATAGTTAGAGGCTGATGTCCTTGTTATGTTTCCACTCCCATGTAAAATGACCGGACGTCGTCAATAATAAAGGCCCCCTGTTTTTTACATCATTTCCGTTCTGCCAACGGCCGCTAAAGAAGGGAATCTCGATGCAGATACACCTGTTCCTCCTTGTGATGTCTGCGGATACCGAACGTCTCCCCGAAGTAGGGACGCCGGTAGGACCAAGGACCAAGGACGAACGAAGCACTAGGGAATCTCGATGCAGATACACCTGTTCCTCCTTGTGATGTCTGCGGATACCGAACGTCTCCTCGAAGTAGGGACGCCGGTAGGACCAAGGACCAAGGACGAACGAAGCACTAGGGAATCTCGATGCAGATACACCTGTCCTCCTTGTGATGTCTGCGGATACCGAACGTCTCCTCGAAGTAGGGACGCCGGTAGGACCAAGGACCAAGGACGAACGAAGCACTAGGGAATCTCGATGCAGATACACCTGTTCCTCCTTGTGATGTCTGCGGATACCGAACGTCTCCTCGAAGTAGGGACGCCGGTAGGACCAAGGACTAAGGACGAACGAAGCACTAGGGAATCTCGATGCAGATACACCTGTTCCTCCTTGTGATGTCTGCGGATACCGAACGTCTCCTCGAAGTAGGGACGCCGGTAGGACCAAGGACCAAGGGCGAACAAAGATCACCTCCTTAAAAAAAAAAAAAAAAAAAAAAAAAAAAAAAAAAAAATGGGGAGAAGAGGAGAGAAGCTCCTACACGGAAGGGAATCTTGCCCGGGTGTGCCAGATCTTCCCCCACCGCCGAAGGCGAACGCCTCTCGATGAAGAGGTTAGTAGAGACGTGGAGGGGGCTAGACGAACCAAGGGAGCCTGCCAAGATAAACCTGTTTATCCCACAAATGACCATGGATCGATGGACGTGGGATAACGAAGACGGGAACCCGTGAGGGTAAACCTGTTCGTCCCTGCGAGTCCCTTGGGTACCGAACGTCTTCTTCGAAGCAAGAGACGCCGGTAAGACTAAAAGGGCCACGGACGAACGAAGAAGGGGGGAATCTCGATGTAGATAAACCTGTTCTTCCTTGCGACGTCTGCGGATACCGAACGTCTCCTCGATGTAGGGACGCCGGTAGGACCAAGGACCAAGGACGAACAAAGACCAAAAGACTCCAAAAAAAAAAAAAAAAAAAAAAAAAAAAAAAAAATGCCAGACGAGCATGGAGCAAAGAATGATTTTTATTCCTCGGCACTATTGGCCGGAAAATTACAATGTATGACAGTACAATACAAAAATGAAAAATTATACAAGTACAAGATGATGAGCAGAGAATCACGGCAGATCGGCGTCCGGAGCTGGAGCTCGGGAAGGGGCCTGCTTGGATTTGTCGCTAGCCGCGGCTTCCTCCTGCTCCTTCAGCAACTCAAGGGCCCCTGCATGAGCGTCTGCCATCAAGACGTCGAAACCAGCCGCCTCCGGATCAAAGGGAGCCCCAAAGTGACGCTCAAACGTCGGGAGATTCTCCGCCACTAGCCCAACCATACCTTTGCGGTAGGTGTCATCGGCGAGATCGTCAAGAAAACGACGTCCGGTGGGTGTGGCCTGGAGCAATTTTACCCCGTCTTGATAGGCATCCGGGCAGGTGGCCAGGAACTCGCCGACGAGCCGCGGGAGGAACTTCATGGCCATAGTGTGGATGGCGCCAGTATAAGCCTTGGACTTCTGAAAGGCAATGGAACCAGACTCCTTGATTTTGGCAACATCGGCCTCATAAATAGGGACATGATTGTCCACGCCCGTCTGGCGAAGCTCCACCTTGGCTTTCTCTACGGCCCACAGCCGGCTGCGCAGATCTACAAGCTCGGCCTCCTGCTTCTTGAGGAGCTCCTTCTGAGAGGCATTCTCCTGGACGAGTTTATCGAAGGCATCGGCTTTCTCTTGAAGAGTGCCAGCCCTGCCTTTTGCACTCCTCAGAAGGGCGTCGCTTTCGGCCCGCACCCTGGCCATTTCCCTGCCTTGATGCTCGAAGGCCATCCGGGCCCTGTGGAAGTAGAGCCCGGCCTTATCCAAGGTGCTCTGGCCACACTCCAGAAGGTCTTCGGGTGCCTCCTGAGCAGCAAAATCCTGGGGGACCTTGAGATTCAGGCCACACCAGATAGAGGATGCCGTCTGACCAAAGAGCATCATTGACTCCTTGCGTGGACCAACCCCGGAGAACTCAATCAAACCAAGGGAGGACCCATTGGCTTTTGAGGGCGAAGGAGGACGAGCATCGTCAGAACCCTTAGCGATCTGGGCATCATCATCCCGGAGACGACGAACGTCAGAAGTTCGTGGGGGAGAAGGACGGGACTTGCCCCGAGAAGCAGGCTTCCGCTTAAGGGGGCTCCCAGGCTCACCATCAGAGTCGTCGGCTACTATGATGGCCTTGGAGGCTGTACCCTCGACGCGCGACCTCTTGGAGGCGCCGGCTCCCAAATCATCCTCAGTCCGGCCCCTGGTCACCCTAGTTTCAACCTTGGGGACGAGCGGTTTCCCGGGCTTGTCATGCCCTCTGTGCCCACGGTCGGCGGCAATCGGAGCGGCATTGTCTCGGCGCATGGTGGACGTGGATGGACAAACTCCTGCATAAGGGGAATCAAGGCGTTCAGAACCATAACAGCGAAGAGAGGTTAAAACAATGCAAGTACAAACGGACGCACCTAACCCAGCCTGAGCTTTAAAGGGCTCGGCCACCAGCAACCGGAGGTTCTGGATGCCAAGTCCGGCTATGCGCTTGGCATATCCAAGCTCCTCGTCCGTCATGGGCGGCGGGATCGTCTTCACAGGGTAGGCGTTCCACCGATCAGAGAATGGCATCGGTGAGCCTACTCCGGCCAGGAAGAAGCGTTCTTCCCAACCGTCTGGATTCCCAGCGTTGTTCGAGAACAGGACCATGGACGGACGGGCAATTAGGGTCAAATACCCTGTACGTCCGAAGGTGGACAGACGGAAGAAATGGTGCAGCAGGTCCACGGTGGGGGTCACACCGACGCTGTGGCATCTAATGATAAAGCCAGCGATTATCCGATAAGCGGCAGGGACGAGCTGCGCAGGCACAATCTCGAGGGCCCTGAAGAGTTCCAAGTGGAAGCTATGCAAGGGAAAATTCAGCCCGGCTATCACCGAATCTAGGTGGACCACCACATAGCCGGGCAGATGGCGCATGGGGTTCCGAAGACGCCGATCGTCGTAGGTCCTTGGTGGATAGAACCATTGACTGATCAATCGCTTGTCAGCGTTCGTCAGGCGTTGAACTTGACGCCGGACGCATGAGAAGTTGAGGCTATAACGGGGAGGCCGGGGTGGCATTCCCCGCTCATAATACTCCAAGTCATCACCGGAAGAACATCCATCATCAAAACGACTTTCGGAAGACATGACGACGAACGATACCTTGGAGCTCGAGGTTTCCGATACGATCAAAAGAGAAGTCTAGAGAGAGAAGGCAATTGTGCAGCGTAAGGAGAAGTGTGAGTGGATCACTTGGGTACTGAGTATTTATAGGCAACACCGCGGGATTGCCCCAACCGAAGCAGGACACGTGGCGCCTGGATACCGGTACCTACCACGGTATTTAAAGCGTCTCGATTTTGTCGCCGCATAACCCACACAAGGACATCCGGGTCCGTGCCACGAACGTCCCTTGAGGAGGGCTCACCGGCTCGGAGGAATTTGAAGACATTCAACCTCCCTTGCTTCCTTAATTCCCCGGCCGACCCTAGCATCGGCGGCTGGCGAGGGCACACGAATCAACTGGCGACGTCCCTCTTGCAGCACACCAGTTTTTTAGGTCACGCAATATGAACGAACGTCGTCACCAAGCGCTGTTTCAGGGAAATACGCCCATAAGTCCATACTTGAATCGTGTGCTGGCAAGGCAATTACCGACGAACGTCTTCCCACTGTCCAGAGACCGCGTAGGCGGTAAAGATGTGTCGAGGCGCCGGAGGGATTCCTCATACTACAAACGATGGGCACAAAAGAATGAAGTGAAAATCACGTCCATTGATGGTGCACAAAGGATGAACGCCGCCTCTCCACACTTCGTGCCAGATGAGCACGCAAAACAGACGAACGTCCCGCGCGTGGTTTGAATGTTCATATCACGCGACGACGGGCGGACATCGTTATCAAGTGCTGGTGCTGAGAAATACGTTCCTATGTCTACACTTCGAGCATGCACCATAAACCACCGACGAACGTCGCTCCATTGACGGAACGCGTTGAATACGTACGGAGGATTGACTTCGGGACGCTTTTGCCTGGAAGCAAGTAGAGGACGGATACGAACGTCCTCTCGGACTCTGACCTTGCTACAAGGCATGTCGGACCGCCGAAGGGGTTTCCATACATCGAAGGACAGAAGGAAGGAGAATAACAAGTAGAAATCATGAACATGGAATAATCATGGGCAAAAAGATGTATATTCCTCGGCTCTAACGGCCGGACATTACAAAGGTTGGAATGGAAAAATACAAAGTACATTATACAAAGAAGGGGGATTCAGGCCGGCTGCCTCCCGGAATCTGCTCTTCCTCCTCGGCCTCGGGCTCAGGGGTCGGGGGCTCCGGAATCTCTCCTCTGGCCTTGGCTTCCTCCCGCCGTTGGTCCCTCCCCAACTTCCCCAAGGCTTGGAGCAGCAGATCATCATCCGTATTGGCAGCGAGCTCGAAGTCGGCCCCCTGCAGCCTTGAGAAGATGGGAAGGGTGGCCTTGACCCCCTCATTGTAACCGGCGGCGAAGGAGCTGTCGCCGACCTCGTAGAGGAACTTGTGAGACAAGGGGGAGCTCTCCAGAATCCGGACCCCGCTCGCCAGACGCTGCCGGGGTGGGATCTTCTCCAGCGCCGCAGAGAAAACGTCACCGAAGGCTCCGGCGCAGTAATCCTTGGCGGAATCCATGAACTCCCCGGTGTTCCGATAGCCGGAGGTATCGACCAGCCACTCCGGACTGGCACCCTTTGCAGTAGGGTGCACCGGGACAAGCTTGAAGCCAGCTTTCTCAAGGCTGGCCAGCTGCTGGCGGGACTCTGCCCGCAGGGCGGCGATCTCCTTCTCCTTGGCGGCCGCCTCCGCCTCTGCTCGACGAGCGGCCTCCCGGGCCGCAGCGATGGCCGCGTCAGCTTTGGCCTTGGCCTCCTTCAGGTCGGCCTCCCGGGCAGCTTCAGCCTGAAGGACTAGAAGCCCAGACTGGATGACAGAAGAAGAAAAAATAAGGATCAGAGGATGAACATCAAGGAAAATAAGAGATATACTCAGAGCTAGCAAGGAATTACCTGAAGAGCGGCTGCCAGGGCAGCGCTTGTCGCCTCAGAGGACGAACGGCTGGGCAGCTCTAGACCAGCCTTGAGGGCCATCTCCCTCCAGAGCTCTTCCGCCGGGCGGCTCAATGGCAAGGAGCCGGCGTCTTCAAGCAGGGGCCCGGTGGAGCCTGCTTCGCGGCCCCTCTTCTGTCTCTTCTCCGGGGCTTTCTCCGGACCCTTCTGAGGAGCCATCTTCGTGGGGACGACCGGCTGGGGAAGGGCGGCTTCGAGAGCAGGGGCCCCGGAACCCTGAGCCAGCACAGTGGCAATCAGATGCTGCTCACCCTCGGCAGTTCGCCGGGCAGCGTCAGAAGCCGAGGAGTTGGACGCCGAGGCGGGGGCATTCTTGGCCTTCTCCATCGCAGCTTTAGCGGCGGCCGCTTTGGCCTTCCTGGTCTTCAGGCACTCGGCGTGATTCATTTGATCCCTGTCTGGCGGAGGACCTGCAAAAAATAACAAAGGATTAGAAGACGAGCGGGGAATAGAATAAGACACTCACCTCGAAGGACAGGACCGCCCGGTGCCCCGAGACGAGCGTCGAAGGGTAGAAAAAGTCCAGGGACACGGGCGGTACCTATGCCTGCCCCAGAGAGTGCCTCGAAGGTCAGGAATCCGGCTATAGGACGGACGCCACCCTCCAACACCTTCTCCGCATCCAGAAGCAGATCGTCGGACGGCTCCGATGACTCGATCTTTGGGGGGTACCCATTCCACCGGAGAGGGAGAGGAGGCCCGTCGTATCGAAGGAAGAAAAAACGGTTCTTCCAGTCGTGGATGGACGAAGGGTAGTTCTTGAACAGCCGCCTCCCAGGACGTGCGGCCACGCTCAGATACCCGTCGGCGTTCTGAGGAGTGACGCGGTAGAAATAATGGAAGAGCTCCAGAGTGGCATCGACCCCCGCAAGTTGGCAGCGCACCAAGAAGGCCGATATGAATCTGTAAGAATTTGGCATGAATTGCGCCGGGGCCACCTGGAAGCAGTGGAAGAACTCCACATAGAACGCATGAAGTGGAAACCTCAGCCCGGCTTCAACGGAGTCCAGGTGAAGCATGATCATCCCCGGACGTCTCCTCATCACATGCTCAGCACCTCTCACACTCCAGACGAACGGCGGGGGAAGGAAGGTACGGATTTTATTGAGGGCCACGCGGGAAAGGACTTGGTCATGGTCAAGTGCACTCCTGATCGGGCAGATGTGGCGCTCCCTATCCGTGGGGATGCCCAGATCATACACCTCCACATCAGAACCAGATTCGGCTTCCTCTCCGGAATCATAATCAGCAGGACGCTCATTCAGGGGGACTGCGTCAATAACATCTACTGCCCCGTCAGCGCCCCCACCCCCGGCGTCGCTCCCGCTATCTTGGGACACGTCATCCGGCTCGCCATCAGCCCGGATGGTCCCCACAGTCGTGGCCGAACCCGAGGTTCCGGAAACACTAGTTTTTCCCGGGGAGCGTGCATTCGCATTGTCAGAAGAGGAGCCCGAGGAGGAACCCGACGAACTGGAATCGGAACTTGAGGAAATCTCCATCGAAGTCATTTCGGCTAGAAATCAGGATAAAGAAAAGAAGCAGAGGGGGGAAATTACCTTACAAAGGTATGGTTGGCCGAATTTGGGAAACTTGAAGAGCTGCGGAAAATCGAGAGCAAGAAAGCAGAAATTGGGAACCCTAATTCAGAGGGAAAACCTAGCATTTATAGGAGAAGCACCGATGAAGAAACCAACGAGGGGCTGACACGTGGCAAGGAGCGTATTCCGGCCCACGCGCTGTGCGTGGGATGGGAACGTAATGATGGCACTTCCTCGGGAAAACGCGCCGCTGCAACATCAGCCGTCACCTCGTTTCCTGAACCGTCAAACAGCTGTCAAGCATCATGACCACGAACGTACGCTTCCACCAGGTGCAATAAACACAAGTACCAAGATACGGACGTCTACTTCGGGGAGGTTCATACTTCCTTATGTCCTGCGCATGCTCAGAACATCAGAAGTGGGGGACTTGTGTTGGGTTAAGGGCCCAAGCCGAGGTCCGGCCCACTAACCCATTTCGCCAGACGAACGTCCAGTTAGATCACTAGGCCAGCACACAGGCCCATGTTCCTTGAGGATGGACGAACGTCTGGTGTTGGGGGACTCAGGCCCAGCAGCTCATCCCGACGAACGTCTGTGCAGGGATAAGGAGCAGAACCACGGGCCACCAGGGACGGCGACGAACGTCCCCATAGCAAGCCTGTAGTCATCGGAGAAAACCCAGTCCACATGGTGAGTATCTGTCAAGGCCAGGAGACGAACGGCCGATATCTCCCAAGGGTCCCTTGGAGCAATCCAACTCACTTCCCGATGGACGAACGTCCCCACTGATCCGGCGGGAAACCTAGATTCTGGCGGGAAGTGCATTTAATGCTAAAGATTTGGTAGTTGGGACACCAGCGGTCCACAGGCTGCCACGTCACTACAGCCACCTGCCCATTGGCGGGTATAAATAGAAGCATTTATTCCATTGTAAAGGGTTGGCAACTTTCTATTCTTAGCATACTAGCTTGAGCATTCTTATTCGCAGCATCTCTAACTGCCTGTAAGACGAACGGCCGACGTGCCTTGTTTAGCAAGTAGATTGTACTTAGGGGAGTTATTACGGAGTTAATAATACCTATTTACATTGCCTGCTATTATTATTGTTTCTTGATTCATCTCATAGTTGTTGGGCTAGACATCCATACATTTCACTCCACTCGAAACCTTTGGGCTTACGTGTTGGGTCCACGGGTTGAAGGAATAAACCTCAACACACTTAATGGCACTTAGTAGGGTTGTCATTTCATGCCTGAGTCCCAACCAGTTCCTTATGTGCTGCCACACCCTACAAGTAAAGGGGCAAAGGAAAAAGAGGTGTGGTATTGTCTCCAAACCACCCTTGCATAGATCACACCTATTCACAATGTGTAGATAACCGAGACTGTCCTGGGTAAGAAGCCGGTTTCTTAAGGCCAACCACACATTAAAAGATAGTTTGGGGGGGATGTAGGATTTCCATATGAAACTCATAGGAGTCCTGACATTACCCCTAACTCTTAACAAATCGTAGATTTTTGCGGAGGTCAATTTCCCATTCGTGGATCGAGCATTAAGGCCAAGAATCGTATCATTCAAATTATTAAAACAGCCCCGAATCTTATCTCGAATGAGACTCAATCGTTTCATTAATTGAGAGTCCCGGGCGTGTGGGACGAAGTCCCACACGTTTCTACCCTTGAGGTAGACACTGTTCACCCAACGTACCCAAAGTGTGTCTTTCTTTAGATGCACATCCCAAAGGGTGCGAGCAAGTAGGGCATGATTCCATATCTTTGCATTATGAATGCCCAGGCCTCCTTCCTCTTTAGGAAGGCAAATATCATCCCACGCCACCTTTGCAAATTTGCCACCCCATAAAAAAATACGACAAATCGAGACAATCATATTAAGGATAGTTTGAGGTACCGGGAATATTTGGAGCCAAAACGACTGGACCCCTTGGATCACAGATCGTATTAGCTCAAGTTTACCTGCATAGGAGATCGTCTTGGTGTTCCAAGTGTTTAAAAAATCATTTACCGTATCCAATAGTGGCACATATTGGGCCACGGAAATTTTTAAAGGCGCAAGTGGGATACCAAGGTATCTCACCGGGAAAACTCCATGATCATAATCAACGAGGTCTAAAATACCTTGCAAATCCAAACTATTAACCCCTCCAATGAAAATATTCGATTTATTGTGGTTAACCCTTAGGCCCGATACGTCCCCAAACTCTTTAAGAGTATCAACCAATATTCCGATGGAATATTTGTCTCCTCTTGAAAAGAGCATAAGATCGTCCGCATAGGCCAAGTGGGTTATGCCCAATGGCCCACAAAGCGGGTGATGGTTAAAGCCTGACATCTTAGTTTTCATGGTTAGAAGGCGAGAGAAGTATTCAAGGCTTAGAACAAAAAGCAAACGGGACATTGGATCCCCTTGCCTAATGCCACGCTTACCCTTAAAAAAACCATGCAAAGAACCATTCAAAGAGATAGAAAAAGAAGCGGTAGTGACACACTCCATAATCCACCTCACAAACATATCGGGGTAGCCCAAACCCCTAAGGACATTGGCAAGAAAATCCCAAGAAATAGTATCATAGGCCTTACGCAAATCCACCTTAATCATACAACGAGGTGAGATTCGCTTCCTATTGTATCCTCTAACAAGTTCCTGGGCAAGGAAAATGTTATCAAACATTAGGCGGCCGTCCACAAATGCACCTTGTGCTTTGTTAATCAAACCCGAGAGGGTAGGGATGAAACATGGGTATGAAACATGGGTGGTCCCATTCACAATCCTTACATTGACCTTATACTTATAAATTTTGACACTTAAGTTAGAATAATAATAATAACATTATAGGATGTAGTAACATAAAGAAAGGGAGTGCAAACCTTATACTTATATATTTTGACAGTTAAGTTAGAATAATAATAACATTATAGGATGTAGTAACATAAAGAAAGGGAGTGCAAACCTTAGAACCGTATAGAAGTTTCGACATATAAAACCTCCTCATCATGGAATATTGTTTCGTGAGCAAGATCACGGTACACCTTAAATAGTTCTGTCCTTAGTTTTACTCACGTACTTTTTAATATCTGAATTTAGAGACCACATCTTAAGTCTTAACCGTTGTGTTAAAATATTTTGTAGGTGGTTTATGTTGAAAGAGTGTGGTGAAACAATATGATCAAAATATATATTTATAGCCTATGTCGGGATACAAATAAATTAAAAGGCCACAATTCGATAGTGTCTCTTACCACCTGTCTGGATTGAGTGTTCGAAGTGTTAGTAATAGAAGTGTTAAAAAGTTAGTCCTAACACTTGTTAGGGGGAAGAGCAGTGTTCTAAAACACTTCAAAAGGTGCCGTGTAGGCGGGTGTAAGCGTGAAGCACCAACCAAACGCCTCGCACACCCAATAGGCGCTGCAAAAGGCGTTCCTTTCAACTAAACCCCCAAATCATGGAGTCCCAACACCTGTTCTTGACTCAGAAGGCTATTTAATTATCTCAGGAAGCGAAGACTTATTTATAGAGCCTCGTAAATAGGAATTCTCCTCTTATTTCCGGTGTGGGACGAACTCAAATACGCTGGATAAGAAAAGGTTTTCAACTTTAGATGTGGTTCCACTTATACAGCTCCAGGTTTTCTACAACTAACACACCCACTTATTGAACTTTGTTGTCATTTGTAAAAATATTTTTATAAATACGCTAAAGTAAACAACCACTAATTTTTATTATTAATACTATATTACTCCGTATTAATTATCACCCAATGTCCTTTCTGTAATCATCATATTATTATTTTACTCACTGAAATAGTCACCATATTGAAATGTCAGACTCGTATTTTTGAGATTGAAAATGTCACCCCTCAATTGTTCAAATAGCTGTAAGTGTGATCCTTTGAGGGGTGAAGTGTACTTCTCGCCAACATTGTACATTTCACTTCTCAAAAGACCATATTTACAGCAATTTGGACAATTAAGGAGTGACATTTACACTCAGAAATATGGGTCTAACATTTCAAAATGATGACTATTTCAGGGACTAAAAGCGTTTTTTTCTCTTTTACATACAATTGTTTTATTCAATTCTAATTTTATGTAATAGGTTAATTTGTACTTGTGAGATTTGCAACTCTGGTGTTGATAATTTGAAAAAGTATGATGTTCTCGCATGAAATTACTTTTGTTTGAATAGAGCGCTGATTATAAGAAAATTAAAATTATGTAGTTAGTATTTAATTGGTAAAATGTGAAAATGAAAATAAGAAGGAAAAATTGACAAGAATAATCCCACATTTCATTGGTCTTCTCATAATAATCCCACGTTTACATAATCTAAGAATAATCCCACATTTGCACCTTATCTTCTTTTATTGGAACCTAACCTATTGATGACCTACAAATGTGGGATTATTTATATAAGATTTTCAAAAAAAGGGTCCAATGAAAGAAGATGTGGTGCAAATGTGGGATTATTCCGGGATTATGTAAATGTGAGATTATTATGAGAAGATCAGTGAAAGGTGGGATTATTCTTATCAATTTTTCAAAATAAGAATGAATTAGAACTACAGAAATATCACCAAATATGAAGTATTGTCTAGTACATCCATATTAAATTTACACATCTAAAAATAAATCTAGAAAAATTTTAAAAAAGGGAAAAAAAATTGAAACGCCTTTTCACGCCTTTGCCTCGCTTAAACCGGCCTAGGCTTTAAAGGCTTAAGACTTGAGCATGCAGGGGTGGAGACAGGGGGGCTGGAGGGGGCCATGGTCCCTGCAAAAAAAAAATAGTATATAGGTAAAAAAATTAAATTTATATATTAAATTTTGATATGGCCCCTACATTTTTTTGGATATAGTAGAATTATTATTCAGCCAGGCAGCCAGGCCTTCAAATTGTAAAGCCCAAACTAGGGGTGGGCAAGAATCCCGGTCCCGTTGTCCCATTCCGGTATATCCCGAAACCGTACCGGTGTTGTCCCGTTCCGTTTGGGTCTCATTGATTTTGTCCCGTTCCGTTTGGGTCTCATTGATTTTGTCCCGCACCGGTCCCGTACCGGTTTAAAACGGGACGGGACCGGGACATTAAAAGGTTATACCGAACCGTCCCGTTGTCCCGTTTGTAATAACTATATAGATTTTGTAGCATTTGACTAGTGTGTAATGTCAACTCAAAAAATAAATGGTAACATGTTTTTAGTTCTTCAAGCCCAATTTTTAAATTAAAAATAATACCTAACATGAATATTTACTAACATAGATTTTTATCCCACTTTATGTATCTACATATGAGTATCTCACAGCTAGAACACATGATTTTGAATAAACTAATTCATTTTTGCTTTGTTTTAAATTTAAATTTAAAATTTTGCTAAACCTAACTAAAATCTAATACGTAGTAGCTTTTAGCTTGTGATGAACATCAATTAACTTTTAAAATATTGATATTTTGGTGCATGATACTTTAGAAATGCTAATATATATTAATTACAAATGATTATTTTTTGTTAGTTTGGGACGTCTTGAACCTTCCCGAACCGTTCCGAACCATCCCGGTCCCGATTTAAATGGGACAAGACTAGGACAAAGGCTTGTCCCGTACCGTCCCGTCCCATTATTATTAATTGGGACGGGACCGGGATAACCCTAATCCCGAACCGTCCCGACCCATGCCCACCCCTATCCCAAACTAACAAAGTAAGCCCATTTGAAAGAAACAATTCAAAGAAATGCAAAATTAGATACGGAGTAACAAAAGTCAACATAGCAGAAGCCAGAAGCACATCAACGTTGGTATCTTCTTCCAAAGTGCCGCAACGAAGTTTTTTTCTTTGCCGCTTGGGAAGAAATCTGTCCGCCTCAGTACCTCACCGGCGTCACCGCCTGGCGTCACAGTGCCGCTTCACCGCTTGATTCAAAACAAGACTTCGAAACAGGATGGAAGATGTGTTTCTTAGGGATTCCATGGTTACTTACATTGAAAAAGAAATTGGTGAAAAGATTCCCGTGGACAAAATCATTGATGATTTTTATTTGATGAAGGAGAGACGTGCAAGACTGCATTAAAACATGTATTTTAGGGGCTGTTTACTTTTTTTTTCATCAAGTCCTGGATGGATTAAGATGTCTGTCTGCATTAAGTTGTCTGTCTAGATTAAGTGGCAGTGGAATAACAAACTGTTTACTAAGTGTGCTGAATGAGAAGTCTGAATCAAGTTAAATGACCAAACAACCCTTCTGTCTGGAACAAGTGCTGAATGTATATTGTCTGTTTACTTTCTCTGTTTTGAAACATAATTTCAGATGCCCGAGAATAATAATGCTACAAATTATTATAATAAAAAAGTCGCATTACATGATAAGAAATTGTCATTTGTCTTAACAGGCACAACACTTTAAATTTAAATGTTTCCTACTAGTCTATTAGCGATTTCATTCCGCAAATTCGTCATATACTGTAAACTTTGTGTGCCCCATTGTGCTGCATGCACTTCTTCTCCAATATCCTCAGGTTCCTCTTGTGCTTCATTGTTGATTGTAGTGCCATCTTCCCATTCTTTGAAAAAATCATCATCGATGTTGGACTTTCTGATAAAATTATGAACGGCAAAACAAGCAATCACCACATTCCTTTGTATCGCAAATGGATAAGGAGCCATCTGATCTAAGATTGGAAACCTTGCTTTCAGGACACCATAAGTACGTTCAATCACATTCCGGAGTTGTGCATGCGCATGATTGAATCTTTCTTCTTTAGTCAATGCACGACGACGACGATAATCTGCTAACCAGTACCTTGTGTTACGATATGGAGCTAAAAATCCACGAGTGTTTGCATACGCAGCATCACATAGATAGTATTTATCTGTAACAAATTCCGGTGTTAATTTTTTAAATTTTAATTAAAATCATTTAGTGAAAGAATAAATAATGATACGCACCTTGTGGAGGAAGTGGAAAGCCGGAATTAGGATTGAATACAACTTGCGTTAGTACTCGAGAATCATGTGCTATTCCTTCCCAACCAGCCCAAACAAAAGTGAATATCATATTGAAATCACAAATTCCTAAAACGTTTTGATAACACCGACCCCCTCCTCTTCCTCTATAAATAGTTTGCCTTTCAGTGGGCACAATTGCGTGTACAAGAGTTCCATCTAGTGCTCCAATCGCTCCCTTCATAACATAATTAAAATATTTAACACATAATTTTTTAAATATAACTACCAATCTAATGTAAAATGAGAACATACCGGAAAAATCTCTCTCAAACGTTTTTGCCGGTTTGACAAATTTAGGACTGAATCAGGCGTTGTTGGTACTATCATTTCTTTTGCAAATTCCATCATTCCTTGTAGAACTTCATGAAAACATTTGTGAACGGTCCGTGTAGAGTGTTGGAATCTCCTTTTGTTCACTCTAAACCTCTGATTATTTCCGATGGTTGTCAAAAATATCGCCATCTTTTCCTCAACACTTATATGTTTACTATCACTCAACCAATTTCTTTGTCTAAAATGGTTGCATAATAGTACATATCCGGCATGAGAGACACGCATTAATTCCACACATTGTGTATTAGAACCATCTAGTAACTCCTGTGTGTAAGCATGTCCAGTTAATGCAGAAGTGTTATCTCTTATTCTTGGCATTCTTAGAGTAGAATTTCTTCGCCTCACATAATAATACACAAGCATTAGGATTAGAAGTTGCGCCTCAAGATCCATATTAACCTTGCAAAAAAGTACAAATCAGATATTTATAAATAAACATTACATTCTTAGATGTCACAAGATATAGCAAGTGTCACAAAAACATGCAATAGTCATCCCATGAAAATACAAACAAGAGTCATAATTAATCCAAAAAACAAACACGAGTCGTAAATACCAAATGTAGTCCTGAATACGTTCAAAGCACAAGAAACTAACAACCTACATAAATCCTAATTTTTTCCCTATCATTTTGACCCAATTTGGAAGGAGTGCTGCATCAATTTTCATCCATGCTTCGCGATAAAGATCATTTGGATCACAAAAGATTGCGAGGGCAACTCCGTAGAGTGGGTCATCTCCTTCCCATCCAAGCATTTTTAGTTTGTTCATGCAATCATCAAAAGTTGGTGGTTCAGGCTTCGAAGATGCTTCGGGCTTCGCATGTTTTGAAGCAACTAAGCGAATCACATTCAAAAATTCTTCATCAATGGCTGAATTTCCTTGGTTGCCCTTAGTTTTGAGTTTTTTTGATTGCTTATGGCTTGAACATTGACCTGCTGATGTAGACATAGCTTGTGTACCTTGAAACTCCACTTCTTCTTCAACCACAATTGGACCATCAGATGAAGTGTGTCCATGTGGCATAGGTTCGACTGAAGTTGGTCCCCAACTCTCAACGCCCGTTGCAACAGACCCATCAAATAGTTGTGCACAAAGTTCAGGGAATGGAAGCGATGTAGTCCTCAAAGTTTCAATGTACTTATTTTTCTGTGTTAAAAGAATATGTAAAGTATAGCCGTATAGGAAATAAATTAGCAACAAAATAAATAAAGGTGTCTATTAGGCAAAAATTACCTTAATTTCAATCTCCCATTCCTCGGGCGTAAGATTAAATGTGTTGGTGGACGGGTCATACACATTGCCTGTTTTATTTTTGAGGAGTAACCAGGCTCCATATTTTCCTTTAAGATAATCGTAATGATTTTTCATTTGCCTTCGATCAACAGAAAACTTATGAGTCCCATTCAAAACGTTAGCAACTTTCTTCCAAGAAAGAGCTTTCAGACTACTACCTTCCCGCCCATTTACGGAAATCTCATGGATACAAGTCTCAAGAAACGTTTTCACCACGTTCATATTTTTCCAACTTATCCTACATTTTTTTTGCTTTTCTGATTCACCGGCGTGTTCCATACCTAAAGAATGAAATAGGTGTGTCCCAATAATTCATAGAGTGCTAATAGATGGTTAACTTATCCGATAAACAACTGCAAAAAAATCAGCCTACTTATTTAAGAATAATCTGCCTATATATTGCATACAAAATAACATAAAAAGATCTTCACAAGCTGTCAAAAAATGGAGTTATCATCTTCCATGTATTAAACTTCTTTTTGAAGACAATGCATAAATAATATTAACCTTATACGAATTAGCTGTGAAGCAGATAACTTCTCCTTATACGAAAGGGCAGGGAAGCACATGTAAAAGCTAATGAATTCAATGTAATAAATAATTTATGAGATTAAAAAAATTAACTATTTAAAGATTAATGGACTGAACCTCATCCCTCTTAGTTTGAAAATAATCAAAATATGAGCCACTTAGAGCTTTAGAAACAAACCAAAAACATTGGGGAATAAGTGAATAACACAATTACCTTTTAGAAATGTTATTTGCACTTCAAGAATAATTTACAAAGTTGAAGGACACCTAATAACCCAGACAAGTACTATGCAGAGTACAGACTTATAAAACAGACAACCTTTTTAAAATAGATCAACCCATAAAACAGACAACCTTTTTAAAATAGATCAACCCACGCATGTAGAGACTTAGCAAAATATCAACCCTTTTATTGATGGTTAGGCAACCCACGCTATAGTACTCCCTATCCCCATTGCAGAAACACGAATTGAATAAACAATAAACCTCATGCTTGGGATGGTTAGGCAGGCTGATTAAATTCTATGCTCTAAAGTTCATTCGTGATTGGAGACTTTTCTTTTTAAAAATAGAAACAAAATATGACTAGCAATGTGTACACAGAGATAACAAAAATTATACAATAGAGCAATCAAGAGATGAACTTCTAAAGATCAACCAGTCACATATCCCATTGAGAGACCTTTTTCTACTCCAAAATCTAAGGTTTTTGACTGTGTGCCTCAGTTGAATATCAAATTATATGGCAATCTCAAATTCCTGATGAAATATCAGTTAAACCAACAAAAAAAATGATTTTTTTAAAATACAAGTATGATTCAAGATTTATTACAGTTGTTGTACCTTACCAAAAAATAACAGAGTTTGAGTTATTTCAACCAAAAAATAGAGTTTGAGTTATAAATCCCTAATATCAAACCATCCAACATGAAATTTAACAATATGGCATATGTAAATTAAATTACATAAGATTGACCTAAATATAAAAATGTAGTGAATTTACTCCAAAAATTCGAAACTTCACTGTAGGTAGAGAAAAGTATGATACAGAACAAGGAAGAACTCTTATTAGGAGAAATTGAAAACAAAACAGAGAGAAAATACTAGAGAAAAATAAAAGGAGATACCGATATGGAGAAGGTGAGGGATGAGAGCTGGAGATGGAGATGAAACGTGCACGTTGTTGCGACCGGCGATGGACTGTGCGCGCAGATCTTCACTTGGCGGCCGTAGATGTTAGCGAACAAGAAGCGAAGGGAATGAGGGTTAAAAAAGAGAGAGGCGATACATATGAGTGTCTGAACCGGAAGGAGTATTGAATTTGCACTGAACGATTAAGTTAAAATTGGTCTGAGCGAATAAGTGATGTTTTAAAATAAGTCCTAAGTAAACAGCCTCATATGGCTGACCGAATAAGTCATTGTTTCCATTCAGACCATTAAGTCGTAAGTAAACAGCCCCTTACTTGTTTTGCTTTTCAGTCAGAACTCCGGATAACTTAACTACTATCCTAAACTTTTTGCCGTGTAAAACTCTTTCGTATGACCCTTGTCGAGTTGTCGGGAACAATGCTTTATGTATTAGATTATAATTTTTTAATTTCATGTAGTTTTTCAATAGAATGGCCCCTACATAGTTGATTTCCTGGCTCCGGTCACTGTGAGCGTGCTGCCTTGGCACGCCTTACGCCTTTTAGAACATTGGGATAGACTCAAATAGTACTAAAATAAATAAGTTTCGGGAAGGTAAACAGGAGTTCAAGTTTGTTTACTCTCGTATAGGGACAGAGTGCCGCATACTTGGTGTGACAGAAGAAGGTCGATGAATCCCCAAATCTAAAGAAAAAGAAAAAGTCACCAATCATCTCCTGCGGCTCCCATGAAACCCATCACTAGTACCGTAGATCCGTCTGAAAATGCTAAATTAGATCGGCGTTAGTGCAGAGATTGATGGGATTTGGAAGAGAAGCATTGGTCAAGGTCGGATCGATCGGGCAGGCTAGGTCAAAAGCTTAGGGCTGGGGCACAAAGGTAGTATGCTTTTGACTTGGACAATTGCTTGATTTGGGCTAAGGATAAGAGATTCTCGGGGAGGAAGGAGAGCTTGAATTGCTTCTTATTCCCGTGTTTGATCTTTTCCATCTCCGCCTGGCTCGTTGTCACCTATATTGAAGAAAGTTTGGAACCTTGTAGAGGATGAAGAGGGGCCAGAGCGATAACATCTGCAAGCTTTGAACAGAGCATTACCTTTTTGAGTCTGATCGTTGTCTTGGACTAGTAATTCTAGTTGACCTTTTCAATTTGAGTTTTTCTTTTCTGTTTGTTTTATTTTACATGCTCTCTTTATGAAATTAATTTTTAAGAGAGTAGTTTATAATTTATTTTGGCAAATCCGATGATTAATACCGTGACATTGTTAGTAATATAGTATTAATTAATAGCAATATAGCATTATCTTAATTTTGTTGGAATTTATTACATTATTTTGGAAACTGACATTGAATTGTATTGTCAAAGTTTCCTAAATCATGTTACCATGTTGAAAAATATCACAATCAAATGTTCTCATTTTAATATTGCTTTTAATATTACATTTTAATATCACAATATACCATTTTAATATTAATATTTCTAAACAATGCCACAATGTCCAGAAACAAATGACAATAGTATATTCATGCTATAAAAAATGACATTGTAATAATGACAATGTCAATGCTGATGCCAATGACGGTCATAACATTGTTTTCATGGCATTATCAATTCTATAAATTCTATAAAAGTTAACATTGTTGAATATGTCAATACTATACAAAGTGACATCATTGATATAGAAAAACATTATTGACAATATATTATGATCTATTATTATAGAATATAATATACAATGTCATCATATGATAATGTAATATACAATGTCACCATACGACAGTGTCATTATATGACAATGTAATGATGTCATTGTTTGAAAATCAATGTCATTGAGTAAAACAAAAACAAAACAACAGAATAACAAAATGTTACAATGTTAACGTAAACTATTGACATTGTGAATATTCAAAATATGACATTGTGAAATTGTGACATTGTTATGTGATCTAACATTGTGACATTAACAATGTCACATTACCGAAAAGTGACATTGTTTTCCTTTATAACATTGAGATATAGTGACATTGTAATGACGTCATTGTAAAATAATACGTAAATGACATTGTCAAAAAACTATCAGAATATCGAAAAAATGTCACAATAAAAAAATAACAATGTCGGAAAAATAACAATCACATGTCAATATTAATGCTATAATAGAATGTCATGAAAATATTAATGTATACATGGTTGCGTTATTTCATTTATAGAATGTCGTTAGCTTTAATTTTATCGAACTATTACATTTTTATTTTAAGATTTTTATAATTATGATAGAAAGTAGTATACCGTGCATCGCACGTGTAATATACTAGTTATGACAATGACAATGTCAATGCTACAAAAATTACATTGTAATAATGATAACGTCAATGCAACAAAAAATGACATTATTAAAAACAATTACCATGATGTAAAAAAAAATTGTTTTTATCGAGAAATACATTTTTGATCACTTTGAGGCCATAAAGCCAACATTAGAAGGGTAAATAATTAAAATGAATTTAAAAGGTAATAATAAAAAAGTCATTAGCACTAAAATTAAACAAAAACAGACAAAAAACTAAAATTTAACAAAATGATAGAAAAATTAAACGATACAAAAAAAACTACTGAGTGTAAGAAGAAGAAATAACAGTTTTAAATACTCCGTATGCTAGAAAAACTCAACAACACAAAATACTAAAAAAATTACAACTGAAAAAATAAAATTACAAAAAAAAAACTAAGAAATAACTGAAAACAAGTAAAAGCAAAGAGCAGACTAACATACGTAAGAAACAGATCTGAAAGTAAATCGCGGTAGGATTCCATTGGAACATAAAATTGCAATGTCACCTAATTTTCTGATTTCTTGAGATTACAGTTTATGACCAAACAGTATGCGGTGCGAAGCCAAGATCCACCAGGAAGCTGTTGCCAGTATTTGCAGGAGGAGCCTAAAAAATTCTAGTAAGAGATTGAGATCAGAAATTAAGGAGGAGGAGACTCAGAACTTGAGCGTGAATCAAAGGAAGAAACAGATCAGAAAGTAAATGACAGAGAACAGAAGACAAGAAAAGGAGATGAAGAAGAAATAGGAGGGAATGACGGGCAGAAGGAAAGAAGAAGGGCCAGGTAGCCCCGCCGCCGCTGCACCTTGTCTTCTCCGATCCGTCACGCTTCATCTCATCATCCGCTATCGCCGGCGCCATCTGTGTTGTTTCGCCACAGGGTCGCGCAGCTCTGTTTCGTTGTGGAAGTGCAAACGGATTGATGCAAGAGAAGAGACTTAGGGCCCGTTTCTTACGGTGTAAAGTAAACATTTTGCGTGTAAAGTGAGAGGAAGTAAACACTTTACACCGTTTGTTTTAACTATTTTAATGTAAACTGTAGGGCACTTTTTTAATCATATTTTACACTGTACCGTGTAAAATATTTTACGTGGGGGAGGGTTGCAAAGTAGTTTACATCCATTTTTGCGAGCGATTAAAAGTTTAAAACATATGGCGGCATCGATTAAAACCTATTTTTGCGAGCGATTAAAACATATGGTGGCATCGATTAAAACATATGGCGGCATCGATTGAAACACGACTGTGGCGGCAAAGCAAAAAAATTGGCGGCAAGAACTTCATAATTTCTTCTATATGAGCAAATAAAATCATCAAACCAATTCATCAAATCTCTTCTCCATCCGCTCGACGTTATCAAGAGGTCAGCTTCTATACTTTGGTTTAATTTATATATACGTGTTTATATATTCAAATATTTGATCTGTAACTTTGATTATATGCTGAGATTTGATGTATACTTGAATTTGAAAGCTAAACCATGCATATCCGTTGTTTAGGTATGAGAAATACTTGGGTTGATCAAATATATATATGTATTATTTGTCTATCTATATATACACAAACATATATGAATATATGTATATACACGGCTGTTGTGAAGTTAGCATTTGCAATCTGAACGGGGATTGGGGACTGGAAACCCATGTTTGCAGAAATAGGGATTTTGAAGTTTTTTTGTTAATTGATGTGTGTTGTACTGCTTTTACTACTCCGTATGATGTAATGGTCTCTGTTATTATACCAGTTATGATATTTGATGCTCTTATACCCATTATATTTGATTTATCATTGTTATTAAAAAGGCGTATTTACCCTGTTCGGTTGTTCTATTGTTGCCTAGCTTCTAACTAGATGTTCCAGCTAATTTTGAGTTTTAGTGTTAATTTGGAACAATTTTTCTTTGATTGTGATTTGTGATAACATCTTTTAATTTCTAATTATCTAATATTGTATCACAAACTTTTCATATTTTCATTCTTATTATAACAAGCTTTCAAAAATAAATAAATAAATAAATAAATAAAATTTGTATGACACACTAATTAAGTGGAGTTATATTTTTTTGGTGTTAGTGTTGACCATGGACAGCTCATTGCAAGACGAAATTACAATGTGCATGGCAGCTTATGTTGTTGCTTTAAATTTTAGAAACTTTCTACTCATTGTGCTTGCGATGTAGAATATTATAGAGACACTTTTATTATACGAAAGAGGAAGAGGTGTCAAAAAGGAAGTGCCTATGAGAGGTATGAAATTAGACGAGTAAATTTTAGATGTTTGGGCTTCTTGGATTAAGGTATTATATCTAAATTATTGCACGTGTTAAATATGGTTATATGTTATTTGTGACGTTTACTTATTTTTTAATCAATATCGTCATTCTAGGGACATAAAGAGTCAGTTCATCTTAGACACAAGTCATTCCCTTATTATGATGACCTAGCAATAATATTTGGTGCTGAATGGGCAACTGGGGATAAGTGTGAGTCTCCAGCTGAAATGGTGACTAGTTTAGGAAAAGAAAGTGCACCTCAAGAAGGAGCTCATGTTCCAAAAAGTGTTGTCCATGATGATTTTTTTGGTGTACCTGTGGATCTCGATACTACGAATGATGATATTTTTTCATCGCCTGATATCAACAGAAATAAGAAGCGGACTCTTGGTATTTCCATCAAGAAGGAATTTGAGGAGCCATCAAAAAAGTCAAAGAAGAATGAGTTTGATAAACATGCTGAAGTGTTCCAAAAAAAATTGAAACAGTTCTCGAAATGTGTGCTACATCAAACAAGCAGTTTGAGAAAGTGACAACATTTTTTGATCGTTTTAATGCTGCTGATGATGTTAAGCCACATATACTACAGGTGATAATGAATCTGCCAGATTTAAGTAAGGAGCAGGCGATACGTGCATTTGGAATTATATCATCTAGCAAAGGAAAAACGGATTCTTTCTTACTCATGCCAGACGAAGAGGCGAAGTTGATTTATGTCCGAGCTGTCTTGAACGGAGAAATCTAATTAGAGGCATTTTAGTGACTTTCTATGAATTTTTTATCATTTAGTTTTATTAAGACAATATTGGATTTCTATTTAATCCTTTTACATTCCTTCAAAGTGTTACTGTTTTGGTAGTTGAAACTACGACAATAAAGTAATTTTCAATTTAAAATTTTCAATTTATAATGTCTACTTTGTGCTTTCAATTCAAATAAACTGCTATTTCACATACATTTATTTTTTACAAGTGTATGGAAGCAAAAATTAGTAATATAATTTGTCATCGGCAAGTATAATGAGTTGGTTTCAAATAGTTACAAAAATAACATTTTGATCCCCCTCGACCCATTGTATACTGCTGGAGAACAGCACCATGGCACACTCGCGAGTGCATCATCGACAACTGCAGGTACCATATTGCTGGAGAAAAAGCCATGGCCACAGATTTTTGCTATCACACGCATGAAGTGATGTACGGAGTAGTTTTTTATAAATATTTTACTATGTAAAGTTATTTTTGTTATCAAACATTGCAAAGACTTTGCGTGTAATTTAAAAATAGATTACATAGGTAACCAAATGGTGTATCTTTACTTTACATGCAAACAATTTTACATGTCCTAAACTTTACATGCAATCATTTTGCATGCAAAGTTTTAATGTGTAAACTACCAAACGGGTCCTTAGAGAGTCCATGTGGTAAAATTGGAGCGAATTAACCAGAAAGGGTAAATAAGTCAAGCCACACAAAAAAAGTCCTATTCGGGTATTTTAAAAGAGGAAGTCTTATTTAAGTACACGGATTAAATTTTAGGGGGGAAATACGGCAATAATACTAAACCATGTGAGTTTTCCCTATATATGACCATATGGGTTTTTTTTTTATCTACCGTATGATAATGGCGTACATCGGCTAGCCAACTAATGGAAGTAAATACCAAAACTGCCCTTCCATACGCATCAAAAGGACAAAAGCCCATAAACTGAAACGGTAACCGCGAGAGAAACGTGCGCCGTAAATTGGGCTTCTAAAACGGGTAATCCGTATTAACCGCAATAATACTTGGGTACGGAAGAATAGGAATTGACTAAAGAACAAAAGTTGAAGCCGCAAAGTGAAGCGCCGTGTGACGACGCAAACATGACGAGGGCGACTGCTAAGCCGGGAACAAGAGCAGTGAAGAAGCCGGAGAAACGAGAACAAGCCTCAACGGAAGCGGCAGATACTGAGTCAGCTGTATGTACGATCGACGGAATAGTAAGTTTTCTCAGTCGCAGAGCATTAATGTGTGGAATTATGTGGTTTTGTGCAATAGGCATTGCATGTTCTATTTCGATTTCGTTTTTGGTGATGGAGCTGGGTTAGTGAAAAATCCAATGTGTTATGCAAGTAATTTGCGGAAACAGAATGCTGATGGAATAGGGTAGTGAATGAGTTAGGGCAGTAATTTGGGAACCAAAATGTACAGAGCAGAAATCCGTAGTTGGAATATGGTGAATGAATAGGGTTGTGAAATTGGCAATGATACAGGGCAATATATGTAGTGGACATATATTGTGCTGTACTCGTATACATTAAGCAATGGTTTAGCGCATTAAGTCGTTGGTAGGGCAATAAACTGAGGAAAGAAAACGGTGGAGGGAAATATTGAAGCAGTACATTAACTGTAAATTTAAAATGTGGTGAATTTGTTTTTTTTTTTAAATCTGTGTGGAGCAATAAAACAAGGCATTAGGATGGTCCTTTTCTTTGCACTAGTGTAGTAGTGAAATGGGTTTGTTCAGATATGGAAATATATGTGCATCAATAAATTTGGGCATTCATTGTCATGATATCATGTATTAATGAAGTGGTTTTTGGGATTGATTATGAAAATGTGATTGTAATTTGTCAGTAAGTGGCGGTAATTAGGAGGGTTAAGTGTTTTGCATTACATTAATGTAGTAGTGTATGGTAGTGTTAGTGTATGGTGTGTTAGTCGCAGTATGGTTATTGGAATGATTGAAATAAGTGTGAAGCAATAAATGAGTGCATTAGTATTTCAAATTGCATTACAGAATTAATGTAGTAATGAACTGGTTTTTGGAAGTATTGTAATATTTGTGAATCAATAAACCGGGTCCTTAGAATGTTCAATTTCCTGACATAATGTATTAGTGTAGTGGTTTGTATGGAATATATCATGAAACGATGGTTGCATTTCGGCAATAATTTGGCAGATTAGTGGGAATTATGAAGAAAGGATTAAATTTTATTTGAGAGGTAATAAGTTAAATGTTTTATCTTGCAGGAATATGTGAGGACGCCGGAGTGTGATAACTTTGTTCTTGAAAAGTCAATGAGAATAAATAGTTATTGCAATATGATAAAGACAGTTGAAAGTATAAGAAGTTGCTTAACAAAGGATGAACTCATTGAATTTAAAAAAACAGTGTTCGGATACTTCCTTGACTTGGGAAATATTCCTTGGGTAAATGGGCAGCTATTAATCCTTCTCATGGCCAATCATGTTGACCGTTTGAATATGACGATTGACAAAAGTAAGCTGGAGTTTCTGATTGGCAATAAAATTGCTTGCTTCACAAAAAGGGATCTGGCAGTTATCACTGGGTTTCCATTTGGTACGAAGAAGCCAAGCATATCCACACAGAATCCAGGGCATTTGTGGAGTACATACTTTAGTGGCATGACTAGTGTTGGAAGAGGGCAAATTAAAGCGGCTTTTGAATCAGGGAAGGCCAAAAGAAGCGGAAGCAAGAAAATGGATGCCGTAAAGCTTGGATTATTGCATGTTCTCAGCAGCTATATTCTGGGGAATCAAACATCAACAAAGTTCCCAACTATGTACATCAATCTAGCAGATAATATAGAGCAGTTTAATACATATCCATGGGGGGACGTTGTATGGGATGATTTACAAGAAAAAGTAAGGAAGTGTGCAAGTGTTTTGTACCAAGAGGCGGGTGCAAGATTTACTTTTCCAGGCTATCTATTTGCATTGCAAATATGGGCGTACGAGACATTTCCAGGTCTTCAAAAAGCAAAAGTGTGCGTGAGGAGGGAGGGTTCAAAGTTGTGGCCTAGGACAGTGCAATGGTCAGCTCCTGCTAGGCCTGCACAGCAAGTTCTTGATGATGTTATATTTAAGAATGAGCAGGTGCAATTACTTCCTCAAAAAATTTATGTGTAATTGTGTAATTGTAATGGTGTAATATAGTCATGTTTTGACGTTATGTTTGCAGGTACAATGGGAACAAATGAAGCTGGCTAATGAAGAGTTGAAGATGGAGTTGGTGATTAAAGCATCCACAAGTGATGCTACTGACATGGGTGTTAGGGATGGAAGTGAGAGTGATGATTTTGTAGAACCGGGCCCAAGCAAATGGAGGCGCAAGGCAGTAAAGCTTGAGACTAAGGTTGCAAAGCCTAAGGTGGCTGCTAAAAGAGTGAGAGCGCATAGTATAAACACAGGTATCATTGATGAGAACGGTGACTCCATGATACACAATGTAATGGCAGCAGTGAGTTTACAAGGAAAAAGAATAAAAAAGCTAGAAGAGAAGGTTGAAAAGCTGTGTGACCTGGCAATGAAACAATCCAGCATGTTGAAGAAAGCTTTATCGATTAGAGGCAGAATGCGGAAGATGCCTAGGATGAAGAAAGTGTCCAAGAAAGTAGAGAAGAAAGATAAGGAAGCAATGCCGAATTTTGACTTGGGTCTGGATTTTAATGAAAACGTGGTAGAGGATAGTGAGCAAGATCATGGGCACGAAGAAGTTGAGGAACAGGGTTCTGAGAGAGCAGATGTCGTTGATGGGATGGTTGAAGACGATGTGGAATTGACACAGACCGACATGTTCAAGGACATTGATGGCACAATGAATACGCAAGAACTGGTAATGGAGGTGGATTTGATTGAAAAAAACATGAGGTCTGATATGAAAGGGCAAGAGGGCAGGCAAGAGGAGCAACATGATTTCCAGAGCATTGAAGAAATTGGAGTGCTGGATACACAGCAGCTATGTGCTCAGGTTGATATCATTTGTGATCAATTGTTGGGCAATAACAAGAACCCACAAGGCAGTGACATGGATGGTGAAAAGGTATTTCGTTTTTACAATAACTATGTAGCGGAGTTGTTATATTAGAAATGTGTATTACCTATTTCATTAACAAATTGTTCCTGATACAGGGCAGTGGAGTAGACGTAAATGAAACAGAAGTGCTGACCACTGGCAAGGTATGTATCATATAACAAAGATCACTATAATAAATATACTATTCTATATTCATAAGTTTTCATAGTATATATTTTTAATTCTATAAAGGTCCAAAGATTAGTATATTATTTCCGTTGCATATAAACTTATATAGTTGACTGGGGTATTTGAATATTAGATTGTACAATGTAATAATACTCTTGTTATATATTACAGGGCATTAAATCTCCTGAATATTAAATAAATATGCTCAAAAGCAGTGTAATGTGTTTTCACGATATATATGATAACTGATATTGTAGCATGAACTAGTGATTTGAATTATTCTGGTGGTGATGTAGGATAAGCAGGAGACGAGTGCAACAGAGGCTGAAGTGGTGCATACTGACAATGACAAGGGGATTGAAGACATTGACCCAACAAGAAGTGACAAAAGTGTAGATCCAATTGACTCCCAAATTGTGGTAAATAAGATTTAGGACAATGTATAAATGAATATAAGAGTTTATACTATGGGTGGGGCAATAATTTAGGGAAGTATGTTTTAGGCAGTATGCATATTTGGTGAGTTATAGGTGAATGAAGTGGAGATTCGTTGAGAAAGTATGTTTAGGAGAGTATATATAAATGAATATTAGATTTTCTACTAATTGAAGTAATATCACATTTATACTACTGAATGGCTTGTTCAAAGTTGTGAGTAGCCGGTTCAAGTTGTGGCAATAATTTAGGACAGTAGCTTTAACAAAGTATGCTTATTTGGTGAGTAGGGAATGAATGAATTGAAAATTACTTAGGACAGTATGTTTAATGCAGTTAGTGTATTACGTGTATATATGAATGCATTTTTATGCTTCGATCAGGTATACACAGGGGACACAACCCCGCTGGCAGTGGATGGTATGCCGAAACGACAGTCCAAACGGCCAAAAAGATTCACCTTCTCTGGGCCCCGAAAAGATAAGCGGAGGAAACGAGATAAAAAAAGGAGCAAGATATAGGTGACGATGAGCCGCATGCAATAGTGGGCCCGTTCAGTTTAGATCCTTCTCAAATGCCAACCGCTGCACTGCTTGAAAAAACATCAGAAATCATGCATGAAGGACTAATTAAAAACCACCAAAAAAGCAAGGACAAGAAATACAAGGCAGGATATGATGACCTAAAAATCAACTGCGTGAAAGGAGGATACGGGGATGGAACCATTGATAAGAAGTCATGGTACTACTCGATTTACTTCCCAAGGAATTGGTTAGGTGACACGGTAAATTTATATTGTGTAATATTATTTTTTCTTCATATTACGTATATTGTCGAGTGTAATGCAGTAATGAATAATGAAGTCAAATATTTGTTTTGTGAAGCATGTCGAGTTAGGGATGTATTTCTTGAGAATGAAAGCTGAACAATATAAGCTGCAACAAAAATTTACGACAACAGACCCTATGTTTATGCCTTTGGTCAAACAGCATCACGAGAACCACATTAGCAATCAAATGTCAGTGGTAGAAAGTGCTTTAAATAAGAATATAATGTGTACCATACTTGGGACACGTTTGGACTACGCACTGCCATGGGCTGAAGCAGAGCATGTCTACATGCCATTGAATACAGGTATGCAACTGAATTTCTTCGGTGAGTTATTTATGACAGTATGTGTAGGGCAGTGATTTATGACAGTAGGTTTAGGGCAGTAAGTTTTGTGAGGCAGGGCAGTAATCTATGACATTTAATACAGGTAACCACTGGATTCTGCTAGTGCTGGATATAGGTAAGAAGTGCATACGTGTGTATGATTCTATCGTTCGTCGGGAGCAAACAAACATACACATTCACCATTACCTCCCGAGCATGCAAATGTATTTACCTAGACTGATGGATAAGCTAGGAGTGTACAATGAGCGACGTGAGGGGCCTATTGGGGATGACTTCTTGCAGATACATATGGTGAAAGAATGCCCACAACAAAATGATAGGTATGTTATTTGTTTAATGAAGGTTTGCTATAATTGATTACTAAGTCATTAATTGATGATTTTATTTATTGCCGAACAGTGATAGTTGTGGGCTGTTTGTGTTGAAGATGGCTGAGTATCTAATGATGGGCAAAGATGTGGAGTACCTGAGGCCCGAAGATATTAATGCTTACCGCGGCAAGATGATGACAGAGCTACTAGCTTATTTTGGTGTAATAGGAGCATAAAATTGAGAAATAAATGCCTGTGGTGTATTTTTTTAATTTTGAGATATAGGTACTAGGACAAGTTGAGATGATACATTGCAGTATGGCTTGGATTCTGAATGTTGGTTTGAGAAAATTCATGTTACAAGTTGAACATTTTATTTCATTGTTTAGGTATGTGATGGATTATTTTAATGTTATTGCACTTCTTATAGATACACTGCCTATATAGGTTGAATTATTGTGTGAACAATTGATAACGGATGTATAAAGTTACTGGAAAACGATTGAAAACATTTGACATGTGAATTAGGTAAAAAAAAAAGGTGCCATTAACTTTAGAAGAGCGTGAATTATTCCGAGTATTAGATGAATTAGTGTACGTCTATGCCATTAACAGGATACTAGTGAATTTTGTAGAATGAAGGTTAAGTTCAGGACAAATGGAAAGGCCCATGGGAATTAAAATGAACATATATATAGACGAATTAATGCCCGACGAATATGAAATATAGAAATGTAAATAAAACGCCATGGACGCTGAGTTAGTTTTTATGAAAAACCTTATAGGATCTGGTAAAAGAAAAACCTTATAGGACCTGGTAAAAGCAATGTAATTAGTGGTATGCACTCTATGTAGGAATTAAACTATTAACATGGACATTAAATAACTCGTAAAGCACGATCACTCACACCAGGAGGGAAGCAAGTCATATGGAATTGATATTCAGAAATAAATAACAATAATGTTCAGAAAGAAAACAAAACCAAACTGGTGAATGTCACTTCATTCGTAGAAATATTAAAAAAAAACGGCAAATTAAAAGCAGTTTTTAACGCATGTGTAGCGGAATCGGATTTCTACAGGTCTTTCGGTTGTGTCCAGCCATGTGACAACGAGTGCATGTTTGTTTCCGAGCATGTTCTCCGGTAGAAGGAATCCTTCTCTTCTTAGGCCTTCCAGGAGGTCGTGATTCGCATGATGGGGGCTTGCAAATGATTTGACTCACATGCGAGGGTACCATCCAACAATCCGGACTCCCAATAGGATGAATAATGACACAGTATGTTTGTGCCCAATGATGTGCTGTATAGAATTCTGATATATAATCGTAGCAAGAAAGACCTGGTCGAGAGCGAATGGCAGCAATGGAATGTACACACAAAAATCCATCAAGCTCAAATTCCCGACAAGTGCACGTACGTTCCTTCAAGTTGACAACATACGAGCGGGATTTCTTATCAAACACCTCAAACTCAAAAGCACATGATGGTTTCACCTGCACAATTCATTGTAAAACAACCAAAAACAAAAATAAATATTTTGAAATGTACAATTAAATGACATAGCAGTGGAATAGAGACAGATAAAGCAGTGAAATAAAGACAACGGGTTGAGGGGAATACTGTCATCACGGCGGCCATGGCTTGTAAAACTAGTAGCTCAAACTCAAAGTGTGTAGATAAACGACAAGTGTTCGACGTTGAAGTTTCTCGCCTTTCACAGAACCACTTTTGCATCCTAGCAATAATAAACTCTATCAACTTACAGATTGGGTATTCTCGGGCCGTGGCATTAACTGCATTTAATGACTCCGCATTGTTTGACATCATAACCGAGTATCGATTCCGACTGGCATATGCACGAGACCATTTGTCGTGACCGATCCGCTCTAAATACGTACGAATACGTTCATCCTCACTATCAAGCATGCGAAGGTACTCTTCACACTCATACACAGATCCTACACGAGCAGCTTGCAAAAACTTCCATGACACGGTTTTTGGGATCCACGAAATCTTGTTTTCAAATTAGCCAGAATGTGGTAAACACAATACCCATGCTCCGCATGAGGAAATACAGAACGCACAGCACTAATAATGCCCTCGTGCCGATCAGACACAATATATAGATCATCCCTATGCGTCAACGAATGCTTCAGCATGCTGAAGAACCATGACCAATTTTCAGTGTTTTCCCCGCTACAAATACCAAATGCCAATGGAAATATTTGTTTGTTTGCATCTTGTGTACATGCAGTGAGTAATGTACCCTTGTAATATGACTTCAAAAAAGACCCATCCACAATTATAACAGGAATGCAATGAATCCAACCATCTTTCCATGCAGAAAGGCACATGAAATTTTTTTTAAATTCACCATTTCCCTTGCAGGAATAAGAAACAATAGAACCTGGGTTACTCCTCTCAAGCACATGACACATGGAAGGTAACCGAGCATATGATTGTTGTTCAGATCCCATAGCAAATTCCATTGCCAATTCTTTGGCAATCCATGCTTTTTTGTATGACATGTAAATGCCATACTTGGTATGCATATCAAGCATGACTGATTTTGGAGGGTATGGCTTATTGGAGGGATCACCGTACTCGTGTTTGATTAGTTCAGCAATAATCCTAGCCGTAGCCTGGCGGTTATTTCGTTGACGCACATCAATGGGGCATGTGTGCTCAGAGTCAAATCTGGAAAAAAATGATAACATTGCGCATTATGTAATGAGCAATACAGTGGATACAAATTTAATGCACATTGAACAGAATAAAAAAAAATGAACCCAAACTTAATGCATATGTAATAAGAAATAAAAAAAATGTAATTATGATCACATAAAAAGTGAAAACATTAAAAAAAAATCCAATTAAAATATATTTCGGCAATTTATACAATTAGTTAAATAACGTAAACACATGATGGAAATTCACTATGTATAAGAACAGACTTTCATAAAATATATATAGCCATTCAATTAAAGTGGGGCGAGGATATTAAAAGTGAAGTGGAAGCAGGGAATTAGTTAGGACAGTGGGAAAAATTATGAGATACATTGACAAAACAAAGAGACCTTAATGGAACAAAGAGGGCTAGGGGAGGGCATTATAACATTTGATCAACATAAAAAACGTAAACCATAAAAGAGGATCATAGGGAATGAAATTTATATTACCATTTTTTTCCAACAAACCAAAACACTGACAACATAAAAAACGTAATAGGACATTAAATTTATATGTCCTAAAAACTGCCGAATTAAATTCTGTAAATTTATATTACATAGGCAGTAATATACAAAGCACTGACAGCATAAAATAGCATCTTAGGGAATTAAATTTATACGTCATTGTCACTGCTCATTTATTTTAAAAGTAATGTTATGAAGGGCAGTAATACACATGCAGGCAACGTATAAACAACAAAACAGTGATATGGCATTAATAGACAAGCAAGGCAATAAACTCATAGAAATGAATACATACCTTTTAACTTTGAACAATGACACTTTGTCGATGCACACATCACGCACAGCCCACTTGCAATTGGGGTAATCAACACACACAACATGCAAAACACTCGGGCAAGATGTCTTCGTTCTATATTGAAAAAAGTTGGTAATGGCATACATCTTTAAGTGAAAATCAAGTTCCTTCTTGCTTCCATAGATGCTATTCAATGAAATGCGCGTGGGTTCAGAATGCTTGACTACAGGCATATTCTGAATCTCTTCATCTACGAGAGAATTTAACCTCGTAATTTCAGCACTCGAAATATGTTCAAGTTCAAAGTCTGCATCCACAGTGTGACTGAAATTATTGCCTTCATCACTTAAGCCACCGCGCTCTTCGAGATAACTCGTAGGATTAATTCCACTTTCATTGTGAATATCATCACATATTGTGATGCTCTGCTCCTCTCCAGTCGTAGCATCCACATCCTCACCGGATACAAATTCAACACACAAAGGCATTTGCATCGGGTCCTTTTGCAAACTCTTCAATTGTAGATAAAAGAGTAGAGTACCGTCATCACATACATTCACAGGAGGTGGGCACGCAGCAAAAACGTATGAGATCTTAATATTCTTCCCGGCATAGGGCTCTCCCATCGCAACACAAACTTGAGAACATAGAAAATCATACGTACAATTCGACGGTATAGTTATGCCGGCAACATGAATACTAGAGAACAAAGTATTTGACACCCATTGGCCGTCGTATTTTATCATAATCCACAATTCCGAGTAGCCTATGGGGACGGAATCCATGGACAATGCCGTGAAATGATAGACGAGAATGGATGAAGATGAAAATAACCTACAGTTAATTAAGGGAGAAAAATTAATGAAAATACTTACCTTCTATTAATTACTTCCTTATTTTTAGGATATTCCATTTATTAGAGGACCGGTTATACGCACGGCAGTTACAAATCCAATTCTTATGCTAAATCGTGATAAGGAGAAGATACGTGAGGGATCGCCAAAATTTTAGGAAGGAATAAATAATTCATTCATTACATACGAGGATAGACTTGGTATTAACTTAAAACTCAAAACACACGTGCATGGGAAATAAGCATCTGTGGTCATAGATGAAGAATAAAACCTAACTAGTCATACGCTGGGAAGTACTCCCACTTTTTGTTATATATATGCGTGATAATTTTCTCAAATTTTAGTCCTATTAACCACCATTTCTCATTAGAAGAGAAAACATTTAAGGGTATTAAGGAAAACCTCCCCAACCCTTCAATAGACTGCTTTTTTTAGCACCCCGAATTGGGGTGTACGGAAGTGTTGGACACGTCCTGCCCTTCAGTAAGATGGAAACCTGGGTTTGTTACTCTGTGAGTGTGCATATTACATCCGTAGTATATGTAGATTCACAATTCACCTTGTTCTGCCGGATCTGGCGGCGGCATTTCTGCCGGAGCTAGCAGCGGTAGTACACTACAAGAAATCCGGAAATTACTGTCGGATTTTTGTGTCGGATTCCAATTCCGACGGTAATTAGTGTCGGATTTAATGTCCGATGATCATCTGTCAATAATTGGTGTCCGATTGAGGCCGCCACTATTTGGTGACGGAAAGGGCGGCGGATACGAGCAGACGTTAACTAGTGACGGACATTAGTGACGGAAGACTCCGTCAGTAATCAGAGACGGATATATCCGACACTAAAATCCGTCAATAAATTTGAACTTTATATCCCTGCGCCCACCACAAACACATTATTCCACCACACACAAATCTTATCCTTATCTCTCTATCAAAATAGATCTGGACGGCATTTCAAGGTTAGAACTCTTATAAAACTGTCAGATAAGTCCACGTACTTTTCACCAAAAATCAATTGAGTTCATGTACATTTAAACTGATCAATTAAGTCCATGAAGTGTGAAAAACTAACCAAATCAGCCTTTTTGTGGGTGATCAACCGGTTAGCCGGTTGATTGCTTAGGTGTCTGTCCAGTTGGGCTTTTTATTTACTATTTTCCGTTTATTTATATTATTTTTCGTTTTCTTTTCCATTTCTTTTGTTTTTTCTCTTTCCTTTCTCTGTGTCTACCCGTTCACGACCAACTGCTTCTCCCCACTCTGTCAATTCCAAATCTTCTCCCAAAAATTCCTTCTCCTTCAATCTTCTCCCTAGAAGATCTGAATATCTACCCGTCTACTGAAGCTTGGCCGGCGGAGGTAGTGACCGTGGCCGAGTAAGAGATGGCGGAGCCTGTAACTATTGAGGCAGGGGTGATGGAGACGAAGGCCGGGACGACTGGAGGTCGGTCCAATGGATGTGGCGGCGAAGATCGATGAAGGTCGGAGTGATTGGAGGTCATTCCAATCGAAGAGACAGAGATAGACGACACAGAGGTGGGGGTCAAAGATATTTGTATGGAGCTAGGTTGGGGCGGAGGAGGTGAAGGCCGCACGCGGAGGTAGGTGGCTATGGATCTGGGAACGGTTGGAGTTCGCCTTAATGGATGAGGTGGAGGCCGCAGATGTGGTGGCCGGAGACAGAGGTGGAGGCCGTAGATGAGGTGACCGGAGGCGCAGGCCGTAGATGAGGTGGCCGGGGGCGGTGTGTATGGAAGTAGGGCGGCGGAGGTGGAGGAGGTGAAAGTGGTGGCCGGAGGTTGTTCTAATGTAGGAGGAGGTGGCAAAAATGGAGGGATTGGAAGAAGTAGACAAAGAAGTGCAAGGGGCCGAGCAAATACAAAAAACAGCAGACAAGGAAGGACGATAAAGAAAGAGAAAAGAGGAAGAGGGAAAAGAGAAAAAGAAAAAGAAAAAAGGAGAAGAAAAGAAAATAAAAATAAAAAAACATTAAAAAAATGCCAACAAGGACATCCACGTAGGCGATAAACCGGGTAACCGGTTTATTACCTATGAAAAAGCTTATTTGATTGTTTTTTGATGCTTGGTGGACTTAATTGACTCACAAAAAAGTACGTGGACTCAATTGACTTTTTGTGTAAAGTAAGTGGACTTATTTGACAGTTTTCCCTTCTAATTATTATTTATAATTTTCTTGTATTAATTAATTGATTATATATAATATGATGTTATTCTTAAATATTTAAACTAAAAATATGATTTCATGTTTTTTTCTTGTATATACAAAAATATTGAGTTCTTAGTCCTTTTATTTGAAGAAAGTATCTTTCATTATATGGTGTATATACAAATCTTTCTTGTAATGATTAATTAATTATATGTATAAATGAATGATTATTAGTCATCGTTTTGGTTATCTTAACATAGATTTTAGGTTATGTTGAAAAAAAATTGACCCGTTCTTTAATGATATAAAAACACTCACGTTATTTTAGTTTGATGAACTTTAAATTTAATGTTAGCTTAGGTTAAGATGGTGAGTATGGAGAAACAATCTACTTCTTTAACTATATCTGTAAATGTGTATGATGTTTGTTTTTGAAAATTGTAGATTTGATACCCTGGTTTGAGAAATTAAAGTAATAGATATAAATGAAGTTTTTAATTTATTTGTTGAGAAAGATATACAAAAGTGGTGGATATTAGCCCTTTGTAATGATTAATTAATTAATGTATAAATGAATAATTAGTATTCGTCGTTCTGGTTATCTTAACATAGAATTTAGGTTATGTTGAAAAACATTGACCCATTTTGTAATGGTATAAAAACATTCTCATTATTTTAGTGTGATGAACTTTAATTTTAATGTTAGGTTAAGATGGTGAGTATGAAGAAACAATCTACTTCTTTGACTATATTTGTAAAAGTGTATGATGTTTTTTTTTTTAAATTATAGATTTGATCCCCTAGTTTGAGAAATTAAAGTAATAGATATAAATGAAGTTTTTAATTTATTTGTTGAGAAAGATAAACAAAAGTGGGTGGATGTTTCATTTATTACCATAATACAATATTTAGGTGTTTGTGAATAAAATGACATATTTCTTTAAGTATTTAGTGTGATTCCATCAACAAAAGTATTTAATGATATGAATACATAACATTATTTATTAATATATCTTGTATAGGTTCCTAGATGAGCCACGATAGATCATGGATGTATAAAAGGCTTGCAAGACGAGGGGTTCTAAATGAAGAATTTATGGAAGGGGTTACCGAGTTTATCCAAGCGGCGGTAGACTTATATCCAAGCGGTGTTATTGCATGTCCTTGTAGAAAGTGCAAGAATAAAAAGTGGTTGACTTGGGAGATTGTTAGACAACATTTATTTGAAAAGGGCTTCATGGAAGACTATTATGTATGGGCAGCACACGGAGAGCCTTATAATTCAAATGAATTAGTTTATTTGGATGAGAGTGGCTCATCTCATGGTAATACATCTGGATCGCACTATGATGCGTACAAATCAATGTTTGAAGATGCTATGAGGAATGAAGTCCCAATGGGATTTGACCACAACGAGGTTGGGGAGGATGAACCTTGTCCAATCACAACAGAGATGTACGAAATGTTAGATACGATGAGTCAACCATGTTTTGATGGTTGTCCAATGACGCAGTTGAGTGCCATGACAGAAATGTTGAATTTAAAGACAGAGATGAGTTTAACAGAAGGTGCAACTGATAGAATTTCTCAATTCATAAATAGGTTTTTCCCATCAAACATTCCAAGCAAGCCAATTCCTAATTTCAAAAAAATCAAAAGAAAACTATCTGTGTTAGGAATGAGCCATCAATCCATTGATTGTTGTCCGAAAGGATGCATGATATATTGGAGAGCAGATAGTGAGCTACTGGAGTGTAAATTTTGCTCTACTGCAAGGTATGACATTAGCAAGCATACAAATAAGCGTACTCCACTTGCAAAAATGGAGTACTTTCCTCTTACTCCTAGATTGCAACGACTTTATGCTTCAGCTACTACAGCAGATGATATGAGGTGGCATAAAAATCACCACAGGGAGGAAGGAGTAATGCGTCACCCGTCTGATGCAAAGGCGTGGATTCATGTCAACAATCTTTATCCAGAATTTGCTGAAGATCCAAGAAATGTCAGACTTGGTCTATGCACAGATGGGTTTCAGCCATTCGGTCAATTTGGACAAAAATACTCATGTTGGCCAGTAATCGTGACACCGTATAATTTGCCTCCAGGTATGTGTATGAAACAACAATTCTTATTTTTAACTATATTAGTTCCAGGACCAAGGAATCCGGCGAATGGAATTGATGTCTACCTGCAACCATTGGTAGAGGAGCTTAAAGAACTGTGGGAGGTTGGTGCCATAACATATGATGCAGTTTCAAAGCAAACATTTAATATGAGAGCTATTTTGTTATGGACAATTAGTGACCTTCCAGCATATGCCATGCTATCGGGATGGAGCACGAAAGGGAAATTCGCATGTCCTTATTGTACTGAGTTCACCGAAGCATTTTGGCTACCTCATAGTAAGAAACATAGTTGGTTTGATAACCACAGAAAGTTTCTACCAAGTGACCATCCATTTCGGTTAGATGGAAATAATTTTACTAAAGGTAAATCAATCTTGTATGGTCCTCCGATCCATAGGGATGGCTTATACTGCTATGATGAGGTAAATGGTTTCATGTCAGTTACAGAATTGGGTGGTGTAGAGCACAATGCAATTGTTGGAAAAGATATTGGATGGAAGAAGCGTAGCATATTTTGGGATCTCCCATACTGGAAGAATTTGCTCATACGTCATAATCTAGATGTCATGCACATAGAGAAGAATTTCTTTGAAAATATCTTTTACTCAATTTTAGGAGTACCAGGAAAATCAAAGGACCATACACAAGGGAGAATGTGTCACGCCCCGGACCTACCGGACACGTCAACAACCCGCCGTACAGTACGAATAGTCAACCGCAGTTCAACTCATCCATACTATACTAGGCGTCATGAATATCATTCACAATAGTACATCCATAAACAATCATAATGCAAAATATTTAATCAAGCAGCGGAAACGTTAATACAAATATCCATGCCACACGTGGCAAACACGGGCGTACAAGCCCCAATAAATATTCAAATGGTATCCATGAGCAATATTTAAAATGTTTTCAAAACAGGAACGGAAGAAGCACGAACCACGTCTCCTCCCTTGAATCTCCCCGAAGCAACGGCGGCGGTAGCAACCTTCAAGTCCTACCTGAAACTGTGAGGTGGCCTCCCCCGTGAAGGGGAGGTCAGTACTTGGAAGCATTTGACAAGTACAATGACAACTATACTAAGTATAATCAAAGTTTCAATTTCCAAGACCCTCACATAGGGTGATAATATAATATAGGTCATAACCCGTGGTTACCCTCTTTGAAAATATACTTACTTTATATATAAAGTCAAGTAGTCGGCCCGAAGACCCATGTTTTTCTTTAAAAACGTTCAACCCTTTCCCCGTGACTTCAAGCCACGCCCATCTATATTAATTCACCATGCTAGAGGCTTCCTCTAGTCATGTTTTACCGTGCTAGAGGCTTACTCTAGTCACTAAATTCGGTGTTAGAGGCTTCCTCTAATCACCTTACATACTTTGTGCTGGAGGCTTCCTCCAGTCACATTACATTATGCTAGAGGCTTCCTCTAGTCATCCTACACGAATGCTGGAGGCTTCCTCCAGTCATTCTTCATCGTGCTAGAGGCTTCCTCTAGTCACGATACTAATTCGTCCTACACGAATGCTGGAGGCTTCCTCCAGTCATTCTTCATCGTGCTAGAGGCTTCCTCTAGTCACGATACTAACTCACTAGCAAATTCTATGCCTAGAGTTCCTCAATCTTGAGTAGCCAATGAGGCCTACTCCTAATGTAACTTAGTGGTTACCCCTTCCTACCTTAAGGCATCTCATAAAACTACTTAAGGTGCATCCTTCACAATCCAAGTCCTTAGGATTGTTCTATCACTTTTTATACAACATTCCCGATTAGTAAATTAAATACTAATCCATAAATCTTTAAACAGCCCAAGCTCCTTAACTCATAGTTATAAGGCTCATTCCTATGGATTTTCTAATCCGTATACGATTTAATCTCAATATCAAAAATATCACTTTTATCCATTCATGATTTCTATACATGAAGTAAAAGTATATTTTATCACAAAAACTCATGGTTTATACAATCATTATACCTTCACATTTATTATGCATCATCATACACAATTTCTCATAAATTTGTATGTTATGCATCTTCTATTCACAAACAATGATATTTTCATTTAGGCATTATTAATCATTAATAATCCATGAAAATCACATTTAATTACTTTAGGTAATCTTATGAAATTAACCCAAAGATTATAAGCAATATAGTCAGCCATCCTCACCTTATGAAGTGCTGAAATAGTTGCCTTTGTTAAGCCCTTCGATCAATCCCCGTTCTAAACCGATTGGAGATGAATATTCTGGACAGCAGCCAAAAGCCGGGCGGCTTTCACAAAAGCCGGGCGGCTTTCGTGGTCTGCAGCTACGAACAGCCTCCTTCAAGTGGCGGTCTCCGATGGTTTTGGCTCCTATCGATTCCCCAACTCTTCTAAGTTAATTACCACCACTATATATCAATATTATACACTTTTAAACGTGTATAAACTCATGTTTAATCCATCATATGATTTCTTAAAAATCATACAATAAAATACTAGTTAGGAGAACTATTTGTGTTCTTACCTCCAATCCTAGCTCCTTCTCCTTGGATTCCTTTTTCTCTTGCTTCCTTCAAGATATGGATGGTGTGAAGAGCTTCCCTAGAGTCTCTCTCTCCCTTCTCTTGGTTCGAATGAGTGGAATGGGAAGGGGATGTACCTATCCTCAATCAAACACCAAGTTGAGGTGTTGATAGGACCTTAGGGAGTAGTTTTTGTCTCATGCAATCCCCTCCCTCCACAAGTCCGCACCCCCCCATGTTGGGATGTCTCTTTTATCATGTAGAGTGTACAACACATGTAGTAAAAACCCCAAATGGGTGTAGGAAGTTTCCCCCAATTATTATTGCTATTTCTGGCCGGTTGGGTCAAAATAATACTCGGGTTGTCCCAATATTTTTGTCAACCTTGGTTGGCACTTTATTGGGCTTTCTATAATTTTCACGATGACCCAACTCAATATTTGGTAGCCCAGTCACATATACTGGACCCGATAAATAATTTAATTAATTGCACATTAAATAATATGCCAATCAATTACATGAATTTTATTTGCTAGGACATTCGAATACATATCAAATTCCAAATTCAAGTACATCCGGGTGCGGTGTCACAGAATGGATATGGAGCATATTTGCCATAGACCGAGCATGGAGAGAGACTCTCGTGGAAAATATCCTAAAGCTCCCTAGCTTCGCCCTCTCAATTGAACAAAAAAAAGTGTTGATCACCTGGATTGATTCACTGAAGTTTCCAGATGGTTTTGCATCTCGATTGGGCCGTTGTGTGCAAATGGAGAAGCTTAAGTTATTTGGTATGAAGAGTCATGATTGTCATGTCTTCATGCAACGCCTACTTCCAGTTGCTTTAAAAGAGATGTTGCCTGCTTGGATATGGGAGGCAATCACGGAGATTAGCTTATTTTTTCGTGAGTTAACAAGAAAGACTGTATCGGTGTGTGACATTGAGAAGCTAAAGGAAGATATTCCCGTGATTTTGTGCAAGTTGGAGAAGATTTTTCCACCCTCTTTCTTTGATCCTACAGAACACCTTGTTATGCACTTACCGGATGAAGCTTTGTTGGGTGGGCCTCCACAATATCGTTGGATGTATCGTTTTGAAAGGTGGGTGATTAATACTTTTATATGGTCATGTGACTTTGTTTACTCAATATCTTATTTTGTGCAATTCTTGTAGTTTCTTGGGATCGGTGTTGAAGACTAAAATTGGAAACAAAGCTAGGGTTGAAGCATCTATTAGGGAAGGTTATTTACAGAGTGAAATGGGCACATTTTCAAGCTATTATTTCCCAGAGGATGTAGCCACAAAAGCACATCACATCTCCAGGTTTGACGATGGCTGCATGATTAACACCGATTTTAGTGTTTCAGTTTTTGCACAAAAGGCAAAAACAATTGGTGCAAGCACGAGGCGGTACATGGACCAAAATGAATGTAATGCTATCCACTCATATGTATTGCAAAATTGTCCGGAGATTGACTCATTCAGGGAGTAAGTTGTAGTAGTCAAACATTTTTATTACACTAATATGTGTCCTCTGATTTAATATATTTTCCAATTTCATTACAGAATGTTCTTCAACGGAGTAGGATCAACAAGTTCTTATGATAGCATGTTACAAACACAATTTCCTCTTTGGTTTTATCATCAAGTGAGACTTTGTAGTAAATTATTTCTTAAATAAGAACACGCTCATGCCTTAACTTTGTTGAAAAAAATGATTGATGCAATATGTGTTTATGTGTAGGTGCAAAATGACATGACAGATCATCCACGGTGGGTTCGTGCTTTATCTGGATTTCCTTCTCCTTATGTGACAACCTACCAGGCGCTTAATATAAATGGTTATAAGTTCAACACTATTGCACGATCTCAGGATAGAGCAACCTCGAATTGCGGGGTTATGGTCAAGTGCACAAGTTATGATGGGTCGACACTTGAATACTATGGCTCAATACAAGAAATAATTCAATTGGAATATCAGGATTACAAGGTAATTGTCTTCAAGTGTGAATGGTTTGAGCCTTCTGATAGAGGTGTAAGAGTTCATCCACGATATAAGATCGTGGACGTGAACACTCAGTTCCGACTATGTAGTTTAGATTGCTACATCCTAGCATCCCAGGCCGATCAAGTTGTGTATGTGTCATATCCAAGTACAAAGAAGAGGATCAATAGGTGGCATTCTGTAATTCAATGCATGCCACGGGCTTATGTGGAGAAAGAAGAGGGAGGAGAATCAAGTGATGAGGAAGGACAACAACAAGAATTTCAGGAGAGCGAACCAGGCATATCGTTCGAAATAGTGTTGGATTTTCCAAGACTACCAAACAACGAAGGCCTCTCATTGCATGAAACGTATGAAGACGAGCTTCCTAATAATGAAGACACTAACGATCACGAAGAGTATGACCTATAGGGAAATGCTATTGATGTGTCAAATAGTTATCATAACCATTATGTCTCTTTATTATTAGTAGTAATATGTTGGATGCACATTTATGATGTATAATGCAAACCTTTTAATGTCACGATTCTGATTTCAAAAGCTTCTGTTTATTTTTAGATTATGTATGTACGGGAAAAAATTAAAATTAGCAATAAATGTTTGGGCTTTGTATTTTATTATTAAGAAAGTCTGGTCTGGTCTGTTCACAAAATTCACCAACATTGAAGTTACTCTTCTGACTGTATTGGTTGAAGTTACTGTAGATGACCACTTTAGATATTTTACATATAATTTTGTCTTTGTTTTATTCATAAAATATATTTTAAAAATAATTATTCTTAAATTAGCAGAATTAGCGAATACAACCACTTGAACCAAAACTTCATAAATTTCAACAGAATCAACCAAATCAGCCGATTTTCAAATTCTAAGAATCAACCAAATAACCCGGGCAGGAGTTCGTTTCAGCCTATTTACCTCAAATATTTGGTTAATTCTAAGAATCAACCAAATAACCCGGGTAGGAGTTCATTTCAGCCTATTTACCTCAAATATTTGGTTAATATTTTCATCTCCCGCTCCATTTTTCCCAATTCTCAAACTCCCTCCACTCATCCCTAAAGTCTCTCAAACTCCCTCCACAATTTCAAGGAACCCTAATCACATAACCTGAGAAAAGAAGCTGCTCTAGAGAGATTTCCTACACCCCTCAAAGGTTATCTACTTCTTTCTCCTCAATCTTTCACTCCAGATTGTTTCTATCACTACGGATTAGGGTTATCAGGTCTAGAGTCGTTCGACTCTTTCCACGCTCCAGACAAAGCCGCTGCCAGTCGCGAGTCACACTTCTAATTCCTCCTATCTCTTCATCGTTTCTCACTTTTGCAGTTAGTCTCTGTTTTTTTTAGGCTCTTTCTTCTCATCGCTCAGTCCACAAAATCGATGTGCCCCTCTTCGACCTAATACGACGCTGCGATGGTACCGGCTCTGTCTTCTCTTCTATTTTCAGGTTTCCCTCTTCTTTGAGTAAAGGTGCCCAGTGTCCACCAGTCCAGTATCCAAGTAAACGTATGTTCATTGTAAAGGTATTTGGATTATATTATTGTACTTATTAACAATTTAAGATAGTTCTAAAATAGTTTGTCACTATGTTTAATTAGTATGAATCGAACACCCTTAATTTTACTATTCTTAACATGACTTTGAAAATGATCGAACAGGTGGGAGGCCACATCAGTGAAGCACAATAATTCAGCAGCTGCTTTCCGGGTGAGCTATAGTTTGAGAAATCTATAGTTTGAGCAGCAACACTAACTTATAGTTTGAGAAATCTATAGCCTAAATGCCTACTGATATGAACTTGGAATGCATCCAAAGTGTTTGATAAAATTCCTCAAGAAAGCAATGCAAAATTTAACAAGTAATTTATTTCAAATTTCAAGTACTTTGCAATAAGTTGTATTGCAATTTGCAATTATGTTTTTTTTTTTAGTTTTTACTGTTTTTCAATACCTTCTTTATTGATTCTTGATAGTAATGATGTAGGATTAGACAAGTAACTATGATAGTTTAATTATTTTACCAAGGCTAATTACATTTCAATCCAGAACCAGAAACTAGGACTGATAACTGTACAAAAGCAGTTCAGGTTACTCCATAATAGGTTGGTATTATGTTGAAACCGAGTTGGCCGCCTAGTTGGTGACTAATCGGCGCCTAGTCTGCGTAGGCGCTAGGTTGTACTTGACCGCCCGACTAGCGCCTTGCGTATTTTAGAACATTGGATATGATATAATGAAAGAAGTCATTACATTTTCATTATCTTGGTAGTAATCATAGTTTTAAAGAGGTGAATTATACATCATAATCAAAGTATAGATTGCTAATGCCTTTTGTTGAACTAGTAAATCATTTTCTTGGCAATAATTACTGTACCTATTATTCTATCAAGTATTAATATTGTCACTTTTTTTACAGAAAGATAATTAGTAGTTACTCAAATGTTTGGTGAAGGCTTATGATATAAAAGGTTACTCAAATGTTTACAGAAAAAAGGTTTTCTTATTGCCTACTCACTGACCCGATTAGTTTACGGTGTATTACTCATACATTTTTTGTGATTACAAACATATGCATTCTATATTTTTGTTGATATGCCAAGTTGATTTGTGTGGGGCTTGTATTTAGCTATTGAAAATTTTTTAGGCCAGATTTTCTAGTGTGGAGCTTTTATGAAATCACAATAGCTTTTCACACTCTAGTGTCAAACTGTTATTAAATGACAATAGCTTTACTTGAATAAAGAGGTACGTTCTATTACAGCTTTCATTTTTTAATCCAGATTCAAGTGAAGAAAACGGTGCCACGAACAATTCAAGTGAAGATACAGAAGAGTCTCCCATAGTCTGGAAGCCAGAAGTGTATGCCGATCTTAATTGGGGAGAACCACCTTTGGACCCTTTCAAGCCTATATCAATTGCACGATTCCAAAAGCCCAATATTGGTGTAAACGCAACCGGGAAGTGAGTTTCACCTTTCACCATTACTGCTTTTATACATTTTGTTTTTGTTTTAACCTCTCTGTAACTAAGTAAATTAACTGAAATAATTTAAATGCAGCCTAACAAACATAGTCATCAGCAAAAGCAGTTTAAAATTTCAGATAATTGTGGGTAGGCAGATCACATACAATTTGCACCCGGCTGGTCAAAGATGGCAATGGGTACCAAAGAGAACAAAAGAGCTTTATTGGGATCAGTTCCAGGTTATTTTAATTGTATACTAAATCAGTTCCAGTTTTTTTTCTTAAATAGCATATTTTGTTGAATATATAATTACTTCATCATAGTCATATGATTTTGAGTATTTTATTTTAGTTGAGAGCAACTGGCAATCACATAAACCCGGTGAAGATGTATTGTATATATCATCCAGAGAAAAACAAGAATGGGGAGCTTATAACTTGTCCCTCACGAATTGTGGTCAAGGTATGTAGTTGCTTTTTAATTTTTTTAAGCGTAATATTTTATATACTAGAAAGACAATTAAATTTAGCCTAAATTTGACTGTAATGATACTAAATTACAGTATGTAATGCTTGCTTGGATTAAAAAAAGAACTGATCATTACTTTGAGAGCATTAAAGTCTCGATCTCTATCCAAATGTTACCACCTACAATTCTTTTGATCTGTCTTCCTTGCTTAAAATAAAGTCCTTATTACTCTCAATCTATTTTTATATCCAAACGTTACCACCTGCATTTTTATGAAAGGGAAATTGAATGATACTCCTTGATAGGGGTGTGCATTAGTAGGTCCAAACCGGAAAACCGGACCGAATTGGACCTGAATAACCGCAACCGAACCTACCCGGATATAATCCGGTCCAGTTTTCAGTTCCTATATTTCTAACAAACCGGTTCCGGTCCGGTTCAAGTTTATAACCGGAAAATTCTGGTTTCAACGGGATACAACCGGTAAATACAGTATTCAATTAAATACTCCGTAGGGATTATAAAACAGGGGCGGCATTCTAGACCTGGGGTTTTGAGTTTTGACAATTCCTAGAGTCACAGGCTGCACAGCACGTTCGAGTGCTCTGGTTTCTTTTTTTTCAAAAGGTTCTTGGTTTCTTCTCGTCCGAATATTACAATCACAGGCTCTTCCAGAAGCTTATTGCAGAGCTTCTTGCTTCTTTGCTTATATTCTATTATTCTTGCTTTCTTTGTTACTAGTTTTTTATGGATAGCTTCGGTTATCCTTGTTTTCTTTGCTACTGGTTTTTTGATGGATAGCTACTGTTTTTTTTTATTATATCACTGATTTATAGCATTGCAGCTATAAACATTTGCATATATTACACGGTTTTGGATTTGTGGACTTCTGGATTGGTAGTTTAGGCTCAATTTAGCTGCTGGTTTTTTATGGATAGCTTATGTTGTGGATTACTGAACCTGATGTTTTGGAAAATTCTTTACTAGCCGGATTGTATACCTGCAATTCTCTTGGTCTATATTTAGTGTTTGCTTGCTGATTTTTTTTGTATTGTTTTCAATTGGCTGGATTATTGGAATAATTTTTTGTCTAAGGTTTGTTGTTCATTATTTAGTAGAACCGATGAAAGATTTTATAAAAAGTCAGGTAACTAAAACATCATCATGCTTTTAGGCATGACCATAGTGGTGTAGTTGTGTGGAGGACAGTCCGGTGCTAGAGATTTCCTGTCACAAGCTTCATTAAAGGGATAATATGTTTGACACATTGTGGTCATCCCTTTGCATAACCTATTCATTTTTGGCAGGTTTACTTATGTTTTTTTATTTTTGTTGTATAGGAGGCTTTGAGTAAATTGTATAATGCTTGTCAAGATGATTTCCAACAACAGTCTCAACCTTCAAGTCACGAGGGAAGCTCGACAATAGGCAAGAGCACATCGGCTAAATTGTCCTCCAAATACTTGGAAGTTGTTGGGTGCAAAAAGATGAGGGTTGGTGGACTTGGTAGTTATTCTGAGACTTTCCTTCATCACGTAAATGATTCAAGTGGAGAACGCTCGTCTTCAAAAGCTCGTCGGATGCATGAGTTTTGTGTTTATTGGGATGCACGTTTGAGGGAGGCGTTAATTTCAGATGGTGAAGAAGCCCCCCCAGAAATGCCAATTGTGGATGATCATATTCAAGATGAGGAACCCGATTCCCAGCCCAAGAACTTTGAGCAAACATGGCTTCCATTTTTGAAATCAATGGGGATTGATGCACCCACTTTCTTTCCAACATCGGAGTCCTCTGATGACTCTGCAGACTCTGATAACTCACTAGATTTGTGTTAAGTTCAATATTAATATCTAGTTTGTATTTTATGTTGTTAAATTTCACTACTATGGATGGATGCTAACTGATGAATGTTTTTATTTATTAGCAAGCTTTTGACTAAAGTATGTAATATTATGTGGTGAATATTTGCTTATGCTTTTATGTTTTTTGTTCATTTGCTTCTAGATATCAGATTTATATTTTTTAGTATATATATGTTATAATTATTCCATTGAATTAATATATTGAAAGTGTAAATATATACATATATATATATATACAGAGTCATTGTTTAAAAAATTTATTTTTAAAAATCTAAATCATTGATGAACATTAGTAGTGGTGGCCCTACGTTTTTTATATATAAATAATGAATTTAAAAATAAATTTCATTTATATTACAAAAGAATATGTTATTAAAGAGAAATTCTAATTTCATAAAAATCAATCATTGACGGAAATTACTGGCGGACTGTCGGACACTAACATTACTGGCGGAATAACGGACACTAAAATCCGTCTCTGATTTGCGTCTAACTAGCTTATCGGACACTAATTTGATTTATGTCCCGATTTTAGCGTCGGACAATTCCGTCACTAATATCCGACACAAAGGTGTATGTTGGCAGATTTAGTGTCGGAAATTCCGACAGTAAAATGCGAAAATTCTTGTAGTGGTATATGCTCCAATTCTACACCGATGATGATATGGGGTTGAAGATTTCGCCCAATTTCGCACTCGTCATGACCTTTGGCTTGCTTTATAGCATTTGTTGTTGTTCTTCATTCCATGGGAAAACTGTACTTTTTGCTCAAAGAAGCTTTTGAGAATGCCGACCTGACCACGTTTTGAAGCATCAAAATTTTCTTTTTAAAAAGTGCTTCATAATTTAAAAAAGTACTACGTACAAGGTTAGTTTTGTCATTTTTGACAAAAACACTTCCATTATGTCACTTCAATTTTTTTACCTTCCTAAACAAGGTAAGATTATGTTTAAGACTTACACTTACTCCCTTTCGGTCCTCTGTCAACACTTACTAACACTTCTATTATCAACACTTTCTAAATTAGTGATAGGAGGAAAGGAAATACTGCTCCCACCTTCAATTAAATTTGAATGTGACAATAGCAAGTCTAAATTTGTAAAATCATTAGATTATTTTGTGCGTATTTTCAGCAAGTACGATTACACTCCGGAGTTTGTCCAATCTCAGGAGTTGCATCTGCGGGATGGGTAGATGGTTGACACAACAAATTAATACGTAGTAGTTACTAAAGAATAGTTATGTAAAAGTGAATTAGGAAGGGTTAGTTAACCAATTACTGAATTACAGAATACTAAAACTGATGGTGTCAATGACAAAATAAAAGATATACGAATAATGGAAGAAAGAAGAAAAAAATTTACTTTGACAGAGGATGGAAGGACATTTACCCTAAAGACGTAGCATTATTTGGAGTAGCAATGTTCATTTGCTTTACTCACCGGGGGCGTTAATTGTTTTACTCAATGTTTTTGCTCTTTTATCCAAAACTTTTTAGTTACTTTTATCATTCATTTTAGTGTCAGGTGCAACATTGCTTTTTAGTGGAATCTACCACCTTGTGGGATCAGCGAGTTGGGCCGCACTTTAACTATCTTCCAACTCTATACCTCATTCTAGTGTAGCTTTTTATGTGGCGCAATAGCAACTTTGTATCTGGTTCTCGATTGTAATTTGATTTAAGTTATTTTTTGCCAAAAAAAACTAACACTAGTCTAAGATTCAAAACTCTTGTCCTTGTATTCAATAGGATATAGCTCACACCGTACTAAGTAAATTAGTAACCAAAAATAATGGCACACGATATACCGTAATTTAGAATCATCAAACACAACACTATTATTAGCAAAGGGTTTGAAATTAGTCAGGAATCCCGCCCCCATATTTAGAGTCTCATACTCATTTCAGTTAGAATGTAGTAAAAAATGACCCCCACATTTTAAATCTAAAAACTATTGGAAATATGAATTAGGCAATCAAGCACATTTTTAAAAAGTTCCTACAGTACCCACTACTGCTATAGCATGCAAAAGGAAGTGCAAGTACTAATGTAATGTGGGTATTGAAAGTTGAAACTATTGAGTAATAAATAACCACCGAATTACTCCATTACAACAAATTTAATTCATTTGACTATAGCGATAGTTGGGATATTTTCTTTTGGACTACAATCTAATTGACTAGACTAGTCTGATCCGATCTAGTCTGTTTAAATCTGATTTGGCCTGGTTTGAATTGATCTGATTTGGTATGGTAAACATTTGATCTCTGTGTATTTTATAATTGTTCAAGTCTGATCTGTTTAAGTTTGGTCTGATCTCATCTATCTAAGTCTGGTGTGAGACTGAAAACATTCTTAAAACTTTAAGCAAACACTTTCCACATAATAATTTAACACTTTATGAATTCCCCATATAGCATGTCCGCAAAATATCATGTAGAGCCCGTTTGGAGAACTCTGTTTTCGGCTTATCAGGCTTATCAGCCAGCTTTTTCACCAAATACGTAATTTTTACTTTCGCGCGCTGAATTGTGTAATAAGCCGAAAAAGTAAGGTTGGAGTTACTTTTCTGACTGTATTGGCTGAAGTTACTGTAGAGGACCATTTTAGCTATTTTTACATATAATTTTTTCTTTAATTTATTAATAAAATATATTTTTAAAATATTTTTTTTCTTAAATCAGCAGAATCAGCCAAAACAGCCACTCCAGCCAGAATATCATAAATTTCAGCAGAATCAGCCAAAACAGCCGATTTTGGTGCTACCAAACGGGCTCGTAATATCTTATGAAAATCTAAAACAGTATTCCGTATAATTTACTAATTCTCACAATTCATTCATAACTAAACCCATTCAAAGAACACGAAACACTAAAATCAAATTCATGATTTTCGTAATTAACATTCATGTGTCATGTGTGGTTTACATCACTACGATTTATGGTTTTCAATAATCACATTTGTACGGAACCAAAATTAAAACTACAACCGTGAACAACAAGGATTATTCACTCAATTTGCCAAAATATTACACCGTGAGGATTTAAATATAAATTTAAATGAAAAAAATAATAGCAATAGCCATGGAACACGTCATTGTGTGCTAAGATCTTGCCGAATGTGATTTTGATATTAACATTGTCCTTTATGTGCACCTTGGTTGTTCTAGAATCACCAAAGTGTATGTACTCTTCTTCATTCCTCATTGGTGTATAGGAGGCAAACACACTCTTGTCTTGGCAAATATGTTTAGTTGCCCCCGAGTCTCCTACCCATTCATTCACATCCGCCGCGCCACTATGCAAATTTGTGAAACAACCGCAGTTATAGTGTCATCACTTTCAATCAAGTTTGCATTTGATTTAGGTGGATTTTTGTTTTTCCCAAATGCCCTTTTCCTACACTCAATGGCATGGTGTCCCGAGTTTCCACAAACAAAACAATCACCTTTCCTTTTGAAACGTGTTGTATGTTTGGGCTTATTGTAATTGACTTATTATTAAAATGGTTATATCATACCTCTTTTTGGTCTCGCTCTCCACCAAATTGGTATTTGAAGTGTACTTGATTGTCTGACCCTTGGCACTATCCTTCCTATTTTTTGTCTTTAACGATAATATGAGTGATCACATCATTGAACGACATTGGCTCAAACTTATGTTTGAAGTCTCTCTTGTAGTCCCCCAGGATCCCGACAACTTTTAAATTAGAATCCCGAAAATGAACGGATCTGGTAGCTCTATTTGGACGCCTTTAGATCCTCCAGTAATTCTGGTACTCATGGATTTGTGTCTGATGTCTCTATCATCCTTCATCTCCCATTTGTAATAGTTTTCTATTACAAATTTCTATCTGGCACTGTCCTCGACTGTGAATTTGGCTATCATGGTGTCCCACATTTCCTTCGCCACTTTGTTCGTGCAATAGACATCAATAAACTTGTTAGATAAAGTACTAACAATAGTATGACTGCAAATCTTATTCGCGTAGGTCCATTGTTGGAGGAGTTTGATGCCTTCAGGTGATTTGTCATCGGGCATGGCTTGGGTAAGAGCATCGGCAACGCCATGCATATCAAGCATTGAGAATTTACGTTCTTGTCATCTCTTAAAATTTGCCCCCCAAAACACTTCTATCTTGAAAATATCATGAAAGGGGTTCGCATAGACGAACTGCACATCAAGTTGCATGTTGTGGAGCTACATGGGTATGTCGTGTGCAGTGGATTGGGATACTGCAGAAGTTTTGCTGGAAAATTTGATAGTATTTCAAATAAACAAATAATCAAATCAACTTTGAACGGACAAATTAATGCTGGCGGTTGATTAATAATTAATCAATTATGAATGAATGCGTTTTATGTACTTATTGCACCATTTGAAAAGGTTTTTGAAAGCATAAGGACAATCGACGGCCAAGGTCAAGGTTTTATCTGTAACGTTCAATCTATTTTGTTTTGATAAAACATTTAATAAATTTGATTTGTGTCCAAGTCCTTAAAAAGTTTTATACATTGCAACACTTGAAGATCATTAGTTTTCTCCACTAACGCATGGTCGGAATAACCTCTTTTATCCCATACTTTTTCTATAAATAAAATTGAAGTCTTGCATACAAAGTAGCTGCTGCGAGTGACTTGCTTAAATTTACTTTTCCCCAAGATTTTTCTTGTTACGTACTGATAGACTACCTCTGCTGGTTATATAATATATTTTCATTATCCTCGTAGTTCGGTGTCCGGTTACTCACCGAAGGGCTCATTATATTATGGGGAGAGATTTCCGACCACTGGAAATACTTTATTGAGGACATCGTCTTGACCGCGTCTCGAGCCGTTTTATTTTGTAACCTTGGTTTTGCAGGTTTTCGACGACGAAAATACAACAATCTCAAGAAAGTATTACGTCGTCAGAACAGCCTGCCCATCAACTCATATCCATTCCCGACAACTCCATAAGGAAAACATCTGTGGTCTGTCAATCCACTGCCCACGACATATCCAAACAACTCCACAACATGCAACTTGATGTGTAGCCCCGCTCATGCAAAGCCCTTTCCTGACATTTCCAAAATAGAAGTGTTTTCGAGAGCAAATTTCAAGAGATGACAAGAACGTCTATTCTCAACGCTCGATATGCATGCATGGCGTTGCCGATGTTCTTACCCAAGCCATGCCGGATTACAAGTCACCCGAAGGAATCAAACTCCTGCAACAATGGACCTACGCGAATAAAGTTTGTCGTCATACAATTCTTAGTACTTTATCTAACGAGTTGTTTGATGTCTATTGCACAAACAAAGTGGTGAAAGAAATATGGAGTTCCATAATAGCCAAGTACACAACCAAGGACACTGTCAAACAGAAATTTGTGATAGGAAACTATTATAAATGGGAGATGAAGGAGGATAGAGACATTAAGGCGCAAATTCATGAGTACGAGACGTTATTGGAGGACCAAAAGAGCGTCAGATAGAATTTCCAGAGCCATTCATTGCATGAATCCTAATTGAAAATTGCCTGAGTCCTGGAGGGACTATAAACGGGACCTCAAACATGACTTTGGCCTTATGTCGTTCAATGATGTGATTACTCACATCATCATTGAAGACACAAACAGGAAGGAAAATGCCAAGTGTCAAGAAAAGAAATATACTTCAAATGCAAATTTGGTGGAGACAGAGAACAAAAGGAGGTATGTTAATAATAAGTCAAATTACAATAAGCCCAAACATACCACCAGTTTAAAAAAGAAAGGTGATTGTTATGTTTGTGGGAAACCGGGGCACCATGCCGTTGAGTGTAGGAAAAGAGCGTTTGTGAAAAAAAATCCACCTAAACCAAGTGCAAATTTGGTTGAAAGTGACACATTATAACTGCGATTGTTTCACAAATTTGCCTTGTGGCGAATGTGAATGAATGGATAGTAGACTCGGGGGCTACTAGACATATTTGCCAAAATAAGAGCGTGTTTACCTCGTATACACCAATAGGGGATGAAGAAGAGTACACACATCTTGGTGATTCCAGAACAACCAAGGTGCACAGAAAGGGCAAAGTCAACCTCAAACTCACATATGAGAAAACGTTATCACTCAATGATGTGCTCCATGTGCCCGAGATACAGACCAATTTGATATCCGTTTCACTTTTGGAAAGAGCTGGTATCAAGGTTTCTTTTGAATACGATAAGGTGGTTTTGACCAAGAACAACATATGTGTCGGGAAGGGCTATTGCAATCAGGGACTTTTCGTGTTGAATGTTTTAAAGGTGTTAAAGTGATATGTTTTTTTTGTTCTTGGTTAATAAGTTGTGATCAACATTAGTTTTTTCACCTCATTTGATAGAGTATTTCTTTGTAATAGCCTCTACCGAGTCTTTGATATCTCTATTAATAAATTTGCAATTGATTTGTTATGACACATGCAATTTTTGGCTATTGCTATATTTTTAACTTCTATTTTAATTCTTACGGCGTGTAAGGTTTAGTATTTGTTGAAATTGATGTGAATTATTGCTACTGTACACTTAACCATTGCAGATCAATAAGTAGGAGTATTTAATTGTGATGAGAAAAATTGAATATAGCATTGAAGCTTATTTTGAATGAATGGCATATTGAGAATTTCACTACTTTGGTATATATGCCTGGTTGACTTTTATTGTTAGAACTTAGAAGTAATTGGATATTTGGATGGAGGGCGACCCCCCCCCCCCCCCCCCTTGAACTTGGGAGAAATGGTTATATGTCATTTTAAATTAGCATGCATAAAGTTAGTAGCAACTATTTATATTTTATAAAGCCTATAGCACTTTAGCATTATGTTTGCTTATAAATAGACATGTGAAGAATAGCTACAGGTGTAGTAATGTTGAAATAAATACGTATTCTAAATTGATATTAGAAGAGAAAAGGCTATTTGTTTTATTTTTGATAATACATAACATTAACTTAAAGCTAGGTATTTAAATTGATACATACAGCCAAATTTCTCCTTGAACTTTTAAATTTTCTCTATATATATGTAACATTTTAAAAAAAAATTATACTATGAAATAATTTTTAAATGATATTAATATTAAATGATATTAAATGATATTAAATACCTTACGCACGAGTTAAATAATTTTTAGACCATGTGAAATAAATTCAAAATATAAACATTTGTTGACGTTAAATTACACAATTCATTTACTTCTTACTTTCTAAAAACAGTTTGTTGCATAGATAATAAAGTTTAACTTCATTTAGCATTAATACAAATATAATATGCACCATATATATGAATTATTTAACAAAGTAATCTTCCGATCAGGAATTTCCTGACCGGAGCGCCGTCCGGCCTCCTTCTTTTTGGGGCCTTCTCGGTGGTATTTTTTGCTCAAATTTTTTGAGTATGTTCCTCATCAAGTCTAGTTCATCCATACCAAATTTCAGCAAAAAATTCAATCAAGAAGGTCGTCAAATGATTTTTGCAAGTTAAATGGTCCGGAATAAGTATTTTCCGGACCAGTTAACTTGCAAAAATCATTTGATGACCTTTCTGATTGACGTTTTTGCTGAAATTTGGCATATATGAACTAGACTTGATGAGAAACATACAAAAAAAATTGAGCAAAAAATACCACCGGGAAGGCCCTCAAATGGAGGAGGCCAGACGGGGGTTCCTGTCCGGAAATTCCGGACAGGAATATTTGCGTATTTAACAATACTGTGTAATAGTAGTATTCAGAATATAATAATATCATACATACTATTGTAATATTAAGAAGACTTCTCGCGACCCACGAACATCCTCCTTGATAGACAAAATTGCTAGTCAAAAATCAATTTTTTATTCTGATAAGATTCATGTGGTTAAACAAGGCATAAATTATTTAAAAAACATTGGTTGATGTGTACTTTTTAAACTCTTTACCTTCAAATAATTTAATAAAATGTTCTATATGCTTTTTAAATTTCCTTTGATTTGCCATGCTTTAATGAAGGATTTTTTTTATGAAGCACTTACAGTTAAAGGATTGTTTAAACTTAGAATGCAATAGATTTAAATGTCATCGTGTATGTATTAATGGAATTTTTTGGATAAAATTAGCCCTACAATGACGAAAATTTACCCTGCTACACTAGCGGGTTTTTTTTGCCCCGCTACACTTGCGGAAAAATTCACCCATACACTAAAAACAATCACCCCCAATTCGAAATTCTGGATCTGTCCCTCCTTACTCTTAATTCGTAAAGTACATCATATTGCTTCTGCATGCATTTTCGAATTCGTAAGTTACTTTTACATGCAATTGTGAATTAAGTTGAAAATTAACAATGTTGAACCATTTTTTCTTCTGGAACTCTTCGAATTTACTACAGAGGTTGTATTTTGATGGTTAATGATTATATCTGTACATTAAATGACTAGCTGAATTTGCGTTATGTGGGGATTCTAAATAATGCTGGTGAATCAATTAGTCTATGCATCTCATTTTAATTTTTCAAAATTGTGGGGGCATTCGATCTTTTTGCTTTTGCTCATAAATCAAATGTGATAAAGTATATTCTGAGGTACATTTTCTTTATTAGTAGAGTAAATTGCATACCCCACTAATATGCAAATAATACACTACGAAGTACGGAGTATGAGTTATTTCTTTTCACTAACTTGTTCAACTTGAGGAGCCATATTGAGATTGAACAAATGGGAATATATTAGTCTCATTTTATTATTGATTTTCTAGAGGTTAATCTTTATGCAAGTGTGAGTTTGTTATAACTTGACAAGCTGTGTGTATGTGAGACCCGGCTTAATGTGGGAAGATATAGAGAGAGAATGTGGAAACACAAAAGTGTATTTGGTGAGCTAATCCACTGTATTAAAGAGATACAATGATGATATAGTCTTAAGTGATATTATTGTATAGACGTATACAATAATTAATACGAAGTATAAAGTTATCATATAACTTTGATGAGTGGAGTTGATAATCTCCTTTAGCGCGCGGAAATCCTATGATATTATATAATGAGATACATCGAGGGAAATAGACTGTCACTTGATAACAAATAGGCATTATAACCCAACATGTGTGCTTGGAGATCCCATGAAGCATGTTCATATGGGTAATAACAAGTCTTCTATTTGTTCTGGTAGCCTACTTTATGTTCATTTCAAGGATGAAGCTACATTGCACTACTTTAGAGGTTGAGCTAAAGCTCTTAATGATTATCATAGCCCTTATGAGTGGTGTGTTAAGTGTGAGACACACTTGATGAGATCACCTATATGAGTGTTAGGTGGGGCCGCCGCCATGAAGCACTCAAGAAAACCAGGCATGCGCACAGCCGAAAGGCGCACAACGGCGTTAAAGAGAGGAATTGTGAGGGTGAGACATGACCGTTAAGACCCTGATTTACCAAAGTAGCTTACTAGTTCACAGAAACGATATGTTTCACCAGAAGCTAGGTTTATAAAGACTTAATCGTCTCGGTATGGTTCATAGTCTAAGGACACCAGACTTAAAGTCCCATTCCTGTTAATCCAGCTTATTTTATTTATGTATTTAGGTATACTTGTTCCTTGAAATCTAAATACAGTTTAAGCATTAATCACATCAGATTTCTCTATGCAAAACTAAACACATGCAAGTGACTTTCGTACTATCATCCTCTTTCCCTAACATTTTCTGGGATAGGACATAACCCTATCTTTTAGTGCAACTATGAACTCAATAAGCATGCTTGTGCTTTTTTGAAACATGTTCAATGTTATGTTTTGTGTGAGTGTTAATGTATTTGTGAGTTTAGAGGTTCCTCCAATTGGATTCATTAGTTTTTTATTTGTTGTACTATTACTCATAAGGGAAAACAATGGTTGCACGGGAGCTTGGAAAACAGCTTGGAAAACTGCTTCATATGGTGGGGTTCTTCCCACATAAAAGGTAACTCAAGTGTAGGAAACAGATTTGGCCATCTAGGCGGAGAATTTATTTTGTAGCAAAGTTTCAATATATTAGTAATAATACATTTGTAATAACTAAAAAAGTTTACAAAGTTAGATAAGATAATATACTTACTAGTTTTTGCCTTTGTTAGATCGTCACATGCACCTCCAACTTCTCTGAAATGTTTACGTAAGTTATGTTTGTGCCCATGCCAAGCTTTGTGCATTTACTTATCAATGGCCTTTTTGACGTTTGCATTTCTCACATCAACATCAAACAATGTCTGTATGACAAAGAAATAGAAGAAATACATTTGATTGCGATAAAACAGTTCTCTGTAAATGAAAATAAACTAAATAAAATAAGCTCTCTGTATATGATGACTATTTACCGGAAGTTTGTTACGAAGTGGTGCTCTAATACTTTCAGGTACAAACCTCCAATCTTTGTACTTTAAGTCACAATGCTTATGAACTATGTACCTAATTTCAAAGGAACGATCACTCCACTTATTCATTACCTATTCATGATTCATATTATGAGTATAATATTAATGATAACAAAAACATAGAGAAAAAAAACATGTAGAAAGACTGGTTTAGAGAAACATTTCAGTTTTGTTAGAAGTTGATAGTTTATACTACTTATATGTTTTGAACTTAAAATGTAAAACTAGTAAAAACAAACATGTTAATCTTTGGATTGAAGGGAGATCTTTGGATTTGTTCGTTTCTCGTACCTGCAAAGCATATAAAGAAAATATTATACAAGCAACTAATACTAAAGAAATTATATTTAAAGTCTCCAAGTAATCTACATAATGACATGACTAAATAATTAAATAAATTTAGTTTACGTACTTATTCTATTCTATGTAGTGAATAGGTCATACTTATTGCTTTCAAGAAATTATATTTAGTGTCATAGCCATCTATTCAAGAAATTATACTTTTTAGAGACAAGTACAATATGGTTGTCTCAATTTACTTGAGACGTACAAATTTAGAGGCAACCATAATTTATCTAATGCTAAAACATACTTTTAGGGATAACGGAACATAATTAACTTGTCTTGAAGAGTTGTCTTTATAAACAAGTTTTGTTGTTGTGGGTCTTAAAACCTTGCAATCTTAAATGAGTCTATTCAAAATGAGCGGCGGGGTGTATGATCATTTTTTATGGTCAAACCTTTAATTTGTTTCAGGTTTTTCCGGAGTTCTAGGGAGTCTCTCTCGGTTAAATACTCACACTTTAAATCTTCATGAATGTGACGTCGGAGAAAAATTATAGTTTTTGTTTTATCTTCTTTCGATGTGGTATCATCAATTTTCGTGGTATCACCCAAACTTTTGACATCTAAGTTCATTTCAACATCTAACACAGATAGCACCTACGTGACATTTGACAGGTTGATAACTACAAAAGAAAATAATACGGAGTATTACTTTATTCTCATGTAAAGTATCATGACATCATGCAACGTATCAGATCACACATTGGCTCCGTTTGAAAACCAGCGGATTGCCCCAAACCGCCATTTATATTACAAAGAAAACGCTACGTTTTATAGCGGGTTGGCTGCCATCCGCCAACAAACAAACGGCCCCATTATCATATAAATTTAATAAACTTAATGGATTATTGAACAATTCTCATTCAAAGAATACATTCTAAAACATTTGAATTTGAATTCTTAAGTCATATTATATGCTAACTAAGTTTAATTACGTCATTAGTTAATTAATTGGATGAGTAAATGGCTTACTGTAATCGATATTTATTCATAAATATATGTCATTAAAGTCTAAAAAAAACGGTGATGGGATATAAACTTGTTGAATTTACTTCAATTTACTTCTTTCTATGTAAAAAGATGAGGTAATAAAAACACCTCCATATTCGAATGTATTGCAGATTATTACAAAGTAACTTTTCAGAAAATTTGTACGTAGTTGGACATATTCAAAAAATAAGCATATTGTATTCTGCAAACAAGTCGCTAATAGTAACATTATTCCATTTAATGCAATAATCATGAGTTTCACCTAAGCTGTTTATCGAATCAAATGTAGACTGAGTACTTTACATTATGCATGCTCATCAGGATTCGGGAATATATTATATTGGAACATGGATAATAAATAAAAATGATTTCATAACAGCAAATCTACCATGTTATGTTGTCGATTACAAGACAGGGGACATTTTTACCAAATGCTCCAAATAGAGAAAACAAAATCATAAGATTGAAAAGTGAGGCATACATGAAAATTAGAACTACTTTAATACTCCATTTTTATATTATTTTTTCTTTCGTTCAATTAATTAAATATATTTCACATATAATTTTTTCTTAATTTAATAAATTCAATCCATTCAATTGTTTCGATCACAATTTCACCAATTTTATTAGACTCAGCCAATTCATCTCATCTCAGTGTTATCAAAGAGCTTATAGTAAATCACATATTCATTGTTTTGTATTGATAATGATGATAAAAACTATCAAATTATGAGGCCTTTTGGCAAAACACTGATTTTCGGTTTATCAGGCTTATCGGCTAACTTTTTCACCAAACATGTAATATTTGCTTTCGCGCGCTAAATTGTGTAATAATCAGAAAAAATAAGGTTGGAGTTACTTTTCTGGCTGTATTGGCTGAAAATAGTCATTTTAACTATTTTTACATATATTTTTTTATTTATTTTATTAATAAAATGTATTTTAAAGATAATTTTTTCTTAAATCAGCAGAATCAACCAATGCAACCACTTTAGCCAGAACATCGTAAATTTCAGCAGAATCAGCCAAAACAGCCGATTTTCGAGCTACCAAGCATGTTCAATTAGGAAGATTGACTACTCGTTTATTTTACAACAAACACATTCGTAGTAGAACTTATCGAAACAATTGCGGCTTAATTGATACTCCCTCCGTCCCAATTTGTAAGATACATTTCGGTTTACGATGTTTGACTGACGATAAAGCAAATTGATCCCTGTCAACACCCAAATTAGTTCTAGAAAATAAAATTTACATATTCAAAAACTACATTAAATTCGCTACAAAACCTGCAAAAAATAATTCAAACTTCATAAACTTTTGATATGTAAAATAAAAGTTTAGGAGTGATTTATGTTGACCAAGTGAATAGTGAATGTATCTTACAATTTGGGACTGAGGGAGTACTAATATACGTATAAGAATAAAATGGTTCTTAATTATACAGAAAAAAACATTGATAATGACAGATCACATCAAGCATTAGACAAACTTAATTAATCCAATGAAAGAACGTACCTCTTGTATTATACAAAGAAATTGTGGCGCGATGATAACACCAGGTTTCACTAAATCATCAAGCTTCATCACATTTTTGAAATTGAAAAAATACTTAGCGCAATTCATGATGCTTTTACCTGAAGTTTATGCGTCTTAATTGGCCATATTGGTGAGATACGGATACTTTTATAAGGTGAAAAATAGGGCATCACAAATGTGATATGAAGTGACTCCTTTGCTATTCTAATGTGATGTTAATAACATAAAATGCCACTGCATACGTGAATGTACATAAATCATACCCTATTCGGCTATTCATTAAAAACTTCACCTGGAAAGCAATTGGATCGACATCTGCCAAATCTTTTTTTTGTTTGGAAAGTAAATCTTTTTTTAATAATTATCCAAAAGTCTTTTTACAATTTGGGATACCAAAATTTTATACTTTTACATTGCAATTATCCGTAGCTTTTCTATTAAGTACTCCGTATTTAACTTTTTTTTTATATTTATCCAAAAGTCTTTCAGATTGTTTTTTGAAAGGAAAGTCTTTTAGAATTTAGTGTAAAATGCATTGTTTTGACATTGTTTGATAAATTTTGCACTGTTTTGTACTATTTTGATATAAATTTATTTATCAAATAAAGCAATGTGACTGTTTGGGGACATTCAAAAAGGAAAGTGTGACATAATTTAGGGATAGAGAAGGTATTATTGTCGTCCAAAAAGACAAAGGTGCTAATTATATACATCTAAAATGATAAAATTTACTTGTATAAAAAAAAACATACTTCTGTACCACTACGGGGGTACATACCAGGCCAGGAAACAATTTACGAGGAAATAGGTACTATCGATGAGGTGGAGAAGAGTACTTTATCACGTTTATACTATAGATTACCCTACTCACATTGAGGTGGAGAAGAGTACTTTATCACGTTTATACTATAGATGAATCTACTCACGTTATGGATATATTTATCTGCTGCATGATATGGCCCAGTCGGCAAACATCTTAGCGGTGTTTGTCAACGAGGTGGAAAGGCAACTAGAGACGTAAAAGTCTGTCAAACTTAATCGACACGAGCATTAGTAAAGTAAAATTTGTGTAGCTGAGGTTTGTGCAGAAAAGACAAACTTAACCGGAACAACAAATTCTTTACTTAAAAAGAAAAGTGTCATGCAAAACTAGTGGAACAACCAACAAAAGAAAATTAGTGAAGTTTTAAGGAACGGGGGTATATCTTTTCTTTATTTCTTTAATAAAATATAGTTTAAATATAATTTTTTCCTAAATCAGCCAAATCAGCCAACACATATACTTCATAAATTTCAACAGAATCAATCGATTCAGTCAATTTCAATGTTAACAAACGGGCTCTTAATTAATTGTTCACTCATGGTAATTTGAGTTTGCACTCTATTTTATTGCCCAAGTTGACTTTGCACCCCGTTTTTAAGAACCTTTGTTTTTTATTTGGAACCACAATCCCGTAGATCAATAATTGTTGAAGGCCAACATAATTGTTAGTGGAGAGGCATTTTTGTCTTTTGATACGGGGTTGGGTGCAAAGTCCAATTTGAATAATAAAATGATGTGCAAATTCAAATTATCCAAAATAAAATGAGCAAAAAAAACTATTGACAACATTTTGGAATCCTTGAAAAATAAAATGAGCAAAATATTTTTATTGACCACATTTTGGAATCCTCGAGCCTCGAGAAAGTGATTACAGAAGAAGTGATTAATCATCTTGCATAATGTGAGGAAAAGCAGTCCACAAAAGAGGCATAAATGAGTGCAGATTTGAACCGGAGTTCAGAGAGTCTGTAAACAAAATCATAAAAGCTTGGTGCCAAAAACTCATATGCCTCATCATAAAATCGTTATACTAGCTTGTTTTTTATTTGTTCCAGAATAAAAGTTCATTAGAGTGGAGTATGCTTGATGCTTCAAAATACCACTCATTATTGTAATCAATGAAATTTGTTCTCAGATTACTTTGTAATAGTTTTTATAATTTATCGAACTAAATACTACCTTCGTTCTCTTTTGATTGCAAAATATTGGATTTTATGCACTATTTACATATTCTACTTTGACTACATTTTATTTATTAATGTACTATAAATTAAATTTTAAAAAATCAATTTCTCTGTTTTTAAATTTTCATTTTTGAATTTTTTAATAATAATAAATAAAAGATATTAATGGTCAAACTTGTGCATTGGCAAACGTGAAATGTTGACTATTGCAATTAAAAAAGAACGGAGGAAGTATATAATTCTTATAAGGTATTTGTTTAGAATGTGGTTGTTATTATTAAAACGCTACTGAATAAGTAATGGTCTCGACAAATGTATAAATAATAACGACGGTTAAATATTTTGTCGTTATTAAATAACAATGGAGAATTTCATTAAAAAAATAAATTATAACAACGGAGAATTATGTCGTTATTACGTAACGATGATTGAATTTCTTGTCTTTAATAAGTTTGGAAGTTGGCGATTACCTCATTTTAGATTGTTTACGTCATTAGAATAAACCATACTTCCATACAGTGACGGAACCAGAACAAAATTTGAGTAGGGGCTAAAAAATTTGAACCGCTATTTGGGAAGATCCATAATCTGTATCGTTTTTGGGTATATATTTTTAGTAATTTGATCTCAAATTACTATATAATATTATTCCCATTTGTATGAAGTGACACTTTATTTGTATATATATATATAATTCGCACACAAGCACACATACATATACACCTCAACAGATCAACTTAAATATCGACATTTATTCATTTTTATAACTACTTTTTTAGTGCCTAAACAAAATAATAGACTTCATTTATTAAATGAGTTTATTTCGATTTAGTACGCTTTCCCTTTTATTTTAGAATAACAAGGTTTAAATAGAAATATAGCTAAACATGTAGAGGAAGATAAATTAATAACATACAGAGTATATATATAACTTACTAACTTATCAAGAAAATAATAAATTCTTTTTCTCTTTTCAAATCAGCGATACAAGTAGGTTATTTATTTTTTAAAAGGATATTTTTTTTGTTTAAGGAAATGTATTACATAAATATAATTATACTCATATAAAATCAAATATTTCAAATATCAACAAGAAGTTTTGGCATATTTGTACTAACCCAATGAATAAATATAAAATTCAAATAGTTTTGAAAAGTTTATTGATAAACTTCTTATAAAATGATATAGGTCAATGTTTGAAGGGTGAAACAATTCTTAAAAGTCATTTTTTGTTGTTCTTGTACCAAACAGAAATGTAAATAACATGTTAATATTCGAAAAAATACAAAATATTAAAAGTAATATTAAAAGTAAAAAATACAAAATACGGAGTAAATATTTTGAATTCGAAAAATAAAATGCAACATAATAGTAAAAGAAATGTGGTAGGAAAAATATTAAAAGTAATAGCATCCCAAAAGGTTAAGAGATAAGTAGTGGAAGAAGTGTAATGGAGTACTTAGTAATTAAAAAAGGGGGCTATAAAGGGGGCTGAGCAAGGATCGAACCCTAGTCCCCCCTAGGGATGTAGAACGCTTAAAACTTCCGTGCCATTCCTACTATCTATCTAGAGATGGGTCAGTTAGTACTTATTATCATTCAAACGGGGCTGAGCATGTATATATACATATATATACAGTAAAACCTCCGGCGAACGGGGGGCGGCAGCACCGGCTGGCTCCCCCTAGTTCCGCCACTGCTTCCATAGTTATAAATTTCATAGAGATCGTATATTTACCCAACCCGACCTACACAGTTCAGACCATACCAGATTTAAACAGACCAGATCAGACCAACCAAACAATACTTGTCTCAACCTTGTGCTCTTTATTCTTCAATGATTGTTGATAGAGCTCCACTAGGTGCTTGAGCCTTCAAGGGGTGCACAACTAATTGTTTCTCCCTCTACATTGAAAACATATACTCTCTTTTTTTCCTGGGTCACCCTTACCATAATTTTCATTTTTCTGCCACTTCTGGCGGCGAGATGAACCTTTGAAGTGACTAACCAGACCACCTCGATAATTATGATTATCCTGATGAGTGTGACCACCACTATGTCCAAGATTGTCATGGTAACTCTTCATATTTTGACCATGTCCATTCCTCCGACCACGATTGCTAGCATGGCTTCTTTCCTTGTTATTATTATTGGTCACCAGATTCGCTTCAGGGAATGGATGGGACAGAGCCTATAGAACAAGATTGATGATTCTTCATGATCAAGTCATTATTAAAGTATATATTTAATCTAATGTAAAAATAACTTCTAGATAAATTTAGAAGTGGAATCCTCATAGCCATCATATTGTAGGTCTTGTCCAATAGAAGACGAGTCGCGATTGAGTGCAATGGAACAATGATCTAATGGAACATGTTGCATGGGAGGAATGATATTCTTGTCAATCAATAGTTTTTACATCATTTCAACCGTACCTAAAAGTTCTCCAAAACGATTAATCAATTTACTACATGTAGGAAGATTAGAATCAACTTTACTCTTTCGGTTTCATCAGAAGGAGATCATCCCCAACCAAAAAAAACAAACGGATTCTCGCCCATCCAAGTATATTTTCTAAAAATTGCTTATTAGTCAATTGTTCAGGTGAATTTTCTCTTCACAACTGTATCATTTCCTACTAATAAGTTAATAATGATATAACAACAACTCATTAATTAATGGAAGATTAAATGTATATTTATGTTTTGTCTATAATGTAAGTTTAGAAGTTCCTTCAATTAGAGACTATACATTTATCAGACTAGACCAGACCAACAAATTTTAGTCGAAGTAAAAACATGTTGACTACTTCACATTATGCATGCTCATCGGGAATATTTTTTTTATCGTCTCATGACTCTCATCGGGAATATATTGGAACATGGATATTAAATAAAGGGATTTTATCAATCCAGGACCTGAAAGATAGATGAATATCAATTCGTGACCTGAAAGATGAAATGTATCAATATAAGACCCCAATGATGAAAAATTATCAATCTAGGACCTAACATTTCATAGGTTTTGTTTTTTTTAATTCCATTGCTAATATTTGGTGAATCTTTCTTCACAAAAGTTTATTAGTTTAATAAAAGTAAATATTATTTAAATTTTTTAAAATAAAAAGGTAATAAAATTTATGAAAATGTAGGTCCTAAATTGTTAGTTTTCAATCACTTAATCCTAGATTGATAGTTTTCCATCCTTCGGGTCCTATACTGATATACATTTCATCTTTCAGGTCCCAGATTGATAATTCGTCTATATTACAGGTCCCGTATTGATAATTCGTCTATCTTTGAGATCCTGAATTGATAAAATTCCATAAATAAAAAATGATCTCAAAAGGTAAAATGACATCAATTTACCTTTTTATACGGAGTGTTATCAATTACAAGCCGATGACATATTTATCAAAAGCTCCGAAAAGAGAAAACAAAACCATAAGATTGAAAAGTGAGGCATACATGAAAAGTAAAATTACTTTAAAACCCTATTTTCAATATTATTTTTTCTTTTATTTAATTAATAAAGTATATTTGAAATATACTTTTTCTTAATTTAATAAATTCAGTACATTCAATTGATTCAATCACAATTTCACCAATTTTACTACTTTTCAGCCGATTCATCTCATCTCAGTGTTATCATAGACCTATTAGAGATATTAGCCAACTTTATTTAACAATCTTTGGACTAAGAGCTTCTAGTAAATCACATATTCATTATTTTGTATTGATAATGCATGATGATAAAAGTTATCTAATTATGTTGAAATTGGGAAGATTAAGTACTCGTCTATTTTACAAACACATACGTAGTAGAACTTATCGAAACGATTGTGGTATAATTGATTAAGAATAAAATGGTTCTTAATTGCGTGCATTGATAATGACAGATCACATCAAGCATTAGACAAACTACACTAATCAAATGAAAGAACATATACCTGATACCTCTTGTATTATACAAAGAAATCGTGGCGCGGTGATGACACCAGGTTTCACTAAATCATCAAGCTTAATCACATTTTTGAAATTGAAAAAATACTCAGCACAATTCATGGTGCTTTTACCTAAAGTTTATGTGTCTCGGCTGAGATACGGATATTTTTATAAGCTGAGAAATAGGGCATCACAAATGTGCTTGTGAAATGACTCATTTGCTATTCTCATGTGATTGTAATAACATAAAATGCCACGGCATACCTGAATGTACATTAATCATATCCTATTATTAAAAATTTCACCTACATATATAGTTAGGGTTGGGCGCCGTCCCGGTAATTTATAATTTTTTAAGAATCGTCGGTTCCATTTAACGGGTAGGTTCGGTACAAGTATACCAAATTTCAAAATAGGAACCGGACCAAATCCGTCCCGTTAGAAACGGGTCAGTTCAGTCCGAGTTCTCGGTTCTTTTTTGTAAAAAAAATACGGCTATGCTAGCAAAGTATCTAGTAAGCTATAAAATTCTCAAACCAGTTAAATATCGATTTCACCACAAATAGTAAAAATTCAAATTAAAAACATAAAACAACATGTTAAATTAGTCAACAAAACATCTAAACACAAGTCTATAAATTAAAAAACTCACAACCACATAAATTAAATAACACCAAATTCTAAAATGTAAAATTTTAGACATGATCATCATCCATAAACAAAAAAGATAACACCATAGAGTGGTAAGAAATAAACTAGTTACTATACATTTTTGTCTATGAAAACAATTTCAAAGCTTATTAAATCTCAAAATATAAGTAAAATTAAGACAATTAAATGGATATGTTACAAAAAATATTAAAGAAAACTTGATGCATTTGGAAAAGAGAATTGGGGGATATAATTTAGGAGTTTATATAGACTTTAAAACCCTTTTTAATAGAATCACAAGTTTGTTTAATTGAGTCTTTGTCTGGAGAAATAAACATGAAGACATTTCGTGTTTTTTATTGAGTATTAAATATAATAGAGTTTATTAAAATAATATTACAAAACGGTTTGGTCCGAGCACCCATTTTTTCAAATTTCAAGACTCGTTCGATTCCTATGTTTTTAAACACCCGCCCCGAACCAATTTTTCTAAAATCATGACTCGGCCCTTATAACCCGCCCCAAACCTATATTACCCGACCCGACCCACAGTTCCTGTACCTGTTTGCCTACCCTACCGCGGGTAATCGTTTTATTAAATGAGTAATTGATATTTTAATTAATATAAAAATAATATTTTAAAAGGTGAAAAATGGCATTGCGTAGACGACTCTAGACTCATACGCCACTTTGAAGTTTCATATATCTACAAAATGAGAAAGAAAGCAACCTAAATTAATTTGAATCTAAAAATAATTAATCTTATATATAATTATTCACGAAAAAAATCTGATAATAATCAAACAAGACTATTAAAATATATTTATTATGAACTTTCATTCATACACTATAGTTAATACATCTATCATCCATATATACACATATACAATAGAAAAATATCATCTTTTAGTAGTTGTGAGACAAATAATAGATAAAAATGTGATAAAAATATAACTACAAATAAACGGGTATGGGGCGGACATGTATAAAATCGTAACCGCCTTGTTACTCATAAAAACAAAACAGGTATTATCCGCCCCGTACTCATTACCAGGTCAATGTGGTTTTCCCCCTTTTGACCATGGCGGTTCGGTGCATGCGGGTATCCATCGGATTGGTCACAATTGTCATCCCTAATACAAAGTATCATGCTCCTTCAGTTCCTTAATAAAAGTCACAGTTTGACTTCACACATACACTGTATTAAGGAAACAAAATCATTGAGGGGTAAAGTTTACTGTAGAATACAACTGATATGCACTAATTAGTAGTGCATAAATGTATCTTTTTATGTTTGATTTGTGTGGATTGTTTACCATTTTATTTAGTTTGTAAACATTTGTGTGATTTTAGTTGTAATTGTATTTTAGTTCTCATTTGTAAGTTGTAAAGTAGAGTTAGGATTTATGGTGTTGGAAAGGAAGACTTTGAAGTGAAGAAAAATGATTATTGGCTGCCCAGGACAATCACCCGGTCGGGTGAGGTATTGCACCCGGTCGGGTGAGACATTTAAATGCGAAACTGCTCAGGAAATTACATCACCCGGTCGGGTGAGGTATTTCACCCGGTCGGGTCCGACTTGACCCGGAACACCAGAACGTGCCGAAGATCGCCAGAACGTGGAAGATATTTGATTTTGACATGCACCCGGTCGGGTGGGCACTTTACCCGGTCGGGTACCCGGCCAAAGGTGTTGAAAAACACCTATAAATAGCCCCATTTTCCTTCACTTTTAATCATCCCTTCTTCCATACTTCTTAGCTCAGTTTAGACAAGTTCTTTCTTTATATTTTTCATCATGTTTAGTCTCCAAATGAGGAGCTAAACTCTTCCATCTTGGTTTTGCTACTTTGAAGCTTAATGATTTGTAAGTTGTGAGTTATTTTCTTTAATCTTCTTCCTTGAATATTAATTACTTCCTATTCATATTCCATATTAATATATTGAGCATTACTTAAAGTATCAACTAGTCTTGTTCTATATATTAATTATTACTAGAATCAATCGGTTAATACGCTTGTTATTAATTCGATTCTTTCATGGTAGTAAACTTGGGTTGTTAATGCATGCTTCTCATGGTTAATAAGCCAAGGGGAATTAATTATATTGATTGAACCAATAAACCGCTTGTGTTGAGGTTATCAATCTCAATCGTTTTCATTTTGATTTTATTGCTACTATCAAGTTAATATAAGGCGCTTGTTCTATATTGACTCGGTAGTAAGTTTTATTAATGAACGCTTCTCGTTATTAATAACTACCCTCGATGAATTGGATATACTCCTCGATTGAGTATTCGAGAGGAAGATAGTTAAAGATATAACCGGGATCGATGAACATTTCATTAAGTGGATAAAAGCAAAGTCAAGTCTTCTTCTCATTAATTAAACCACATAACTCATTCATCTTCGTGTTTAAATATAATTCAAGTTCATTTACTCAATCTAAACCCCCCTTGTTACTATTTTATAAAGAGAAAAGTATTCCTTTCCCTGTGGATACGAACCTTACTACACTATACTACGTATTAGTGTCGTATTGATTATTATTTTGAGTGCACACCACGACAAAGTGCACGTCAACAACTTTCTGACACCGTTTGACAATTTTTGCAACGTTTGTACTGTTTTGATGTAGATTTGTTTAGCAAATAAGGGAGTGTGACTATTTAGGGACATGCAGAAAAGGAATGCGTGAATTTAATTTAGAGACGGAGGGAACCTATATTATTAAATAATTACATTTGAGATGATAAAATTTACTTGTATAGCCTAGTAGCCTACTTGCATACCATTACTAGGAAACAATTTACCAGGAAATACTGCATATATACCTTCGTCCCTCTAATATTGGGATGGAATCATGGAAGAAAGCTGTGGCGTATCCAGGAAATTTGGCGAGTGGGGGCAAACTTGACTACCATTTAGTCTCATATTTCACAAATAACAAATCACATTATTAATATTGTTTGATTAAATTTAGTTTATAATATCTATCTACAGGTATGAATAAAAAGAAAATTAATTTATATTACGGGTGTGTAAAGATGTAATTGCAGATAAAATGTAATAAAATTACTTAAATACGGAGTATAAGTTAAACATAACAAAATTTAGTGATTTTTTTAGCCTTTCATTCTTTTAATATTAAAGAAAACACTTTTAATCCTATTTTAGAATTTTTTCTACATTTAACTCTTACTTTGAGCAATTTCTTGTAAAAATTTGGACATATATATAGGGGTTGGGTTGGGGTTGAGTAGGGGCGGCTGCCCCCATAGTGGATACGCCACTGGAAGAAAGTGGTGTAGTTTTTCAGAAAAGTTGAATTATGTGGTTCATAAAGTGAAAATAAAGTAATAATCAATTTGAGGCACACAAATATTACCAAATTTAGTATGAGACATTTTTAGTGGGACAAACGGAATCGAAAAAATGGGACAATTATAGTGAAACGGATGGAGTACGTATTATCGTACATGTATAAATTCACCGGTATATCTACGTCCAATGCTTATCGTTTTGTTAGTGATTTATGTATAGAAGCAAGAGTAGATGAAGGATAAAACAAGAATGAAAGTTTTTTGGGTCATTGAGTTTCAGAAACTTTATTTAGACTTGACAACCTCAATTTCATATACTACCTTCGTCCCATAAATTAATAGTTCTCACTTTCTTTCTTGGGTCGTTCCAAAAAATAATTCTCATTTCCCTTTTTGAAAAGTTTTGTGTGACTACCATTCATTTACCTTTTCTTACTCAACCACAATCATACATTTCCACTTTATTCGCACTGATGGAGTTATGGGACTAGGCCCAGAGCCTAATCGGCCCAAGCACCGAACTTAGACCCATGGACCCAGATCCACAACTTGGAGCCTGCCTACCACCCCAAGGGGGAGCCTGCCAGTCCGGCCGACCTGCCAGCCAAGAAGTAACGGTCAAGCAATTAATGCGTTGTTTAATTATGTATTTAATTCTATATTAATGTTGTAATTAATTAGTCATTAATATCGGTAGCGGTTACGAATTGTATACGCCTATAAAATGTAGATTGTAATTCAAACTAAGGGAGCAATTTCATATGGTATTTCTGGCTCTCAAACTCTCTAGCTACTTTCCATATTTATATTGCTTTCTACTTTCTGCTTGAGTGTTCTATTTTGCCATCAAACTGTTTAGCTACTTTCCATATCTTAAAAGCCTACGAGCGTCCTATTTTGGACCAACATTGGTGCTTTCATTGAGAGCCTCTAATTGTCTCTCAATTAGAGACAAACACTGAAGAACAAACTGTTCTTGAAATTTCAGAAAAGTTGTGGTTGTCGTCCAGGACGTCGGCCGACGTGAAGGCTACACCAGATCTCGCCACTAACACTGGAGAGTCATTGTTCGGATCTGGCCGGCACTCCTCCGGATCCCTTCTCCGATTCTCACAAAGCTTCCAGTCCAAAAAAAAAATCAGAGTGGAATATCACTGTATCTTGAGGTGAGGCCGCCGCGGCCGTCTGTTGACGTCCATGCCGCCTCCGTGCACCCTTAGAGCAAGGCCAGCTGTGTGAAATCCGCCGGAGTTTGCGACCAGGAAGTCAATCGAGTCCATCGGCGATCTCACACTTGAGGCAACAACGGTGCTCGCACGTCTTTTCGGCGCGGCAGGAGATGGCCGACCAAGGTCTCTGCACAGGGGGTTACGCTAGCTGCTCACTTTGCTAGGTTGATTTTGGACCTGGAGTGCTTATGGGCCAAGCTCACTTGAACTGGTTTTTCTTTTAGACCGGCCGAGCTTCCAAACAACAGAAAAGCTAAGTATACTCCTGAATTTTACATCATCATTAATCCAAAAAAGATTTGAAAAAAAAATCATAAATTCAAACACTTGAAAAGATAAAGTAAGTGGTATAATTGCTTTTACTCTTTTCAAATGTGTGTAATTTTAACATTGAAAAACGGACTTATGAAATCCGATCACTCACATCCACCGGACGAGCACACACACTCGTACAATGGCCGAGCACACACACTCGCGCCACCGGATAATGTCATATGGGTGTGGCGATTAATAAGCTCCAATATAAATGTTAATACCACACACTCTTGATTTCATACAAGTTCATGCGTGCTCTTACCCCTTCCTAGTGCATCACACTCCGACCTCGGGGGACGTGTCGCCCGTTCAAAAGTTTTTACTTGCGGGTTTGAACTACTAACCTTGGGCGGCGAGTTAAACTCTTGTTAGGGGCCTAGAGCCACACTCTTCCGAGCAATTTTTTCACTTAATTGACATTCACATTTCCCGAAAAGGTTGATATACTTTAGTTCTGTGGGGTTGGATTATCCGTTCGAATGGTGACTCCGAGTCACTTACTCGCGGATTCAATCTTCCTTTCGGAGACTGGGTTGAGGCCTAACTTGGGAACTTGATGTCACTCTTTTCGAGTGGTGAGTCTGACTCACTTACTCACCGAGCCGTGATTCAGCACCGGGTCAGATGCTCTATTCTACACTTGTTGCTTTTATTTGTAGGTACGACTGAACGAAGACGGGCCTGATGAGTTTGATCCCGATGAGAAGAACGGTTCTAGCCATCCTCTTCGCTGATGGTGACCACTGCAATAAAGGCTCAAGATTTCACCCTTTGCTTCATCTTGGGGGCATCAGGTGTACTCTTTTTCCCTTCATTATGACTTTTTCCCATTGGGTTTTTTCCTAATGAAGATTTTTAATGAGGCATCTCCCCAACATGAACAAGGGCAGGGATCTTCCAGTCTCGGAGAAGGGCAGCTGACTTGGACTACTCCCTCTTAGCCGAGTCTACTACTCGACTAAGGGGGTGAGGGACTCGTGATGGAGTTATGGGACTAGGCCCAAAGCCTAATCGGACCAAGCCCCGAACTTGGACCCGTGGATCCAAATCCACAACCTGGAGCCTGCCTACCACCCCAACGGGGAGCCTGCCAGTCCGGCCGACCTGCCAGCCAAGAAGTAACGGTCAAGCAATTAATGCGTTGTTTAATTATGTATTTAATTCCGTATTAATGTTGTAATTAAATTAATTAGTCATTAATATCGGTAGTGGTTACGAATTGTATACGCCTATAAAAGGCACGTTGTAATTCAAACTAAGGGAGCAATTTCATATGCTATTTCTGGCTCTCAAACTCTCTAGCTACTTTCCATATTCGTATTGCTTTCTACTTTCCTGCTTGAGTGTTCTTACTTTCTGGCCATCAAGCTGTTTAGCCACTTTCCATATCCGTTCTTACTTTCCTGATTCTTGCTTGAGTGTCGAACGTAGCTTTCCTAAAAGCCTACGAGCGTCATATTTTGGACCAACACGCACTTTCTTAAACTCTGAACCAAATCCTAGTGGGAACTATTTTATGTGACAGAGGGAGTATTAATTTAAACATTTATCTAGACTATTTAACTTGAATAATACTTAACTCTATGAGGTAATTATGTATTACATCCGCCCCCCTATGTTTGGGACAAGAGAAGTTGACACGATTATTAATAAAAGAAATTTATGTGGTTGATATTGAATTGATAAAGTAAGAATAAAGTAAGAATGATTTAGAATCACATAGATTTTACCAAATAAAGTATGGGATAATCTTATTGGGACAGACCGAAAAGGTAAAATGAGACAATCATAGCGGGATGGAGGGAGTATTATTTAACTAGTGTAATATGTGTGCATCCGCACAGGTGAGATAAGCATCTACATTAATAAGTAATGGTTATGAGATCTTAAACGGTAGTAGGTTGATTCAGATGCTCACAAAAGTATTAAGTAGTGATGGACCCGGGCCGGGTCGGGCCCGGGCCGGGTCAAGGCCCGGTCGGGCCTCGGGTCTTGTAATGGTAGGCCCGGGACCGGCCCGGGCAATGGCCGGTTCCGGTTCGGGCCGGGCCACCCGCCGGGCCGGGCCGGGCAAGTATTTTTTTTATTAGTTATATATTATACAAATTCATATTAAAAACAAAGTTCAAGTGCATTTATTTGAAATAAGAACTACATTTGAGAATTGAGATAAAAATAACAATACAAAATACATTTTCTAATGAATATCAATTGTGATTTCCGCCACCGTTGGTTGTTGTTTTCCCTTTGTCACAGGACTTCATATGTTTTATTGGCATCCCGTATCCGTATGAACGCCCCAAGCAACACTCTTTCTTGCACCACCTGCAAGTTGCCCACTAATCTAAGTTTGCCATTTTAATCCGTATGAATGCCCCAAGCAACACTCTTTCTTGCACCACCTGTAAGTTTGCCATTTTAATCTAAGTTGACCATTACCCCAAATACGTCTAATCCCCCCCCCCCCCCCCCTTGATTACCTCCATGGAATCTCCTAACGCTTTTAAACCGTCTTGCACACACAAATTTTTCAACATGGCATGCACACCGTTGATGAAAAAATCTACCCATCAAAGTATTGGCACCACACAACTCACGCAATCTAGGTATAGCAGCAGTATTATTAGTAGCATTATCGAAACCAATAGCAAACACCTTATCAATCAAATTATACTCGATTAAAATACGCTCAATCAAAATATAAATATGTTCAGCGGTGTGACGATCATTAAATTCACGAAAAGCAAGAACACGTTTATGCATATTCCAATCCTCATCAATATAATGTCCAGTCAGACCCAAATAATATAAATGATGAAAATCATCCTCCCATATGTCAAAACAAATAGTAACACGCCCATCAAAGCTTGCAAAAAAAAAATTTGTAACCTTACCTTTTCCGCATTATAAAGCCTTATAATTTCTTTCTTAACAGTTTTGCGACTATAATTTCTAAATTGAGGATTTAAACTACCTTGTGCATAATCTCTTAAAGCAAGACTTTCAGAAAACAAATAAGGCAAATTTTCTTCACAAATTAAGTTAGCCATACCAGTCAAATTTTGTGCATCATTGTAGGAGAAATTACCAAAAGGTTGAGAATTCGCAAACCTCGATATTTGAGTTTGCTTCCCCGTTCCGCCGCCTAATTTTGCATACTCCACGGGGTGCTTTGCCTTAAGATGCCTTGTGGCGGATCCGTATCCGCCGGAGGTTCCCAAACTATAATTGTTGTTGCACCACTTGCAAGTTGCGTGCCAATAGCCGGTTTGTGGGTCCTTCCATTTATCAAAATTATTTTTCATTAGTTCAGACTTACTTTTTTTATTACCGGTGGCGGTTTGGGATGAGGCAGGCTCGTCGGCCGTCTCCGGTTCCAATTCCTCCGCATCTTCATCCTCTAGCTCCTCTTCGTCAATGGCCGTCGGCATTTGTTGTTGTTGTAGAAAGCGGTTATTATGTCGGGCCAATTCTTGTTGGCGTTGTTCTTCGGACATCGCATCTCCATCTCGCCTTTGGTAACCCGTTTCAAAATCATCTCGGCTTTGAGATGAAGAACCGGCAAGTTCTTTACCTTTGCGGGATTTCTTCCTCCCAATCTCGTTCCTTCGATTGCGTTGGAGGTTACCCAAATCAACCGAATATCTACCACCTTCCATCTTAAAAATGTAACAAATATTAATTGAGAACCAATATAATAATGGATACAAAACTAATGCAACTAATTAAAACTATTTTAATTAATACTTCAAACTAATTTAGTGCAAAGTAGAATTAATGTGTGACTTTAAAATTAAAATTATACCAACTTTTGAAGTACTTTAATTTAGTAAAAACTACTTAAATAAAATGTTAAGTACTTTAATTAAATGATTGAACTACTATTTCTTCCTACAAATATAAATTGAAAATAAGAAAATGTGACTTTAACTATAATGACAATTAACTAGCTTATTGAAGTAGAGTTGTTTTAACAATTAATGAGAATACTAATGAAGTAAATAACTAGTATAATGAAAAATGTAACAATAATGCTAATTAACTAATTAACTAGTATAATGACACATGTAACAACAATGCTAATAAACTAATTAACTAGTATAACGAAAAATGTAACAATAATGGTAATGAACTAATTAACTATTATAATGATAAATGTAACAAGAATGCTAATTAACTAATTAACTAGTACAATACTAGTTATAGTAAGTAATATATAATATAATGTTTATAGTATATAATATATAAGTATACTACTATAAGATGAGTAATACACTTATATTTTATACTTTAATATATAAAGTATATATTAAGTAGATGTAGAATGTATGTATTAAGTGGATATAATAATTGTATAAGAATTAAATATTAGAGTATAATGGAGAATTGGAGATTGGAAAATAAGAAAATAAGTATATATAAAATAGATATTATAAAGTATATATAAAAGTAGATAAAGTATATATTAAGTAGATGTAGTATGTATGTATTAAGAAATATAAGTAGAGATTAAGTAGATAAGATATATAAGTAATATAGTATATGTATTTATAAGTGGATAATTAATATATAAGTAGATATAATAATTGTATAAGTATTAAATAGTAAAATAAAATATAAAGGAGAATAAGAGAATTTGAGAAGATGAATATGGAGAATTGGAGAAGAGTAGAGAGTAGGATTTAGGGAGAGTTGGAGAAGAGGTGTGAAAAAATGTTTAAAATTAGGAGTATTTATAGGTTTTTTTAACCCCCACCCCACCCCCCAAATGCCCCGGACCCCCCTGGTACCCCCAACGGCTATATAGCCATTTGGGAAGTGGCCGTTGAGCCAAAATGTATTTTTTAAAATTAAATTTTTTTTTTTTTAAAATGACCGTTAGGCCCGGGCCCGGGCCCGACCCGGCCGGGCCACTAAAAACAGAACCCGAGCCCGGACCCACTTCTCCCACCGGTTCGGTGCCCGAACCGGACCCGAGAACCGGGCCGGTTCCGGGCCCATACAGTGACGGGCCGGGCGGCCCGAACCGGGTCCACCACTAGTATTGAGAGTAGTATTCACAATATATATCATTTGAGTAGTTGTAGTCAGGGACGGACCCAGGGGCTACCATCTCGCCAACAAAAAATAGTGTAAATATATACGAAAAATAATTTTCACCCACTCGAAAAATAATTTTCGTCCTCCAAAAGCCAAAAGTAAAAGTAAAAGATAGATTCTACACAAAAGCAAAGAAAAGTAAAAGTTTGTAGTGTTTGGTAAAATAAGTGTTTTGTTAAGCCAAAAGTTAGGAAGTGCTTTTTTTAGTGTTTGCAAAGCTTGAGTCTCGACAAGAGTTTCAGGCATTGATAACGTTTAGAATTGAGAAGCGGGAAAATTGGCCAAATCTGAATAATGAAATACGTAGTAATGAAATTTGGATTTTTTCACAAATACGTTAAAAGTGAAAATAATATCACCATTGTCACCTCTCAAAATTATTTCTAAAAAATAGACTCGGAATTTTTCCTCTCAAAAGTAGACCACTACCGACTATGAATGTTAGACTAACGTATTGGAACCTTTACTGTACAAAACATAATCAATTCATGGCTTTAAATAGTATATATATATATATATATATATATATATATATATTGTAAAAAGTGAAAAGAAAAGATAACTAGAAGATATTAAACGTATTTAAAATAAAATAAAATTAAAAATAATAATAATTAATCAAGAAATCAAATAATGCATATGAAAAATCAAAGTTGAAAACTTGTAAGTTCAATTTAAAAATGAAATATAGATTTAAAAAATAAATCAGAAAATGTACAGAAAAAATTAGAAAATTTGGAAATATAAAACTGAAAAGTAAAAATGATAAAGGTTTAAAATAGTTTAGAACGTAAAAAATTGTATAAAATAATTTTTTTGTAATTTCATTTTTAGAAGACTTCACATACCCCTTAATTTGTAAAAAGAGTATGTAGAAAAAATAAAAATATCAATAATTGAATTCTTTATACAAATTAATTAATAAAAAAATGAGAATTTATAAATACATAATAAAAAAAATAAAAAATATAAAAATTAAAAAAAAGAAAAGGTAAAAAACTTTCTAAAATGTGAAAATGTCATATTAAACTCTAGAATAATTGAAAAAAAGGTAATAAAAAAAATATATAAATTTGTTTTGAAAATATTTAAAATTATCAAAGGCAATTAGGAACTTTTATGAAACATGTTGAGGTTTTGTCCCGCAGATCCGGAAGCCCAACATAAACTCCGGATATTAAGGACGATTAATTCGGTATAAAAGTGAATAAATATATAAAAGTGTATGAACTAGCTATTTTTACGTGGAAACCCGGAAAGGGAGAAAACCACGGGACTTTTTAGGCTAACGTCCAAGCCCGCTCTATCTCATTAATATCCTCCCATCACTCAATTACATAGTACAAATATGGAAACCTCCATTAATGGAGCTTGCTTGAGCTATTCTACATAGAATTAGGAAGAAGAAGTAATGGGGAAGTGGAGAGCCAAAAATCAGATCCTTTAATTAGGAGGCTTCGCCTCCTATTTATAGAAGGGGAGGGGGGTTTTAGGGCTATGCTAATGGGCCAATGGGCCTAAATGGGCCGGTTGGGCCTAAATGATCCTTGCTAATTGGGCCCCGTATCGGGGCGGTGTATTGGGCCTCTGCACAGTAGTAGGCCGGGGTAATATACCCAACACAAGTCCCCCAGTTTCTTGAGTAGTGAGCCTGCAAATCTACTCGAGAAAGTATAATCCTGCTCACGTCCTTCCTTGCCTTCCCTGAATCAGAGTCTTGGAATAATCTCGGACGCAAGGCATGCATAAGCCCTAAGTGAGGTGCAATCCCGCACTAGACACGACGGCGCTGAAAAGCCAGTCGTTCGTGCTGTATAAAGCGGCAGTCCCGACCTTGAATGGCATGGGTGGACCCGACCGAGAAGAAGGCACGACGGCGCTGTAGAGCCAGCCGTTCGTGCTGCATAAAAGCGACGATCGCCATCCCAGAGCAAGGATAGACGAGCCCGTCAGAAAACTAGGCACGACGGTGCTGTGGAGCCCGTCGTGCTGTATAAGAGCGACGGTTGCCATCCTATAGCAAGGATGGACGAGCCCGCCAGAAAGCCAGGCACGACGGTGCTGTGGAGCCCGAACGTGCTGTATAAGAGCGACGGTTGCCATCCCAGAGCAAGGATGGACGAGCCCGCCAGAAAGCCAGGCACGACGGTGCTGTGGAGCCCGTACGTGCTGCATAAGAGCGACGGTTGCCATCCTATAGCAAGGATGGACGAGCCCGCCAGAAAGCTAGGCACGACGGTGCTGTGGAGCCCGTACGTGCTGCATAAGAGCGACGGTTGCCATCCCAGAGCAAGGATGGACGAGCCCGCCAGAAAGCCAGGCACGACGGTGCTGTGGAGCCCGTACGTGCTGCATAAGAGCGACGGTTGCCATCCCAGAGCAAGGATGGACGAGCCCGCCAGAAAGCCAGGCACGACGGTGCTGTGGAGCCCGAACGTGCTGCATAAAATAAGCGATCGTCATCCTAGATTAAGGATGGACCAACCTGACTCGGACAGACATGGACTTGACTCGACTCAGACAGACCTGGACTTGACTCAGACGGACATGGACTTGACTCGACTCAGACAGACCTGGACTTGACTCGAGACCACTGCGGGCCATCATGAATTCATATCACCTCCCAGCCAATTTATATCCCCCGTTCGCTCGCCTTCGCCGAACGGGTCGTTCTCCCCTAGTCGTTCCAAACAATAGTTCCCTTCGCCCGTTCGTCTCACTAGAACGGTCTGATGTACAATGATGATCACGTCGTGCCGAGGTGGCTGATCGTAGAGCTACAGAAGCAGTCAGATCATCTGGATAATAGGTCACTTCTGCTATAAGTCAGCACCAGGGTTAAGGTGCAAGCTGTTCGGCTTATTTCCGATATTTGTTCGTAGTTTCCTGATCCGCAAGGCATCACCTCTTGCTGCCTGTTGCCTTGTAGGCCCAAGGCTGATGTAACTTGTTCGTGTTATCATCCGTGTTCTTCCTTATCCGCAAGGCAATCACCTCTTGCTGCAAGACAGTTTCACAATTTGTGTAGTGTCTGCCATCTTCCAAGCCCATAATTCCGATGCATACCGTCGATTTTACCGTCCGGGGTCATCCATATCATGAGGTTGAGATGTCCATCCTGGACCATTGAAAATAAGGCTCCCAAGTCGGGTCTCCCCCTTATTCTCTGCCAAAATGGAGACTCGCCTCTTGGTTACAGCTCGGGTTCCACCATAATAAATCACTACATCGTGGTTCGGGCGAGCTGCATAGCCAAGGCAAGATTTTAAGACCAGAGTCCCGATCCCCCGCTCGGTCACCCTATGATTTCGGATGCCGCCCGGTTCGTCCTACTCAAGATCTTTTACACCATCTCCCAAGCTGATTCCGGGCTTGGTTAACCTGCATCTTTTTTTTTTTGTGCTGAGATGGTGGCTCCCCATGGATCGAGACAAGTGGTATCTATCGATCGAGGTGAGACTTTATGGAATGTGAAGATGCCTCCTAAGCAAATAATGTCGTGCTGTGGGGCTGATCATGATATGAGGAACATGAATAATCCAAGGGTCTTGCGAGCACCCTCTGCTCAAGGACAGCGGCAGCAACTGCGGCAGCGGTCCACAAAATGTAGCTATGTTGAAAGTCAAGCAACGGTCCTTATTCGCGCAGTGCGGGGACGAGGCCGGTCTTCAAATATGATAATGGCACCGTACCAGAGGGTCGGTGGCCATGTAATGAGGTTGCCACTGGGGGCTGATCGGAAAGGAACAAGCAACGGTCCTTATCTGCGCAGTGCGGGGACAAGGCCGGTCTTCAAATATGATAATGGCACCGTACCAAAGGGTCTGTGGCCATGTAATGATGTCGGCACTGGGGGCCGATCAGAAACAAATAATCAACGGTCCTCATCCGTGAGGAGCGGAGATGAGGCCGGTCTTCCAAATGATCACCATGCCGAGTTAGGAGAGTCGGTCGTGGTGAGAGAAAAGTCGGCGCTGGGAGGCCGATCTGTAAATCCGAGGGTCTTACAGGCGCCTTCAGCCCATAATGTTGCTCTAGGTGCCGAACGGCGGAGGCCGGATTGCCAGTCAGGTAGCGTAATCTGAAAGCTCGTGTATCGTACAGTCCATAGGACTTCCCTTCATGTGTTGTGACATCTATACATTTGTAGTCCCTTCTTTTCTCAATCGTCCATGATTCCTTCTACACACTAGTAACCTCACTCTCTCTCAAATGTTGAGGTTTTGTCCCGCAGATCCGGAAGCCCAACATAAACTCCGGATATTAAGGACGATTAATTCGGTATAAAAGTGAATAAATATATAAAAGTGTATGAACTAGCTATTTTTACGTGGAAACCCGGAAAGGGAGAAAACCACGGGACTTTTTAGGCTAACGTCCAAGCCCGCTCTATCTCATTAATATCCTCCCATCACTCAATTACATAGTACAAATATGGAAACCTCCATTAATGGAGCTTGCTTGAGCTATTCTACATAGAATTAGGAAGAAGAAGTAATGGGGAAGTGGAGAGCCAAAAATCAGATCCTTTAATTAGGAGGCTTCGCCTCCTATTTATAGAAGGGGAGGGGGGTTTTAGGGCTATGCTAGTGGGCCAATGGGCCTAAATGGGCCGGTTGGGCCTAAATGATCCTTGCTAATTGGGCCCCGTATCGGGGCGGTGTATTGGGCCTCTGCACAGTAGTAGGCCGGGGTAATATACCCAACACAAGTCCCCCAGTTTCTTGAGTAGTGAGCCTGCAAATCTACTCGAGAAAGTATAATCCTGCTCACGTCCTTCCTTGCCTTCCCTGAATCAGAGTCTTGGAATAATCTCGGACGCAAGGCATGCATAAGCCCTAAGTGAGGTGCAATCCCGCACTAGACACGACGGCGCTGAAAAGCCAGTCGTTCGTGCTGTATAAAGCGGCAGTCCCGACCTTGAATGGCATGGGTGGACCCGACCGAGAAGAAGGCACGACGGCGCTGTAGAGCCAGCCGTTCGTGCTGCATAAAAGCGACGATCGCCATCCCAGAGCAAGGATAGACGAGCCCGTCAGAAAACTAGGCACGACGGTGCTGTGGAGCCCGTACGTGCTGTATAAGAGCGACGGTTGCCATCCTATAGCAAGGATGGACGAGCCCGCCAGAAAGCCAGGCACGACGGTGCTGTGGAGCCCGAACGTGCTGTATAAGAGCGACGGTTGCCATCCCAGAGCAAGGATGGACGAGCCCGCCAGAAAGCTAGGCACGACGGTGCTGTGGAGCCCGTACGTGCTGCATAAGAGCGACGGTTGCCATCCCAGAGCAAGGATGGACGAGCCCGCCAGAAAGCCAGGCACGACGGTGCTGTGGAGCCCGTACGTGCTGCATAAGAGCGACGGTTGCCATCCCAGAGCAAGGATGGACGAGCCCGCCAGAAAGCCAGGCACGACGGTGCTGTGGAGCCCGAACGTGCTGCATAAAATAAGCGATCGTCATCCTAGATTAAGGATGGACCAACCTGACTCGGACAGACATGGACTTGACTCGACTCAGACAGACCTGGACTTGACTCAGACGGACATGGACTTGACTCGACTCAGACAGACCTGGACTTGACTCGAGACCACTGCGGGCCATCATGAATTCATATCACCTCCCAGCCAATTTATATCCCCCGTTCGCTCGCCTTCGCCGAACGGGTCGTTCTCCCCTAGTCGTTCCAAACAATAGTTCCCTTCGCCCGTTCGTCTCACTAGAACGGTCTGATGTACAATGATGATCACGTCGTGCCGAGGTGGCTGATCGTAGAGCTACAGAAGCAGTCAGATCATCTGGATAATAGGTCACTTCTGCTATAAGTCAGCACCAGGGTTAAGGTGCAAGCTGTTCGGCTTATTTCCGATATTTGTTCGTAGTTTCCTGATCCGCAAGGCATCACCTCTTGCTGCCTGTTGCCTTGTAGGCCCAAGGCTGATGTAACTTGTTCGTGTTATCATCCGTGTTCTTCCTTATCCGCAAGGCAATCACCTCTTGCTGCAAGACAGTTTCACAATTTGTGTAGTGTCTGCCATCTTCCAAGCCCATAATTCCGATGCATACCGTCGATTTTACCGTCCGGGGTCATCCATATCATGAGGTTGAGATGTCCATCCTGGACCATTGAAAATAAGGCTCCCAAGTCGGGTCTCCCCCTTATTCTCTGCCAAAATGGAGACTCGCCTCTTGGTTACAGCTCGGGTTCCACCATAATAAATCACTACATCGTGGTTCGGGCGAGCTGCATAGCCAAGGCAAGATTTTAAGACCAGAGTCCCGATCCCCCGCTCGGTCACCCTATGATTTCGGATGCCGCCCGGTTCGTCCTACTCAAGATCTTTTACACCATCTCCCAAGCTGATTCCGGGCTTGGTTAACCTGCATCTTTTTTTTTTGTGCTGAGATGGTGGCTCCCCATGGATCGAGACAAGTGGTATCTATCGATCGAGGTGAGACTTTATGGAATGTGAAGATGCCTCCTAAGCAAATAATGTCGTGCTGTGGGGCTGATCATGATATGAGGAACATGAATAATCCAAGGGTCTTGCGAGCACCCTCTGCTCAAGGACAGCGGCAGCAACTGCGGCAGCGGTCCACAAAATGTAGCCATGTTGAAAGTCAAGCAACGGTCCTTATCCGCGCAGTGCGGGGACGAGGCCGGTCTTCAAATATGATAATGGCACCGTACCAGAGGGTCGGTGGCCATGTAATGAGGTTGCCACTGGGGGCTGATCGGAAAGGAACAAGCAACGGTCCTTATCTGCGCAGTGCGGGGACAAGGCCGGTCTTCAAATATGATAATGGCACCGTACCAAAGGGTCTGTGGCCATGTAATGATGTCGGCACTGGGGGCCGATCAGAAACAAATAATCAACGGTCCTCATCCGTGAGGAGCGGAGATGAGGCCGGTCTTCCAAATGATCACCATGCCGAGCTAGGAGAGTCGGTCGTGGTGAGAGAAAAGTCGGCGCTGGGAGGCCGATCTGTAAATCCGAGGGTCTTACAGGCGCCTTCAGCCCATAATGTTGCTCTAGGTGCCGAACGGCGGAGGCCGGATTGCCAGTCAGGTAGCGTAATCTGAAAGCTCGTGTATCGTACAGTCCATAGGACTTCCCTTCATGTGTTGTGACATCTATACATTTGTAGTCCCTTCTTTTCTCAATCGTCCATGATTCCTTCTACACACTAGTAACCTCACTCTCTCTCTCTCTCCTCTTTTTTTTTTTTTTTTTTTGCTTTTTTTTTCTCTCTCTCTTTTTTTTTTTATTTCGAACCACGAATATCCCTGCGTTTCACAATCTCCCCGTCCGAGCTGGTCGAACGGCTCTAAATGTAAATATTCCTTCTTTTTGTTGCCAATCATGAACGTCTTTGTGCTTCATGCTGAACGTCATAAACATCTCTGTGCTTCATGACTTCCCCGTTCGGGCTGACCGAATGCCTATGAATGTGATTCTTTTCTGCCGGTAATGAATGTCTCTGTGCTTCATGCCGAGCATCATAGATATCTTTGTGCTTCATGATTCCCCGTTCGAGCATATCGAACCAACTTTACTGCACAATCAGCATGGTAATACGGTCGAACGACCGAACAACATATACAAGTATATACACACACATGTGTAACATTTCTTTTTTATTCTTTATTTTTCATCCATGACTATCGGCCGGAGCGGTAATGATAACCCTTGGCCTAGATTTATCTTTTGAACTGCCCATACGCTCTTAGAACCACCTAGTGGTTTCCCGGGCGTTCTCAGGAAAGCTTTCAGCTAATTAAAGTACGTATTTCGCCCCGTAGTGGGTATAGTTGTCGTTCGGGCATTTAATACTGAGCGGAACCGCTCATGGTATCTAATTTTAACTACGTCATTGGGCCACGCCCTTGCGAGACGCTTTAGTTAATTCATTTAGGCCGACCGGGAGTGGACCGATCAGCCATTTAAACCAAACATTTATTTAAAACGTTGGTGATCTTATTTATAAAGCTCCGTTCGGCCTTATTCTATTCGGGAATTTTAATCCCTACTAAAATAATGGTGTTGCAATTAATAGTAAGAATACTATTTAATCAACCAATGAATACTCTCATGCATGAGTACTTGGTGTGTTGTCAAAGTAATACCATTTGGGGCACTCCGATCGCTTATATTTAGCCGATCGCGGGTTGGCCGGTCGGCCCATTAAACCAAATCATTTAATTTTAAATGATAATGGACTTGTCACTGGAGTCTCGCTCGGTCATTATTCAATTCAGGAAATTTAATCTCTACTAAACAAATAATGGCGATGTGTAATTAATAGTAAAATTACTACATCATTTAATTTAATATTTTCATGGATGTCCGGCCTTACTGAGAGGGTCCATAGATACTCCGACCGCTAACTCAGACCGATCAGAAACAGGCCGACCCTACCCACAAAAGGTGATCATACAATTTAAAATGGTTGATGGGTCTGCCAGTACAATTTTCGTCCAACATTATTTATCTAGGGAATTTTAAATCCCTGGCAAATAATTTATTCAGGAACTAATAGCAGTGATATCATCTAGCAATTAACACTTTAATGTATGAGTGTAGAGAACCATAGTACTTGGCACTTAGCTGAATTTGGCTGAATTTCAGCTGACAGATCATGATACTGAAATACCCATGCCACTTTAACATTTTAGTTAATAAAAGAGTGAGATACGTGGTACTTAGCTTTGTGGATGCATTGGACTTGGAATTCTGTAGAAGATATGCCCGTCCAGGAAGCCTTATTTGGAGCAAATATGACCCAGCCCACTGTCATGGATTGAAATTGGTTTGTTTGGCCGTGATCAAAGACGAGTTACCGATCGGGAAATTGGTCGATCAAGATTCCCACGAAGTGCTCGAAAGCCAGACGGACCGTCACAAAAGACGGGGCCTAGACTCGCCGCTGACCACAGAGATGCCGGACGGGGAATTACCGGACGGTGGCTTACCGGAGCCGTGTAGGTGGCCCTATTTTGATTTGCCCTGGTTTCCCAATCATACTGGTCGGTGCGAACCGAACGGGGAGGTGATCGCCTGGTAGGACCCTGAGCCCGGTGGTTCCAGAATCTTGAACGGTAAGTGCCGCACGATATAGAGGAACGGCTTAACCAGTTGATGGTCGGCTGCAGGCTGGAGACCGAGGTCTTTCTTTGTTATCACCGCTGGTTTGTTTGAACGGGATCTTGTATTCCTGCCAGAACGGGAACTGGTTGGTCTCGAAGCTAGGTGGTGTTGTAACAGAATTCGGAGCGCCGGGGTGCAGGAGTTTCTGTAATTTGAAACTGGCATAAGGTATGTAGACCCCATTTTTCCTGGACCTTCCTTGGTGCGTAGTTTAATTTCCCGTTCGGGGTAGAGACTATCTGGATCCCTTAAAACTCCGGTGAAGCTAAACCATGCCCCTCCGAACCCTTCCCGCTCTGGAGAAGCAATACTGCGGATGACAAGGTGTAATTGCGTGATCCTTCGTCGTTACCCTGTTCCAGTGCTAAGTCCCGTTCGGGTTGTAACTTGTAAGTTCTGGTTGGTGGGAAGGAAAACGTACCGACCGGGGATCGCCGCCGGGTGGTGGCTATGAATGCCACGGAAATCCAGGCCGTTCGGGCAAGGATTATGGCCGTTCCGAGTCATGACTTCTTTTATGTTGTACAGGTCCCACTCTTGGTTCAGGCCACGCTTGGACAAGGAGCATATTCAGCAGACACCTCCCGTTCAGGCCTCGCTATGTTGGGATGGGTACTCTTTTCTGTTGATATGTGTAGCTTTTCCTGCAGGTTCCACAGATCGATCGGGCATTTATCCCCTCCAGGTAGAGTTTTGTTCGGGAGTTCCCGCTCGGCGTTCGGGATGTGGTTACTGGGAGTATAGAACAATTTGGATAATCATGAATTTACCACATCACCCACTTGTATTGCCAACTCATCCCCTATTGTCAGGCTTTGTCATGCTTGTTTACTGGAAATATAGGATAATTTGCTCTTATCCTCTCTGCAAGATATTAGGAATATGGGTCCCACCTCCAGTATTCCTCTTCCATCAATAGGTCTTTGAGACCATCCTCCTTGACATGTGCTTCGGCCTTACGGATGACTTTTAGGATGTAGCAGTAGCAATTTTAGGACAACAACCAGGCTGCTAAACGGGATCTGGGATTTCTTCTTTGTTTTTTGTTTTTCGAGATTTGTTTCTTCCTTCCTCTTTAGTTTCTTGATCCAATCAGTAGTTTTTGGCATCAAAAAAAATTGTAGAATCAAAAAACATGAATCTTTTTGAAGCGTTTCCCACAGACGGCGCCAATGTTGAGGTTTTGTCCCGCAGATCCGGAAGCCCAACATAAACTCCGGATATTAAGGACGATTAATTCGGTATAAAAGTGAATAAATATATAAAAGTGTATGAACTAGCTATTTTTACGTGGAAACCCGGAAAGGGAGAAAACCACGGGACTTTTTAGGCTAACGTCCAAGCCCGCTCTATCTCATTAATATCCTCCCATCACTCAATTACATAGTACAAATATGGAAACCTCCATTAATGGAGCTTGCTTGAGCTATTCTACATAGAATTAGGAAGAAGAAGTAATGGGGAAGTGGAGAGCCAAAAATCAGATCCTTTAATTAGGAGGCTTCGCCTCCTATTTATAGAAGGGGAGGGGGGTTTTAGGGCTATGCTAATGGGCCAATGGGCCTAAATGGGCCGGTTGGGCCTAAATGATCCTTGCTAATTGGGCCCCGTATCGGGGCGGTGTATTGAGCCTCTGCACAGTAGTAGGCCGGGGTAATATACCCAACAAAACAATTACTATTTTAGATACTGGAATATAGAAAGAAAATATATGAATGCATTATATATATATATATATATATATATATATATATATATATATATATATTATATGTGTGTGTGTGTGTATGTATATTTAAAAAATATAGATTAATAATATAGTACTTCCTCCGTTCTTTATTATCTGTCTCGCATTCCATTTTGGGACGTTTTTTATTATTTGTCTCTCTTTCTATTTTAGGAAAGATTTTGATAAATACCCCCACTTTTTTTAGAAATTACTTTCTCTTTCCTACTTTATCATAACTTTACTCTACTTAGTATACTCTCTTTCCTACTTTATCACCACTTTATCACCACTTTACTCTTTTTAATATATTCTCTTTCCTACTTTATCATTTACCCTACTATTTTTCTATTAAAACCCGTGCCCAATGCTAGCGGGACAGATAATAAAGAACGGAGGGAGTATAAAACAAATTTAAATTTAAAATATAATTAAAAAATTAAAAAGCAAGACTTTTAATTAAATTATAATGGTTGAAAAATATAAAACTGGAAAATAAAAAAATATGTAAATAGAATTAAAATTTAAAAGAGAACTCGACATTGAAACAATTGGGAAAATGTAAAAATATGAATCTTGCAATTCATTTTTTAAATAGTAAAAATAACAATACTTGTAATATAGTTGTGTTGTTTGTTTTTGTTATATATTGTTTCTTTTTATTGATTAGTATGACAGTTTGTTTTTTATTGTTTCTTATTGTTTCTTGTTGTTTGTTTATATTTAAAATCCAAATGTATCATTTTAATTGATTGAATATAAATCTAAATATGACTTTTTCACTTTAAAGAAGTAGCGATAAAGAAAAAACTAAAATAAACAACAAAAATCAAGAACAACAATATACCAAAAATATTAACACAAAACAACAAAAGTAAACTTGTTGCAACAAAAAAACAAAAGGCCTCTCTTTTCAATACATCAAAAAGCAACATAAAACAATATTGTTGATCTTTTGTTTTTTGTTCTCAAATGTAGCAAAAATGTAGACAAGCAATTCATTCACTCCATATGGTAAGGTCATCTCTTTCACTCCATTTAAAGTGTTGGATCTTAGTAATCAAGGTTGTCTCTAGCAGCAACACAGTTCCCGCATTCAATACCGCTACATTTGAAATGCAATGTGATTACCAATAACTAGCAGCAACATAAAAGTATCCCATCGATTATGTAATTTGGATTTTTTTTATTCCGGAAAAGCAAATCACCAAAATCAGTTGGGTAAAAATCACTTAATCCAAAGTTGGTTAATCACTCTCAGAGATATTTGATGTAATTTGGATTTCCTTCATATAACTTCTTTTTATGCATCTCACAAAGTTTTACAGAATTGATTTTGTTAGCTTAACTTTCCTCAATAATCTTCACTACTTTATTGCTGAAATCAATGAATTGGGGAAGCTTTAGCATAATTAATGAAAAAGAATTTTCAAGCAATCTAGGGTTTGATGAGAAAATGTATTGAGAAGTCTTAGCATCCATCCTGGTGCAAGTCCACCAATATTCTATTCATGCCAGATTAATAAAGTATATAAGAGTAGACATAATATGAGTACTTTTCTCAGGCAATTGTCAGTGTATTTTTTTACGCGAAAATTAATGTCGGTGTACAAAGACAAAAATTATCTGTGTACACAAACAACTCTTATATGCACTCACAAACAACTCTACGTAATTATCTGTGATTAACATTTTGTGTACAAATTATGTACAACTTGTGTACCCCTAACATTTCTCCAAATTGGGAAAAAAAGAAAGTGTGTGACATAAAAGAAACACGGAGTACAAGTCTGTACAACTAGTAAATTGGGACTGAACGGGATATTTCCATATGAATTTTGTTGTTGGCTAAGCCCAGTAAAAGGACAACTGATCCAAGCCCAAGTAGCACCTGAAGTATTCAGCCACCGTGCGGTGGTTCATCCATCCTTACACTGGCGGCAATGGGTTCTTCAGCTCTCCCCATTGTCTCATGAGATTCAAACCCATCTCCGCTCTTTCTCTCTTCAAAAAATCGAACCTTTACGCCCCTTTCCTAAAAAACCATTTCATGGCCACCGACGCTCTGCCCGCGTCTTCCGTAGACCTTCAAAACAATGAAGACGACCTTCTCTGCACAGAGAGTGCGGGACCCACGGTTCCCATCTCGGAGGAAGAGAAGTTTCGGTCTATTGATTTTGGTCGTCCGAATGGGTATTTGAGCGGCGAGGCGAGGATTGAGAGGGCTTGGGCTCACTGGAACAAGTTAGGGCAGCCCAAATGTATAGTTGCCCCCATGGTAGACAACTCGGAGCTTCCTTTTCGTATGCTCTGCCGCAAGTATGGTGCTGAAGCGGCTTATACGCCTATGCTCCACTCCCGAATTTTCACTGAAAACGAAAAATACCGATCTGTGGAATTCACTACTTGCAAGGTACTCTTCATATCAGCTGAAAGGCATTGTTACAGAACAGCAAATTGTTAGGGTTTTGGAATTTACTGCAATTCATGTTTATGCTTTTCTTCTTGTCAAATTTGTGTCATTGTATGGTTTTGAGCTCGTGATTCAAGAATCATCCGCTTGTATGCTACTAGGTTTTTATTACTTCTAGAAAATACTTTCTGACTTTCAGTGTTTGGCATATGAATATTTTTTTCAGGTTTTGGCACAGGGAGTACACTATCCTAGATGAAATTTCTTAAAATTCTTTCCTTTGGTTCTTTGGTATTTTGTAGAAAATGTAGAAAGTGGGAGGTGTGTTTTGAGACAGTTTCATGGTTTTCATTTATGGTGATACTGTGATAGAATACTTTATTGTACATAGAAAAATTTATTTTCAGTGTCACAATAAAGTACCTTTTAAGAAAAAAAAATTCAAGACTAGTCATTTTCATGGGAACAAAGAGAAGCTAATGAATACATTTTCTAACTTGTATGGTAAGTTGTTTTGAATCATGATGAAGTTACCATTTCTGTCTTTTAGACTGTTTATTTTTCGGTTTAACATTGTTCCCAACTGGTTTTACATTTCTTTGATTCACATATGAAATATGGTTTCTTAGGTAGTCCGATGATTCTGATTATGCTGTTGGTCTCACTATGATGAACTTGCAGGAAGACAGACCACTGTTTGTTCAATTCTGTGCAAATGACCCTGACACTTTGCTGGAAGCAGCTCGAAGAGTTGAACCCTATTGTGATTATGTAGACATTAACTTTGGGTAGCATCATATTTCTTACTTACAACACTCTAAGTAAATAATCATGTGACTATGAGGTCCATAAACATCTCCAGTACACTGATTTCATATGGGGTTATCCTATACTTTTCACCCAAAAACTACTCTATCCATCCTAATCCAATTGAGGTTTTAGGAAAGAGTACTTATATTGAGAAACTTTACAAAATCCCTTTTCTTTCCTATATTAGCACAACATGGTTGAATAAAAGTATGAAATACATCTTTTTCCTTTTAAGACACAACAGTATTGTAATTTGGAAAAAAGACAAGAAGCACAAATTCAGGAAGTTAGTACAAAATACATAATTTGATACTTTGTATTGAATTCTAAAGACAACAATTATTTTGGGAAAATACTGCCTAAATAACAACAATTTCGAACTACATTTTATTTGATTTATCTATATGGCTGTTCTGTTTACACTTGAGATATGTGCGGGTTTATAGGAAATGTGTTTTGGTAACACCACAGATGGGTGTTCATGATCACAACTATTCTTGCAAATATACCACTCAACTTTGTAAACCCTTGATTATCTATATAATCCCTATTCATTGTATAGTAAGTTAAAAATCTTTATTTATATCCCCTATTGACTTCTTGTGCACTAACTGTGCAGGTGCCCCCAACGTATTGCAAAGAGAGGAAATTATGGAGCTTTTCTTATGGATAATCTTTCCCTTATAAGGTCCCTGGTAGAGAAATTGTCAAACAATCTTACTGTTCCCGTTTCATGTAAAATCCGTATCTTCCCAGATTTGCAAGACACAATCAATTACGCCAAGATGTTGGAGGATGCGGGCTGCGCTCTCTTGGCAGTGCATGGACGAACAAGGGATGAAAAGGATGGGAAGAAAATCCGGGCCCACTGGGATATCGTCAAGGCAGTTAAAAAATCGGTTAGAATCCCCGTGCTTGCTAATGGGAATATTCGGCACATGGATGATGTGAAAAGTTGCTTGGAAGAGACCGGTGCAGAAGGTGTACTCTCAGCCGAGTCACTTCTTGAGAACCCTGCCTTATTTGCTGGATATAGGACATCTGAGTGGACAGAGGGAAGTGGAGGAATAAAAGAAGATAATAGGGTTGACCAGGCTGAGTTAGTGGAGGAGTATTTGAAGTTTTGTGAGAAATACCCAGTGCCATGGAGAATGATTCGTTCCCATGTGCACAAAATGTTGGGAGAATGGTTCAGGGTCCAGCCTGACATTAGAGAGGATCTTAATAAACAATCCATACTTACATTTGCATTTATGTACGACTTGGTAAATCAGCTAAGGGAACGTGGTATACGGATACCATTATATGTGAAGGACAACCTTCAAAGCAGAGGATTTTCTGAAAAGTGAACAATTTATTGAATGTGTTTGTTCTGAGTTCCAAGAACAAACTTGGTAACATTTTTCTCAGCCATTGTTCTTTGTGATCTTACATGAACATGATGACATCCATGCGGCCATGCCTAGTGAACTTTTCAAGACACCAGGTGGAGAACGGAAAGTTTGAATGCTTTTGTCTTTTTAAGGTGTGCAAGGTTCAAACTCAATCTTACACGTTGCAAGGATACTCTATAGCTGTATTAGTTATAGTGGAATTAATTCACATTGTAACAGTGCAAGGGGTTGTTTGATGCGATTCATTGTAATTTTTTTGGGAATATCTAATTGGGAGAGTTTGATTTTACCCCTCATTTCACTTAAAAATCATTTAACTTTGCACCTCGTTCAGAATTTTTTCTTCACAAAATGTTTATGATGAAGGGCAAATTTAAAGTTTTTTAAAGTGGCTTGCAAGTTGCAAAGTCCAATATCATCCAAAAAAAATGGGGTGCAAGTCAAATTCTTCATTTTTAAATTAATTGTCTTTAAACATCAAATCGTTCGATTAAAATAGTGTATTGGCATTTGCTTTAAATTTTGTTGAATATGGTCAATAACACTATTCTAAATATCGCATTAGGTGGTTAACTAGTCCTTGTCTAGGCACTAGTCGGGATGCTTTGATTTTAGTTTGGATGTCTTGAATAATTGATTTGACGCCTAGTTGGATTAATCGATAGGCTAGATTGCTAGAATGCCTAGTTGCTTATCGAGTGTCTAATTGACCGCCCAGGGGTTAGGACATTTAGATTCAGCGCCTAGGACGTTAAGATTGAGTAGGCATTTTTTCTTTCTATTTATTTTTGAAAGGAGAAACCTATTAAACGGATAGTTTCAGGAAGTCAATTGAACCCTTCAATTAAAATGACACCCAATCAAATATATGAACACTTAAAAATGAGGCAATTCTTCTTGGTAGATTCTATGGTACCCATAAGGTACCATAACTTTGTCAACCAATCAAAATGATGCAGTTGAATTATTTAAATCTAAATTAAAAAGGATATAATGATTTGGACCAATCAAATGTATGATAGGTACGGTACCCCATTTTTTAATGGATACTAGAATTGCCGCCATTCTTCTTTTTAACTGATAACGGAACAGATTAACATGTTAAAATGTACATGTGGCAATCCAAATGATTGTTACCATTTTCCCCTCTTTTCCCCTTCGCCTCCACCTTTTGCTCCCACCCCTCATTCGAACAACCTTCACCGCTTCACATGAGTCTTCATCCCCTTCTTTCATCTTCTTGTACACACCATTTCTCCCTCCTTGTTTTCTCTTTCTTCTCTCACTCATCGGTTGTCGGCTGGAACTCCACTGTGCAAAGTCCGCAGGAAACTACGTCCCCTTAAAGCGAATCGGCTAGTCATGGACCCGGTTTGGGCCGCCCGGCCCGGGACTGGGACCGGCCCGATTCTCGGGTCCGGGTCCGGGTCGGGCCTAGGCCCGGTGGGGGGGTCCGGGCTCGGGCCTTGTATTTGGCGAACCGGCCCGGCCGGGTCGGGCCCGGGTCCGGGCCTAATTGATTTTTTTTTTTCATTTTTTGGGAAACACACGGGTTGGGCTTGATGGTTAGGAGGGGTTTGGGGGTTTTGGGGGGGGTGGGGGTGAGGGGGGGTTAGGAAAGCAAAAAAAAATAACCAAACCGGAGGCCCGGCCCGGACCGGACCCGGTGGCTACCCGGGCCGGTCCCGGGCCTTCCTTCCCAAAAAAAAGCCGGGTCGGGCCCGGCCCGGGTCCATGACTAGAATCGGCGGCTTGGAAGTCAAGGAAGGTACTCCAGTGAAGCTTTGATTCGGCTAGTGCATCATGGGATCTCCATGCTACTTCTAGATCCCAGCTTTGATTCGGTCGGAGACCCTAGTCGACGACGTAGAAGAAGGTGAAGTGAGACCCAAAAAATAAGAGCAAAGGACTAACGGGAAAAAGAGAATGGGGAAAGAAAGAAATCAATAAAGAAAAGGGAAGAAGTTGCAGGTGTTGAGGCACAGGGAAGAAGAAAGGGAGAAGGAAAGAAATAAGCAAAGAAAAAGAAAATCATAACAAAACAAAAGAAAACAAAAAAGATAAGAAAAATGCAACATCAAACACCACACGCAGTTTGACCAGGTACGGGTAGGGTACGTGTTAACAAGAGGATTTATCTCGTTTCTAGTTAGTGAATTTAATTGGGTGTTATTTTAGCGCAATTGTTACCGCATTTTTAATTGTTAATGGATTTCATATGAAGCAGGCCACTCGTAGATTAAACAAAAATCATATATGTTGTGCACGTTCTTAAGTTATATTATTATTATTATTATTTAATATTTATTACATAATGAAAGTGAGTGATTAATCATTATATAATAGATTAACAGTGTACAGATCGTATCATTCATGCATGTTAACGTGTGGGAAAAATAGACATGATACAAGTACAAATATTGATAAAAGTATGATTTCTATATCACCAATTAGCGCCCCACACCTTTAAGAACATTGTCCATTGGTATATTATTGCACTGAAGCTTGATGATGAGGACCTAATTGACTTTTTCAGAGTTCGAGGATTTGATTAATCTTTTTAAAAGTATGAGAATCTAATTAACTTTTTCATTACTCTCAAAAACAAAAATTAACTTCTTCATGAAAGTACGATGACCAAATTGACAGTTTTCCCTAAGAAGTATATCAATATGCTCAGTAACAAGCAATCAAGCATGTTGATTTGATTAATGGACTGGTAGTCATGGACCAACCCAGAACCGGACCGGGACCGACATTGTTCCGACCCGGTCCGAACCGGTGGCCCGGCCAGTGACCGGTCCAGGTAGGCCCGACCCGAGGGGTTTCCGATCCGGGCTCAGGTCACCCAAAACATAAACCGGCCCAATTCTGGGCTTAATTTTTTTTTCAATTTTTTTTAATCCCCGTGTTGGGCTGGGTATTTTGGGCCATTTGGGGTGGTTGGGGTTAGACCTGGACTCGGGCCAGTTCGGGCCCGGTTCGGGCCTGGGCCCGGCCGGGCCTCGGGCCAGGAAATGGGAGGCCCGGGCCCGAACCGCTGGTGGCCGGTTCCAGTCCCGGTTCCGGGCCGGGCCGGGCCGGGCCGGGCCGAACCGGCCCACTTAATTTTTTTTTTTTGTTCTCCTATTTAATCCCCTACCCCTCCCCCTCAACCCCAAACCACCCCAAACCACCTCAAATGGCCCAAAATACCTATTCCAACCCAAAACTTTAAAAAAAATTCAAAAAAAAAAAAATTAAATGCGGCCCGGACCGGGCCCGAACCGGCCGGGCCGGTTCACCATTTGGAAGGCCCGGGCCCGGAACCGGGAACCACCGGGCCGGTTCGACCCAAACCGCCTGTGGACCGGGCCACCGGGCCGGGCCGGTTGCTACAGTGGCCGGGCCGGGCCGGTTCCGGGTCGGGCCGCCCGGCCCGAGTCCAGGCCTAGTTGGGGTAATTAGAAAAAGGTGAAAAAAAATGTTAGAGGCCCGGACCCGGACCGGACCCGACAACCCGTTGGCTACCCAGGCTGGTCCCAGGCCCAACACTTTCTAACCGGCGGCCCGGTCAGGCCTAGGCCCAGCCCGAGTCCACCACTATGGACATTTCAGCTCATAAAGGTGGGCATTGTTTTTTTTTTGTAAAAGAATCTACATCATGAAGTCATCACGTCAACGGCTTGATTGCATTTAAGTGCTCCAAACTTTTTAAACAGATGCATGCAGCATGCAGCATGCAGCATGCAGGCAGTAGAGAACCTAAGGGAGATGGGTGATTATCACAAGAAGCAAATCCAAACTTTGACTTTTAATTAAAAACTAGAGGGAATGTTGAACCAAAGTTATTGAAGAAATTATCAAGTTCAGTACACAAGTATTTAGGAGCGATTACACGGGACAATGCCATTAAACAACCACCACATAAAATGTCAAGAAAAAAACATCTTCAAGATATACATGACCACCACCAAATGGAACAGACCAGGTTTGGCAGCTCAAGAGTCTGAATTGACGTATCTCGAAACAACAAGTCTGATTTTTGGTCATCGAAATACAGACCTTTGCAGTTGAAAGCATAAATAGACTTCTTCTCTCAAGGAAAAACCTCTATTCAACTTCTTGAAGATAGTCCTCAATTTCAGCTGGCGTAAGAACTCTGCAAGGAAACCAACAAGCAATCACGCATTAAAGGAAAGGTCATGTACATGCTAACGCTCTTATATCCACTTTCAATGAAGCTAAGAAACTTGCCTGAACACTTTGTCAGCACCAATTATTCCAATCTCAATGTTTTTACCAGAAATTTGCCCTTCAAACCTAAGAACCCATGCACAACAAGGCCGCTGTTATTTTATTCATTTATTGAAAGAAAAAGCAAACATTTAGCAAAATCCTGGATTTAGACTAGTGTTAGGTATACAATCAGGGACGGGGCTAGGGGGCAACCTAGGCCCCGGCCCACTCCAGATTTAAAAAATGGCTCAATTTTTAAAAATATTATATGTACCGGCCCAGCCCGGTGCCTTGGCTCCGCCCTTGTACACAATTGTACTGTGCACAACTGCACACTTAATTATTGAAGCCTTATCTTTAAAAAATTGGATAGTACACTCGAACGGTTAAATGTATGGAAACATGACTAATACTTGAGCATAAAGAAAAAAAAATCAGTGTAGATAATTACCCCTCTTTAAGTGTCAGAATAGCAGTGTGTACAGCATCATCAAGTTCCATATCTTCTGTATACCTAACGCATGAAAAAACAATCATGAGGACACAGTGATGTAAAGAAATGAAAACTTGTAAAACATCCTTGCTGGTACAGTCCATATTGCTTGTATAGCGTTGAGTTATATAAAAAAGCCAAGGCTTTTCATAAAAACTTGCTTTTTATTATTATTATTATTATTTATATTTTTACTCTAGGGGGCGTCTGGAGGAGGGGGGCTAGGGGGCCTAGAGTAATGATGGCTGGAACTCACTCCATTGAGTTTCGAACCCGAGACCTCCCGTCAGGGAGAGCGAGTCTGTGGCCAGGTGGGCTGGACCGCTACCTCTGATGAAAACTTGCTAATGTATATTTTTTATGGATAGCTGATGCTGACAAATTACCAACTGCAAGGCACATTCTTTATGTGCTTATTTCAGTGGTATTTTACATGATGACATCATCTATTGCCTTATGTCACAAACCCAAAATGCAACATTACTAATTACTCCATCTGTCCCCAAAATTCAACGTATTTTTCATCTCAAATAAAGAGTCCAAATTTGATAATAAATTCCTCTAAAGACAAGTGGCAGGCGGTTTTGGGAATTACTCCGGACAATCTTGGAAGTAACATGTCTATGGTATTAGTGACCACTCCTAACTTGTAAAAGCTTGCACTTTCATTGAGCTGACTAAAAAGTATTACCTTATTCAAGAAGCATTTTTTAGGATGGAGCATTATAATAATATTGATCCAAAAAACGGCTTGGAATGTTATAATTATTTTTTAATTTAGAAAAATGCACTACTCTACGTAAATCCTAATGATACTAACTGACCTCTTCTCAAGAAATGTCTTTGCATTAGACACATTCTTCCCCATGGCTGAGGCCTTCCAAGAGAAGTATGATCCGGAAGGATCTACCTATAAGACAATAAAAACTGAATGTTATAAAAGCTGCAAACTTCTTAGACAGGAACATACTTCCTCCAGCTTGGTTGAAGAATAAACCAAAATCAAGAAGCATATAATCATCACCATCATCAGCACCTTAGTCCCAACTAGTTAAGAGTAAATTAATTGTATACAATTAAGTAACACTAGAAAGTCATGCAAAACACATAGTAACAAACTTTTGCACTGATTACCTTTCCTGTCACAACCTTAATAGTTAATATGAAGGGAATAATATCATAAAAATTCTAAAAAAAAATGTCATGACTGGTTATTCCAAAATCCACATACACGAAAAATATCATATGAAAGCTACGAGTTGAGATAATTGCTACTTTCATGTCTCTCACATAATTGATTTTGTGAGACCAGATGGAAATCATGGAACCAGACCATAAGTCAAGAAGATGCATGTGCCCACTCTAACGAATTGGAAATTCAGTATGACAATTGACAAGGATTAGACATGGATAAAATACCTGATAGAGCTGAGGACCTTTATCATCGTACCCAGCAACCAAGAGAGAAACACCAAATGGTCTTACACCACTGCCATGAAATTGCATAAGATATTAAATGGAATCCTTGGAACAGGGCATGGGAGAGCAACAAGCAGGTCAACAATTTGATAATAAAAATAGAAAAGTAATCGCACTAAATATATCCTATGTATCATCTATAAAGTACTTGTAAAGAAGATTCTTTTTTAAAACATTCAAGTAAAGATAAAGTACATCAAGTAATTAGTTACCCTGATTGAGTGAATTCCTGCATCACTGCTGCAGTTTCTCTCACAAGTTGTGTGACAGGGATTGGTTCCTGTGTAAAACAATTAACAGAGTGCATAAAGTGGAATGAAATCTATTAAAGAACATCATCAAATGCTGCAAGCAGCTGGCGCCTAGAGTTTGAAATAAAAGGTTTAAGCTTACTTCTTTTATACTTTGATTAAAAAACCTTCATGTGCATTTTGTTGTAAAAAGGTTGTCGCGCACAAAAAAAAATGTTCATAAAGTGTTACACTGAGGGATTTATAAGAAAGTACTCATACTTTATAGAGACGATGATATTGTTCAGCTTGCTTCCTGCTTTTCCGAACCAAAACTCGAGAATCAGGTCCCATGCCACTGTAGAAGGGAAATAGATATCATTGAAGGGGGGCTCCAACACAGTTAAGTATGGGAGATGACGAATGGAGTGAGATACCTTCCTTCTAAACCAAACGGCCAAAAGCAGAGCTAAATATGCCTAATTGGGCAATATTTGTATCACTTAGAATAAGAGAGATGTACACCCACCCAACCCCGCCAAAAAGTGAAGAAAAAACAACTAGTTTCTAAGGCAAATTCTCTTGAGCATGACTCATACTCATATTCCCTTGTAACTTTGCTAACTCTCCTTTTTTGGTTGTCCCAATAACTTTGTCACTTTCCTTTTTAAAAAATGAAGTTGTGGTTCTTAAGTCTCCCTACTCTACACAAACCTCGACCAAACAATTTTTACTTTATGTCAGCCAACTTTAGCAAAGTTATAAGGGGTGGAGAGAGTACAAAACTAGCAACAAATTGATCTCTAATAAGGCAAAATCATCACTTAAGTGTTATCTCACATAGTAGACATGGAGTAGAAACTAGAAAGAACAGCTAATCATGTTTATGAAAAGAAGTTAGGAATCTCAAGGATGGATGCTAAGCAATTTAAACCCTAGTTATCATACCTGTATACAACTCCAATATTTGGTGTCAGGATCTGAATCTTTTGCACCTGTTATAATACATTTTAAGTATCAACATCCCCTTGTTATTTAAAGTACAGCAATATGTAGCACACATAACAAAATATGGCGATGAAAGAAAGACAACATTTGTTGGAGGGGTGGGTGCAGAGGTAAACAAAGAGCAATGTTTTGTGAGTACGAAAATATACTTACAGAAGTTTCATCAACCAAAATGGATGGTAGTTTCTTCTCAGTGGCAATAACGACACCATTAGAAGCTGTAATTGCCACAACAGATTTAAGAATCACTTCTTATGGATATGCTACAAATATTTTGTTGCACGCATGGATACACTAAATAAACTAGCAGCATATATATGATATTTCAGCACAATGTGACTGGGAAAGGTCCAATCGACAACTTGTTACAGCACATCTCAGACCCTTGGCACAACACTTTCTTGCAAATGCATGAAAGATAGATTAATTTAAGTTGATGGGGGATGAAATCAGAGGGTTTATTCAAGATCTTGCTGCCTGTTTATGTATGTTGTAAGTTGTAAGAGTTGGTGTATTGTGTTGCAAAAGGGACCGCATTGATACTATATAGGGTGAACTTCATGTGAAGTTTATATGATATTTTGCTGTATTTTGTAGCGTTTCAAACATTTTATATCTCGTTGCAATTTAAGAAGGTGCTGAGAATCTGTTCTAGTTACCAATTCGGAACCCTTGGTGGAAACTTACAGAAAATCTTTAAATGAATAACAGAATAAGCGTTGTGCCTTAACTAATTTTTGAGAAATATAAATTATATGGATTTAATGTCAAATGGTAACAAAACTCCTAAGTCCCAACTCAGAAGAGTATTATATTTTTTAATTAAACATTTACAGAGCAAATAAAGATCTCTTGACTGCAGAAAAAGTAAATTTTTTTAGTGTTCAATAATACATATTCACCACAATTAAATGAGAGGCATTCCTTACACCTAGGCCCATTGCTAACTATGAATGAAGATAACAGTAGTAAATTACTCATTACCTTTTATCCCTAAAGATGTTTGGCCAGAAGCAACCGCAGTTAAGGCATGTTCAATCTGAACTAGTTTTCCAGAAGGGCTGTGTGGCAATAACTTATAATAAGAATAATACAAGGGAAGAAAAGAATATAACCTACTTTTCAAGCATTCACCATATCAATATTTTTTCTTTTTATTTTTATGTTTGATGTGTTGGTCTATACCTGAAAGTGGTAAGAGAGAATGAGTACTGACTGTCTCCCATGGAATATTTTGAAACGTCACTATATGTTCTGCAAGCAAGTATACTCAAGTCAAAAATCAGGATTTTATTATCACTTTTAACTACTCAAAGAGATGCACTTTTGTATAAATTCACTTTAGAAGAAAAGAGCAGCATAGAAAATGTGTGATGAATAGTTTTCTCATGAAAAGTTTGAACCTTTTAGAATTTAGAAAAAAAGTAAAAAAAAAAAAAGTTCAAGCCATCAAGTTCAGCAGAAATTTCATCTGTAGTGTTCCTTTTCTGCCCAAGGTGAGAAGGTCTTAGTTATTCCATAGATAAAATTCTGTGAATTGTTACAATAATTCCAACTGTCGTTTCATTTTCCTATGCAAACTTGAATTGTGCAGAAAGTCAGTAACTATGAGGCCATTTGGCAACACTGTTTTTCGGCTTATCAGGCTTATCAGCCAACTTTTTCACCAAACACGTAACTTTTGCTTTCGTGCGCTGAATTGTGTAATAAGCAGAAAAAGTAAGGTTGAAGTTACTTTTCTAGTTGTATTGACTGAAGTTACTGTAGATGACCATTTTAGCTATTTTTACATATCATTTTTCTTTATTTTATTAATAAAATACGGAGTATATTTTAAAAATATTTTTTCTTAAATCAGCATAATCAGCCAATGCAGCAACTTTAGCCAGAACTTAATAAATTACAGTAGAATCAGCCAAATCAGACAATTTTCATGCTAGTATGCTACCAAACAGCTCTATATTTTGGGGCTATATATTCTCCCTAAGTAGAGCACAAATTTGAAACAGAAACTGTGAAACGGTATTTAAAATTATATACGGACTATTATATATACTAAAGGCCAGGAAGCGCGTAAGTGTGTAACTATTTAAATATATAAAGGATATATTTATAATATGTTTAGGCATATGTGTAAACATATTTTTTTCGGAATGCATATTTTTTCATATACCAAATCTAAATAACCAATTATAAAACTAGTCTACATGTTCAAATAGATAGTAGTACATAATGACTCTCTACGTAATGTCTATATATAAGCTGGACAGCCTGAAATAACCGTTCCCGCCTGAAAATGATGATGTCACTGTGACATCTTCATTATGCCATTAGTTAATCTGCAGAATTTTGGCTCTCCTCCGTACTAAGGCAAAACTGCCAGAGTGCCAACAACACTTACAAACAGAACTTTGGTTAGTCATTAAATTACAGCTTATTACAACTCCTTAATTTCGAAAATTTCATGCTTTAGATGAAATAACACATAAAGAACGAATATCAACAACACCCTCTAAGCTTGATCTATTCACTGCTGATGATATAAAAAGATATATACAAACAAACAAAACAAATGCGATGAAATAAGAACGGTTAGTGATAATCGGACTAACCTCGGGATATTAGACGAACGGAGTGGTGTAGAGTGCGTCCGACCTAAGGGGAAGAAGAGCTGGAAACGTAGAGAGCAAGATATAGCGTAAGACCGTCGGGCTGAGAGAGAGATGGTAGATCGGATGAATTGGTATACCGAAGTCATTTAATTGGACTGGTTCAAACAATTTGGGCCAATAACTTTAGCCTGTGATTTTCTAATTGGACTGGATCAAACACTTTGGCCCGATCATTTAATTTGGCAGATTTGAAATTGTACTAACACTTCTTTTAAAAAATTGTCAACTTCCAAAATGATCTTTGTACCCACTCTTATACCCACTTTTATACTCACCTATGTTTGTAAAATGTTTTTTTGTCTGTGAACCCCGACTCACAAACAATATTTTGCACAAACAAAATATTGTATATGAACCGGGTTCACAGACAAAAAAACCCTCCACAAACATGGTGGATATAAGACCTCAACTATGTAACGATTGATGACGTGACAGTCGAGGCTAGGGGTGTGGACGTGGGACTGGCGGGACCGAACAACGTAACACCCTTCGGTCTTTACTACGGAGTACTATCGTACAATTTAGTTGTTTAGTACTAGTATACTACTCCCTCCGTTCCCAAAAATACTTCCCACTTTCCTTTTTGGGCCGTTCCCAAAAATTCTTCTCACTTTCCCTTTTTGGACAATTTGTGTGGCTCACATTCATTTTACCTTTTTCTCACACAACCACACATTTCCACTTTATTCCACTTTCTTAATAGGCGTGCCAATTCAAACCGGGAAGAATTTTTAGGAACGGAGGGAGTACGTATTAATATTTCTAGCATTCATAAAATATGCAGTATGAGGTGTATATTAAGCTACTCTATTGTTCCAAAAAAAAAAGCTACTCTATATCACCTAACATTTCACGACCGAGGGAGAACAATTCTATGAGTAGGTCATTATTTTCTCGAGTAAAGAGTCAGTTTGGTCCTCGAAGTTGCAAAAAAGGCGTCAAATAAGTCCTTATATAGAAGATTCTGCCCGGACGTGCCATTTGAGGTGGCTCCTGGTGGAATTTTGTGATAAATTTTTTTGAGCATCTTATTCATTAAGTCTAGTTTACTCATACCAAATTTCAGCTAAAAATTCAATCGGGAAGACATTCAAATGAATTCTTGAAGATAACAACGCTTTTAACGGCACAGTTATCTTCAAGAATTCATTTGAATGTCTCCCCCATTGAATTTTTATCTGAAATTTGGTATGAGTAAACTAGACTTAATGAATAAGATGCTCAAAAAATTTCATCAAAAAATTCCACCGGGAGCCACCTCAAATGGCACGTCCGGACAGAAACTTCTATATAAGGACTTATTTGACCCCTTTTTTGCAACTTCGAGGACCAAACTGACCCTTATCCCTTATTTTCTCTATAGACAGCATGATTTTTTCACCTTCAAAAGAAGAATTCTTAACTACTTTCATTGCCTTAATAGTGAGCGTTTTGACACAAAAAAATAGAATGTACGGCGTGTATATAATTAAACTATACACAATCCACACAATGATCATACTTCCATTTCGTTGTTCGAGAGTCAACTTAAATCACTCTTAAACTTTTACTTTTTGTATCAAAACTTTATGAAAATTGATTTTTTTTTGCAGGCTTTGTAGCGGGTTTAATGTAGTTTCTGAATATGTAAATTTTATTTACTAAAAATAATCCGAGTTTTCACAGGGATCATTTAACTTTATCGTCGGTCAACCTTCGTAATCCGCAATTGGAACAACATTCAGGGACGGAGGGAGTATTTACTTTTCCTTTTTGCCGTAAGCATTGTTGCTGTCAACATTCATTTTTTGGTAGTCCAACTAACTTTTGCAATTCTCCATTTTAATTAAAGATTTGCAGCTCCGGTTAATTCTCTGTCCTTTACACAAAACTTAATCACTAAATTTTAATTTATTATTTTTCATGCAAGTCAAACTAGCCGAGTTTTTAGATGGAGTATTTTTTTTACTACTTATTTGACAACATTGAAATCAATTTAATGGATTGAATCTATTGAAATTGGTGATTTGCAAAAATATTATACTCCCCGTCCCGCTAAGATTGTTCCAACATTTTTTTTCGGTCTGTCCCACTAAGATTGTTTCTTAACAATCTTAGTAAAATTGATGTGATTCAAAATCATTCTTAATTTATCAATTTAATATCAACCACATAAATTCATCTTTATTGGTATGCGTGCCGCCCCCTCATGTCCCTTTGTTATTGGTACGGATGGAGTATTTAAAATAATTTTAATGATAAATAAAAAAAATGACAGGTTTAGTTGGTAACAGAGACACTTGATTGGTGGCTTACTAAATTTCAGAGTTGAGTATTTTTTTACCATTTGATGGTTTGATGACGAACACTTTGTCGTAGTGCGTCAAAATAAATCGATACTAACACTTATACGTAGTACAATGAAGTAGAGTTCGTATCCACATGGAAAAGAATAACTTTCTTTTCAATTAACTAGTACTAAAAGGGGGTTTTGGGATTGTATGATTTAATTATTAAAACTACAAGTTGAACGACTTATATGTGATTTAATTCAAAGATGAAAAGGACTTGGCCTTGCTACTTTCCACTTGTTGATATATATAGTCGATCATTGTTATATCTATAATTTATCCTCTCTCGAATACTCAATCGAGGAGTAACTCCAATTCATCGAGGGTAGTTATTAACAACGACCGTTCATTAACAACTCTTACTATTAATCAAATATAGAACAATGTCGTATACTGATTTAATAGTAGCATTTAATCTTTTTAACTCTTTGATGAAATCAATTAAGATTGATAACCTCAACACAACGGTTTCGGTTTAACCAACAAAATTAATCCCTCTTAAGTTTATTAACCACGACCGTGCATTAATAAACCGATGTTACTTACTTGTGAAACCATCAACGATTAATCATCGGTTCGTTGATCGTTTCTAGTAATAATTAATGTCGAAGCGTTAACTAATCGTTACTTAGCAACACCCCAACATTAATATAGAATGAGATTAAGGGAAGAATTAATAATCAAGAGAAGAAAATAACTCACAACTTTAATAATCAACAAGCTTCAAGAACAAAACCAAGAAATGGAAGTTTAGCTCCTCATTTGGAGACTAAACATGCTAGAAAAATATAAAGAAATGTTAGTGAACGAAAAGTGTGCTATTTATAGGTTTTTTTCAACACCTTTGACCGGGTACCTGACTGGGTGGAGTACCTCACCCGATCGGGTGAAGTAATTTCCTAGCAGTTTCATTTGTTAAGTCCTGCCCGACTGGGTGAAGACCTCTACCCAGTCGGGTAGGTTCATTGGGCAACATTTCTTCAGATTATTCCTCTTTTCCAACATCTACAACTCTACCAACACTTTACAACTTACAAATAAAAGCTAAAAACAATTACAAACAAATTAAAACAATTGTTTACAAACTAAATAATAATGGTAAACAATCCACACAAAACATACAAAAAAATCTATATTTATGTACTACTAACTAGTGCATATCATTTGACTACATGATTTTGAAGAATGAAGATTTAATTAACTTCTTTTATATAAATTCCCCTAAAATTTTGAAGTTTTTTTTGGAACATATAAAATTGAAGTTATAAATTGAAATTGTTTTATGGGCCAACTTAATATTCTGAAATTGAAAAGTACATAGTATTACATAAGTCCATAATATAACGAATTGAACTCCTCAATTAAGGAAGACCTTGATCAAATACTTTTTCCATCTCAAATGAAATGAGGTAGTTCTTATTTTCACAAATGTATCCTTAAACTAGTTTTCCAACGCGCAATCGCGCGTTCGTGTAAATGTCCAAGGCTATTGCACGCATATCAATTTATGGAGAAAGTATGGGTGAATATATGACTAATAAGAATAAACTACTTCAACATAGAAAAAGAACATATTTCTAGAAAAAGTAAATATAAATGTTTCCATTTTGTCAAATCGATTATTACAATCAATGTAAATGTCAAATAAACACTGGGGGTATGTATTCTTGATAATATTTTCTATAGGGGGCGAAAAGGGTTCATATGATTTCAACTTTGTATGCTTGTCATTCGTTATGTTCAATTAGAAAGAAATGAATAAAGAATATCTTGGATGGAGATTTGTAGCATAATTCAAATAAGTACAGATTGAGATCGTAGAAACATAAGCTCGTGAAATGACCCAGGCCTAGGAAGGATTAAAGTAAATACAACAAGAGTGGCGGTCAGGCAACATAGGCCTTCCCCAAGGATTAAAGTAAATACAACGAGAGTGACGGTCAGACAACATAGGCCTAGGATGGGTGGCGAGGAACAATAAAGGGCTTGGCCGGCGTTGCTTTTAACCGACTTGGAAAATGCCAACCAAGAGAGCTAGAGGCGTTATCCATAAGACTGGTCAGTGCAAGAATGATAAATAAAGGACAAAAATCATGTATGAAATAGAAAAGATAATTCATACATATCATAGTCCAAGCGAACTCACTTAAAATGTTTAATGAACTATAATTGGTCATCATATTAACAAATAAATGTGATTCTTAATGACAAAGTTGACCCAACAGACACATGTACTATAGTTAATCTAATTAGGGGTGTTAGATCGAGTATACAATGTTCAAAAGGGTCAAATTTTAACATATTTTGTCATTCAAAGTTTAAATATGTCTTTTGGATTATAATTTCTTATTAATTATTTGTGGAATGTGATTGAGGGAGCTTCACAAAAGAAAGACACATATGCCACATACAATGTTCAGATAGGGTCAAATATTGACATATTTTGTCATTCAAGTTTATGTATGTCTTTTGATTTGTAATTGCCTGTTAATTATTTGTGGAATGTGATTGATGGAGCTTCACAAAAGAAAGAGGCTCGTTATTTTGTAAAACGAAGATGTTATAAAAAAACATATTCTTTTTATAAAACAAAAAGTCTCTAGAGTTTATTTTAGTGGTTATTGATTAACATCTACATGCAGCCGCTTAATTAGAATGTTTTTTACTTGTTCTTTTGTTTTCAATCAACAACAAATAAAGTCTCTAGAGTTTATTTTAGTGGATATTGATTAACATCCATTTGGGAAAAGGTGAAAAGTATCACACATTTCTTATTTCTCAGTTTCACTCCCACGTACCATAAATCAAATTGTGAAATATAAAATTCGATCCTTCAACCGAAGCTACTTCACATTTCTAATTTCACATTTTCGCTTCTATTTGATTCAAGTATAAACTTTCATAGGGAGGCATATATGGATTGTTGAAGAGGAAGGATAAAGGGAGGAACACAAGTTGAATAATAAAAATTTATACACAATAGTATAATCTGATAAGGATGACAGCTTTACCTTCCAAGCGGAATAGGCTTAGCTTAAAACCATGAACAATTTTTCCAACGTAAACATTGAAGTGGAACAAAATAAGCAATATGTTAGAGCTATGTGACTCAAAAATACAAAATTAGAATTAACTGGATATTTAATTTTAATTTCAATAACATACCCTTCCACTTTGCATTTAGAGAAACAAATGATGAACAAAAAGAAGACAAATTTCAAAAGTAATTGAGACAAAATATCTAATTTTTATTCTCTTGAATTCAGCGGGTGACGGACCCAAACACTTACATTGATAAATTAATTGATCGACGGAGTATATGGACTCGAACCCCTGCTTTCATGAATATTAGGCCCGAACATCGGATTAGTTGTAGATAGGATTTCTATTATTGTACATCATTATTATTTGGGCGTTCTAGATTAACTTTTTATATTATCAATCATTTTATATAACCCGGGTTTTCCTATATATACCATCCATTGTAAACCTTAATTCACATTCAATATTCACATTTTAATACACTATTCACCATCTTCTTCCTTCTCTTGAATCAATCTCTACCTAATACTCCCTCGGTCCCCCTAACTTTGTCCCGTTCTATCTTTTTCGTTCGTGCCATTAAGTTTGTCTCATACCATATTTGGTAATATTTGGATGGTTACAATTCATTATTACTTTATTCACACTTTATCAATTATTATCAACCACACAATTTCACTTTTTCTTAAAAGTTGTGTCACACCCCAATCCCAAACATTAAAAAATTCATCCCATAAGCTATCATTTCCTCCTAAAACATTAAAAAATTCATCCCAATCAGAAAAATCAAAACAAAAAGTGTTCCGGCAATTTCAGAAGAAAAGGAAAAGCTGGAATTTCGGATTTGAAAAATATCCAGATCCAAGCCGGAAGAGTAACCACCGACTTTATGTAGGAAAAATAGGAGTATTTCAAATGAATAAAGTGTATTTGTTTTAATTGTTTTGTTAATTTTTAATTTAATTAGATTTTACAAATAAAACTTTTGCACATACATTTATTCTATTCCTTTTGGTTAGGATTTTATTTTTAATCAATTTTGCAAATTAATGATGGTACGTTAGTTTCAAAAACATGTATGCATGTGTCATTTAAAACTAATAAACTCATGCAGTTACTATCAAAACGTACGGTCTATGAGCTGCTAGCCTTTACTATTTAATATTTATTAACGTATATTTATTCTCCAAGCTCAAAACGTTTTGTTTTCGTATGACTGCTTTTATATATACTTGCAGTTCGAAGGAGTGACACAGCGGTATTAGGCTATATCTTCATCCGTGTTCTTAAGAATATACTTCGTGTATTATTCTTCATATTTAGAAGCTAGCTTGCTGGACAATTCAAAAATCATTTTGAGTTGATTATTTTTGAGTTGAACATCCCCTAAAATATTTTAACTCTCCTGGATTAATTATATTCTACTCTCGTTGTTCTGTTACCGGCTTATGCCGAAGAGCTCGTTTTATCTTGGAGAAAGGTTTTCGCTAGCCGGAAATACTTTCTTGAGGACAGCGTTTACGCGACTCGAGCTATATTATTTTCTAATGACTTTTTGCAGGTTTATCCGGCCGAATTCCACCAACATTTTAGACCTCCTGCCGCCATATAGCTGCAAATCTCGTAGATGCCGTTGCTCCAGCTTATAGCCTTCGGAAGAAGCTGACCGCCCGCCAAAAGAGACCATTCAAAGCTCGATCCACTATTTCGCCAGTTGCTCCTCACTTCTCCCCTCCACCTTTGTAGCAAGTGTCCTCGCTGAGAATACCTCTCTTCGATAAACAATGGCAGAGCATCCATCGTTGAGAATACCTCACTCGTTGAAGGATAGAGTCGAGGGTCCCTCTCCTCTCCATCTCCAGCCGCAGCAACTGCCGAAGGGCCTTCGCGGTGGTTCTCAACAGCGGCCAATTTTTGACTCCAGAACCACTGTGGGCGAAGGCCTGACATGACCGAGGATCATATGGGCTTGAGCGGCTGAAATGTCCTTGAAGCTGACCATGCTTGCTCATCCCAAACAGCAGCGGCGCAAGGGAAAGGAAGAAGACGATCAAGTGGGAATTAGATTGAGAGGGGAAAGATTTAAATGTTTAATAATCGTTAGTATTAATCGGTCCCAAACATGTGAAATATACGTAGTAATACATACTCTGGTTTCTAAACGGAACAAGAAGTTAAGTGACTCCGTCATGTTTTATTGTGCTTGAGCAGTCCAAGTATGCATTGAATAAACATCGGGTACAACTCTACAGTGCACAGAAGAGCAACCAACATTTTTCTCATGACTATTATACTCCTAACAATATTCATGCTTATATAAGTGTAGAGATAGAGAAGTAAGAAAATAATTGCACCGCTACTAAAAATAATATGTGGCTTTAATTCACGGATAGAAGGACAAGTTAAAAACAAAACGTTATTGGAGTTAAACACTAGATAAAAAAAAATTGGACATCGAAACAAATGTGTGAATTCCTACTCAATGGAATATAGCGTACAAGTATTTTCAGTAGACAACATTATATTTTATATTCAAATTGATGTACATATTTCTTCTTTCAGATTTCTAGTGAACAACTTGTTAAAACAGTTCTATGTAATAGAGCCCATGATCAATTGTGAGGCCCAAGTTTGTTTATGTTTACATTGTTTAGTCGTATATACGACTATACGTGTAAATCGGAGTAGTACGATGCAAGTAAAGTGTAATATCAAGTGTCCAGAAAATAAAAAATGTTATTGTTATGTTGTCTATATTACATATTTACATTGTATAATTACAACTTACAAGTATATTTTAAACTTTACAAATCTGTGTAACTTTTACTACATACTAAGTATGATGAAACTTTTCATTCATTTATAATATAAGGGTCCTAAGTTAACATTTTAGAGTCACTCAAATTTATTAAACGGGTGCACATTTACGGTAAACAATAAAACAATCGTCTCGAGAAAGCAACAATTTGCTTATTCTTGAAATCCGTTGATGGTATCCGCACAGGTAGCTCAACCATGACTGAGTGAGGTTGTTGGATTGAAGTTTCATAGTCATCCCATGTGATGGCTCCTTGTTTTTACTAAACCCTGAATCAGCTCACTCAAAAATCGTTTGACTCTAAAAAAAACCGTTTGAGATCATAACGTGACTTACTCTTCCACCATTCTGTCGGGTCGTGGTGTGGGGGCGCTCGGGAGATTCCAACTTTTTGGATTGAAATCCGTTGATGGTGTTATTCCGAATGGAAAGGTATATATAATGGAGCAAATCGTCTTTTTTTTAATCATATGGAGCAAATCGTCTTAGTTTTAACACTACGTGAATGTTAAGCGTCGGTTATCATCGTTCGTGAATTCTGCGGCCGGTCTCAGTCGTTTGATTCTGAATTTGTGGCGTTTCCCAGTAGCATGAACTGACCTCCCTCTAAACGTTGTTGAAGTCAACCTAAAGAACACAATCCTGGCTTTTCCTATAAAATGACACATAAGTCATAAATGTATATCCAACAGTTTTATTCTACCTTTGAAAAGCAGTTTTTAAGGAACACATTATGAACAACAACAAAAAAAACACTACGTATGTCTCGTGTTTTAATATTTAAAACTATTACGAAATACTCCCCCGTCCCCTTTTAAATGTCCCGTTTTACCATATTAAGATGTCCCTATTTAATTGCCACATACCTTATTTGGTAAACTTTGTGTGGCTCAAAATCATTCTTACTTTATTCTTACTTTATCATTTAATATCAACCACACAAACTCACTTTTCTTAAAATCTGTGCCACCATCTCCCGTCCCATTTAAAAGGGGACGGAGGGAGTACTTCATATATACCTTTAAATTAACATTACAAGTTTGTGCAAGAAAAATGTTCCTTAATTCATCTATTTGAAAGCAGATTGAAGCATTACAAGTTTTTTGTGAAGACATTGTCATATTACTATATTACTGATACAAGGATTTTTTTTACTTGGACTGTAATTTGCCCCAGACCAGTCCAGACCAGACCAGGCCAGACCAGTTCAGACCAGACCAGACCAGACCAGACTTGGATAGTTATAAAAATACAATGAAACCAGACCTTACCAACCAGACCAGACCAGATCAGACCAGACCAGACCAGCAAATTACAGTCCAAGTAAAAACATCCTAAGTGATCCCACTATTGCATGAATGTCATTTTAGAAAATGACATTTTACTTCACACTCAAATAAAAATATTTTCCTAAGCAAATAATTCAAAAATGAACAGAAAATGCTCTAAATAGGAATAATAAAAACGTTTTGAAATTCCAAAATAGGACTTCATATTTTTTATTCCCTAAATAAAAGTAATTCTGCCAAGTTTGAAAAAAATGTTTAAAGTCTAGTAATGCCAAACTTGGCAGAAATTTATTCTTATTCAGGAAATAAAAAATATGATATAATCCTATTTTTGAATTTCAAAACTTTTTTACTTCTATTTAGCGTATTCTCTCCCAAATGAATATTCTACCTCATACGTCTGACATAGACCTTTGAGTGAACCATTTCTTGCCCAAGTATTTTCAGGACTTTTCCAAATCAATTGTTCAACCTTTTATTCTTTCTTGATTGTATGTGTATTGTGCGTAGTACATTTTTATATATATCTAAATTGCAGTCGTATAATTGTATAAACCATAAAAGTAATAACGCTTAAATATCTTATGTTTAGATAACAATGAAGAATTATGTTATCATGGATGAGTTTTTTGTCGTTAATAAGTAATGATGAGTGAGTTATTTGTTGTTTATAAGTAACGATGAGTATTGTGTCGTCGTTAATCATTAACGATGAACTTTGTCGTTAAAACCAATAACGACGAACTCTGTCGTTAAAACCAATAACGATGAACTTTGTCGTTAAAACCAATAACGACGGAGCCTATAACAACCACTTGATGACGACGAAAAATAAATTGTCGTTAAAAGTTTTAACGACGAACCTTTAAGCCTATAACGACCATACTTTTCGTTGCTAAAAGTCGGTTTTCTAGTAGTGTAAATAAAATTTAAGAGAATCCTCATTTATGATTTGGGCTGAATACAAAAGTAAACAGTGCCCTTTATTAATGGAGCCATGATAGGCCCAGCATAAGCATGGGTGTGTAGTTGTATACCCTTGTTCTGCTGTCAGCGGCAACTGTGTGGTGTCAAAATATTCATCGGTACTGCCTCTACCCACGACTTCATTGTTTCAGTTCACAAATTTGCGGAGATCAATCTGCCATTCTTAAATGATGGATGATGTTGGTCAAAGGATAATATGTTTGCACGTATCACGTTTGTATATATGCTACAATTCAAGAATCTTATTGCATGTGTGGCGGATATATAATAAAGTACTACTGCATGATATGATAATTAGCAGTGATGACTGATGAAACAATGGCATGGAATTAGGTAGGTTAGGATGATTTTAACTGGATTGAATTTTTCAGTTCTATTTGGTTTGGCCTAATCTGGTGTATTTAAGTCCCTGATCTGGTACATAGATGTCTCATTTTTGTGTATTTTACAATTATTGAAATCTGAACCGGTCTAATTTATTTAATAAGTCTGATATGATCTAGTTTGGTTTTATTTGGTCGGATTTGGTTTGATCTAGTATAATAGGATTGAAAGTAGTCTGAAAACATCCTTGGACTGAAAAGTGATGCCCATAATAAGGATCGTGATTTTATGAGGAAATGCCATAAATTTGGTCAGTTTTGGAACCCAAACTTTATGGTTATCCTTACTATTATTTTGGAGTCCTCCACATAAACAGGCTTAGGCCGGACTCTTTCTAAATTTTCTGTACATTGATGTGGGCGGACCTGATCCAGTTCACAAAAACATGCCTAACCACATGTCCATATCCACCCGTCCATAAGAACTCATTTGCGCAAGTGCGCAACGCATGGGATATGGGTGCATTCACTAGTAACAATTGGAGTAAAAGACCATAGAAGTTATCATTTATAACTTGTGTTGGCTAAAACACAATTATATAGAGTAATTTGTGTTAATACTAAATAGATACGGAGTAGTATTTAAGTTTTACTTGTGTAGTTGTGTTGTTCAAAAAATAAATACATTATATACATATGTGTGTATTTTTCCAAGTTCCATTTAATTATAAAAGTTTTTAGGATTGACACTAGTAATCATAGCCTTCACAGGCCACTATAATTTTGGCTTTTTAGTGAGAAAAGGTTTTGCTACTCGCCCGTATTTGGAAGAGTTCGGTTGTACACTTGCACCATCTCACATTCTCACGTAGTCACGCTCAAGTGTACGAGAAGCGAAGTGCATCGTAGTTTTTTGTACAAATAAATTGTTGATTATGCTTCCCTACTTTAAAAAGGCTCAATTAAAAATCTCTACTCTTAAAAATCATGTACGTAGTATATATGTTCAAAAGGTTACTATATTTTTAGTGAATCAAATTTCACATTGTAGGAGGTTACAATTGGAAAAGGAACACGTTGATAATGAAAAAAGTGAAAAACCTGGAATAAAAGAGTCATCGTAAACTTACCTAGTGCTGAAATCCGTTGAATGGCAGAAAAACCAAAAATTTATCATCGACTATTACCATTTGCTAACAATTTGCAAATTACAAAAAAGCTTCTCAATTTGTGGAAATTGGTTAATGACAACATCGTTATATGCTAATATTATGGTTATATATGTACTTTTATCATTTCAATTATAACAATCTCATAATTTCTTCTTACTTACTCCCTCCGTCTTGTTATGTTTGTCTCATTTTTTATTTTCAGGGAAATGTCACTAAGATTGGCTCATACAAATTTGGTGAAGTTTGTGTGACTCTAAATCATTCCTACTTGTTCTTACTTTATCAATTCAATATCTACCACATAAACTCAATTTTCTTATTAATTGTGTCACACATTCTTGTCCCAATGTTAGTGGGACGGATGTAGTATATATTATTAGCAAACAAGACGCGCTGTTATAGATGTTAGAGTTCAATATAAGAATAAAGAATGCTCTAAAGTAAATACATTGAAACAAATCTCAAGTGAACTTCATGTTTAGCTAAATAATAAAAAAGGTGCGTGGAAACTGATGACTAATTGACTATATTTCAAACTTTAGACACGCAAAGTGGAAAACATGAATCTAAAACGTTTTATCTAGGGAGAATTAATAATAATGTATGTAGGTATGTATGTAAGAATTAGTTTGTTTATTTACTTTTCGTATCATGTAATTGTGTGCTGGACCGTTTCAATTGAACTAGCTCTGAACTCTGAGCTCCTATCAAACACTAACACTTAGCTTATTGATCTTAGCTTGTGTTTACTCATTAAACTTCTTATAATAAACTTTTTATTAAAAACTCTATAAAGTCGACTGTATTCAATCAACACAAACAAAGTCGTGGGCCGGGTAAACCCATGTGGACACCATTCCACAAAGTCATTGCTCTAGGATTTTGAATAGCATTGCATGAATTGTGTTAGTCTCTAATGTCTAAGGTCCAGTTTCATCAGACCAAACTGCCGATAAAAAGCTACCGCCCTTGAACTAATCACATGAACTCGTTTCAATGTTTTACTTTAGTTTTGCCCACAAATATGACACATATAATATATGAATTAATAGAGAACTTTGCTTGGTTACTTTTTATTCACATTGGGACACAACGTGCATATGAAAAGGTGAGAGAATACACAAATATGATTCCTCTTTACTACTCCTATTCTCCTCAATACATTGAGCATAGGTCACCCATAAAGCGTACCCTATAATACTGTCATTAAAGTATAAAATTTACCAGCTTCGCATAAATGTATCAGTTAAAATGATTGATCAAAGTTAATGATCATTTACTTAAAAAATCAAAGATGGCTAACGAAAAAATGACGGAGTTAATAATAGGGATATTTTCTCCATGCACAATTTTTTACTTAATTTAAGACCTTAATTTTCTTACTTATTAAGTTATTTTTGAGTCAATTTTCTGTATATTGATATAAGTTGTTCCGGAATTAAAGAAAACAGTGGTGTCACATTTCACCATTGTTAATTAGTTTAAATTAATTTAGTCAAAACGATATTAATGTAAAATGAAAACTAAGATCCGAACCATATATCCCATATGATCGACATCACACAGCGTAGAAGGCGTATAGTACTCCAACCAACTAATAACATAACATGCATATAATAACTGCAGCTAAAGCATCTCCAACGGCCTCATTAAAATTGTACTTCACATTATTAATTGGTGGGCATGGGCATGCATAGTATAGACAGTGACATGTGGCTGGCAGCTACAAACAATTCCAATTCAATCAAAGGATCAAATTATCCATCACTTCGAACTTCAAACTTCTTTATTCCTTAATCGTATAATTTTACCAAGATTGACTTTTCTATAGATTGACTTTTACAAAGATCATTTTTGTCTATAATAATAACAAAAATGGGTGTGAGATTTGGGTAGAAAATGGAAAAGTAATAATGTATTGTCTCCTTCGGGACCATCATTAAGAAAAGTGAACTTGTATAGTTGGTATTAATTCGATGAAGTAAGATAATGATTTAAATCAACCACACAAGTTTAACAAATTTGGTATGAGACAATCTTAATGTGGCAGATCGAAAAGAAATTAAAGATTAAACAATTTTAGTGAAACGGGAGAAGTAGATTTTATTTTGATTGCTAATTTCTAACCTTATTTGATTTGGTTTGACTAGTCTGATATACTACTAATTTATTGTGTTTATATTTGGCATGGTCTACTCCGGTATAAATACATTTTAAGCGTGATTAACTATTGTCTACGTAACAAGTCCAAAAGATATTCTAATTGATTAAAGAAAAACATATAACAATTTTGAGTTATAAGAGATGGAGAGGCTATTAACTTCAAGAGAACGAAATTACCCAGAGTATGAAACATTGAGAAGGACCCTATAAAAATTGTCTTCTTTTTTCCTTATAATATGCCGATGGGCCTAGCTCAGCTGATAGATAAGGAGTGCTATAAAGGGTATATATCAAGATCGATCCTGACAACTGTGACTACACGTTACTATGCTCTAGTATAAGGCCTCTGCAAGTACTTGTTTCACTCACTATCTATCAGTCTGTGATTAAAATCCAACTTAATTACATCCTCTCAATTAATTGTTTGAACGATGTTGGGGTCTCAGAGAAGGAATGCCATACTTTCCCCCCTAATATAATGACATATGACATGTATGAATATCATCATGTGTTTTCTTTTCATTACTCCATATTTGTTAATGCATAATATAATATTTCTTTCGTTCTTTAGTTGTTGCAAAACTGTGATTTTTGCCATATTCACACATTTTACTTTAACCACGATTTTTTTACTAATACTCCCTCCGGTTGTGATTCTTCTTTACACTTTGACTTCACATGTTTTAAGAAACTAAATTTGACTTTATTGTAGAGCACACTGTTTGGCACTGTTTGGACACTGTTTGGCACTGTTTGGACACTGTTTGACACTGTTTTATGTAGATTTTTTTGCCAAATAAGGTAAATAAGGAAGTGTAAAGATGATTCTGAGACAGCCCAAAAAGGAAAGTGTAAAGAAGAATCAGAATCGGAGAGAATATATACTTCGAAATTGTGCGTTAGCAAATATGAAAGTAAAACGGTTGCAACCATACCTTATTAAAAAAAGACAAAGGATATCACTAAGTAATGTCTCATTTTGGAATTATCATGAGTCATGACTTTACTTTTAAGTCTATATATATATACTCCGTATTCTCTAAATGAAAAGTCTCCTATAAATGCATTGGTCCTCCACTCTATTCAACTTGCGTTCAGGAAAAAAGACTGGAGCTAGGCCGGAGCTAAATACAAGACACGAGAATGGCCTGCAAATACTTCTCATTTGCACCATCTTCATCCTCTCATCTCTTTTTCTTCATACTTTTCTTCTCCTTTCTCCCCCTCCTTCACCAAGTCACTTCTTCTTCGGCCACTTCTCCTTCAGCCCCAGCACAATCCTCATCAGAAGTCACTCTCGGCGACGGAGGACCATCGGAAACCCCCACCTCTACATACAACGCTAAATGCGGCTGTATGTTACCGCCGTTGGATCCGGTCATCAGAAAGTCCATCACAGCCATATCCCAATTCAAGCAGCTAATCACAAATGACCCGAACGGGTTCACCAAAACCTGGACCGGAGACGAGCTCTGCTTCAACTCAGAGACCTACAAAGGGTTCCACTGCTACTCCCCTGACGGCAGTACACGGCTGAGAGTCGGCGGGATCAACTTCAACGGGTTTAACCTCGACGGGACCCACCTCTCTCTGAATGGGTTCATTGACTCTCTGCCGGACCTGGCCGTAATCCACGTCAATTCCAACAATTTCACCGCCGGGGAATCCCCGCTTGCGGTTTCCACCGCCGCTCTCCCCACCCTGTTCGAGCTGGATTTGAGCAACAACAAGCTCGCCGGAGAGTTCCCCGCCGCCCTTCTTGAGGCCACCAACTTGACATTCTTGGATCTCCGGTACAACTCCCTGGTGGGGCCCATTCCCGACAGGGTATTCACGTTGGACCTAGATGCTCTGTTTCTGAACAACAATGGGTTCAACGGTTCGATCCCGGAGACCCTCGGGAAGACGCCGGCCTATTTCCTGTCGTTGGCGAACAACAAACTCACCGGTCCGATTCCGAAGAGCATCGGAAATGCGGCGGCAACCTTAACTGAGATTCTTCTATTGAACAATAAGCTGTCGGGCTGTCTTCCCTACGAAATCGGGCTGCTGAAAAACGTGAGCGTTTTCGACGCCAGTATCAACACGTTGACGGGCCCACTTCCTCAATCCTTGGGATGTCTCAAGAATCTGAAGATTCTAAACCTGAAAAGCAATGAGCTTTATGGGACGGTTCCAGAATCTCTGTGCAAGGTGAAGGGTCTGGAGGAGCTGATCCTGAGCGGGAACTACTTCACACAGATCGGACCAGAATGCAGGCTGTTGCTGGAGAAGAAGGTCCTTGATGTACAGAATAACTGCATTTTGGATCTTCCGAACCAGAGAAGTGCAGAGGAGTGTAAGAGGTTCTTCGTGCAGCCCAGGAAATGCCCCGACCCGAGATCCATGCTGCAAGTGCCTTGCCAGATTGTCGAAGTTCCGAAAATGGTGGCGGAAGAGGCGGTGGAGGCGGTGGCCGATCATCGTCTTCGTCCCCGCAAGTCCAAGAGGAAGTCCTCAAGAACTTATAAAGCCCTCAATAGTGTACACAGGCACCATTGATATATATACTCCGGGCTCCCTCCGTCCCGAAAGAGGTTCGTCAAATTGATATTTTTTAATACGAAATTATTTTGAATATGAAAATTATATTAAAATGTTTCTTATTCAAAATATTTTCATTAAAGTATAAACTTTATAAATCATATACAAATATAATAATCAAAATCATTGCCCAAAGTTTGTCATACTAAGAATATCAATATGACGAACATTTTTTGGGACGGAGGTAATATTTGTGAATCGATCTGCATGGTGATCGAGCTTATAGTTGACATTCATGCATCATACAAGTACGTGATCATAGCTTCTTATCAGTGTTTGTTTGCCATTATATTATTCATCTTCTGATCTTTCCTCCAAGATTTTGCTGAAGCCCTACCGGCTACCGACGTACGAAGTATGCAAGAACATCATCATCATCATTTCTAATTTACTGTCTTGTTCAGTTCTTTGTGTTTCTTTGTACACTACTCCTTCCATTTCATATGATTTTGACTTTATGATGTTTGACTGACTATTCAAGAACTAGAGAAAATTCTCTAAACGGATCTACTCTGGGAAATTTTAATCAACTTATTCTTTTAATAGAATTAAATAAGTCTTATTTGAGAAATAAAACATAGTCCCTGCTATGTACTTAGTCTTATTATTAAACTTTGTGTAAGTTTTAATTCTATATTGAACCATTTCTAGGAGAACTACTTTTAAAACCTTGCTACCATGTTCATGTTTCAAAACATAGCTAGCTAGGAGTCTAGCTAGGACAGGGTGGGCTTTATTTATTCGATCCTTAAGCAATTAAGACTTTTCCAAAGAGATAACTTTAGCCTAAACTACTTTAGCGTTATTGTTTAGGGACATAGGATGGTTTAGGTTTAGCATTTATAGCTAGGGTTAGCGGGTTGTGGGCGACTTTGTGATGGTAGCTAGAGGTTCGGCAGAGACTTTCCAACGGCCAGCATTTGTGGTGGTGGCTGCATGGTACTTGCGGCTGCCTTAGAGCATCTCCAATGCTACAATGTGCACGGTGCATATGTGGCATGAGAGAAATAGACACAAGAAATTAAATTTTTGACGTTTCTCTCTCCTTCTTTCCACGGTTTTATGTGTTTTTGGTAAGTTTTTCTCTGCAATGTCAACCACGGTGTCTACATCTTGACATTGTGCTTGACATTGTGGAGAAAAACTTACCAAAAACATATAAGACCGTTCAAATAAGGAGAGAGATATTCTATTTGTTATTTTTTAATTGGCTATCATTCATGCCACGTATGCATTGTTCACGTTTTTGCATTGGAGATGCTCTTAGGGGTGGTTGCTATCTGGCTATGGAAGCTGTACAATAAAGTATAATTTGAATAAACAAATTGCCCCAAATAGAAGCAAATTATACTCGGATCCTATATTATAAGAAGTAAAAGGTATAAATCTCACTTCCTATAGTATGAAATTTATGCAAATTTAACATTTAATTCACGTATTTCACCTTGTTTTCCTACTTGATTAATGATTCTTGACTGTTTGTGGTCGTCCGGCGATTTTAACCACCGGAAATATCAGTGGAAAGATCATGTATGGACGAAAACTTAATAGTCATATATCTAAAGTGGCTCATGTCGAAGACTTGAACTATCTATGGAATTGGTGCGATACTCGTAGGATCAAAAGTGAATTTTATTCATTATAAAAGTGTCAAAGTATGAGTACATATTTGTGAGAATTCATTAAATCAGATTAAAATATGAATTAATTGCCCAAATAGAATCACCATTATTTTTCTTCTTAAAATAGGACTCATTTACATCTAACTAGAGAAGTTTTATACTTTAAATACGATCAAATAATAAACCCTATTTCAAGAATAAAAATACTATCGTATATAATTGATCCTATTTGAACACTTTGTGAAGGTTTTAGTCCATGATTCTAAATTTAGGTGCTAGCTCCAATCACTTTATACTCCTTACATTTTAGGGCTAAGGTTTTGAGTACGTATATCATTCCCTTAGGGTTTCGCCTTAATGTGTTATGTGTCTAGTGTTTACTAATCCCACTAGATATGGTATAGTGGAGACTGGAGAGTGGAGACTGCTCCGTGGAGCTGTCCGTAGCAACGGCAAAGAAGGAGGTCCGGCGATGGTCGGTGGTGGCCTGGCGGCGGCTCGATCTCCTTGATGACCTTAAAAGGGCATTTTTCTCCAATCACAACTTTTTAATCATATTTTTGGAATTTAATTTAGACACTTGCTCTTGTTTTTTTATCAACTTTTGCTGATTTAAATACTCTAATTACCACTTTTAAACGCATTCTACCCACCATAAAAACGCACTGTCCCAATTCTAAATTATTTCTGAATAAATGAAAAGATAATTCCCTAAATTGAAGTAAAAAAGTTTTGAAATTCCAAAATAGAATTATCATGTTTTTTATTTCCCGAGTAGGAGTAAATTTCTACCAAGTTTGGTATTATCCCAGGCTTTAAACATGACATTTCCCCCCAAACTTGACAGAATCGCTCCTATTTAGGGAATAAAAACATGAAAGTCTTATTTTTCGAATTTCAAAACGTTTACTCATGTTTAGGACAATTTCTAATAAATGATGGTGAAAAATTCTCATTTACGGGAAAAACAAAACATGTCCAGTTTCCCATAATATGACTTAAAAAGTTTATTTATGATTATATGACTAGCAAAGGATGTACATGCTTACCATATACTGGGTATTTTATTGCAACGGTTACATTTACAAGATGGCATGTCATTTATGCATCATTTAATTTTAGGGAAAAACTACCCAAATCATACATCGGGAAACCGTGTTGCTTTTAGTCATACATGTATTAATTTTCTCTAAATAAGTGAAATGTATACAGAGATCTTTCTAAAATATTACTAATAAAAAAGTTACAAATAAAAATGTGATTTAGTAACTTTTAGTAAGTATAATTATGTTCAATGTTTACATTATAGTCATTTCAACATGGTAACTTTGAAAAGTCACAGTCACTCCATCATAAACAATCTTGTAAATATAGAGATCAGAATTGTCAAAAAGTCCCATTGTATTTTTTTGCTTGTAGATATAGAGAATTGTCAAAAAGTCCCATTGTTTTTTTTTGCCAATTAACCGATATTTTCTTCAAAATCGAAATAATTCACCCCCTTCAGCTACTGACAATTAAAATACTTATAAATGAAACAAGATTTATTACAAGTGTATATGTAAGGAATCGTTGCGCTGGTGCATCTTCTAACAATTTTATTAAGTTTAAAAACACCAAAAAAGCATCTAAAATAAATAAATGCTTTTCTTTTTCAATATGCAGTTCTTAAATTAGTTGGGTATTTTTAGAATTTTCATTTTAACAAATTTGACTTGGAAAGAATGTTTTAAACTTACTGATTTTTTAGCTCATCATTCACGTTTATGAGAAACCTCTGACGAATTTGGAAGAGCTATTTCCAATTCGGTAATGCAAATACTCTCTCCAATTGTATTTAGATAATGAATATACTATTCAACTTTCATTTGGACCAATTAAACATAAAATTGTAAAATTAGAACAAATATATCTTTATGTACAAATAGTTGAGGTATGTAGGCTCTGTTTGCAATCTGTTGATAAGTGCTTTTGGCTTTTTTTATAAGAAAAAAGTACTTATTTTTCCAAACACTACCAACTTTTACTATCTTGGTTTTCGTGTAGAATCTACTTTTTACCTTTTCTATTACACAAAAAGCACTTATTTTACCAAACACTACCAACTTTTACTACTAATCACGTTTTCCCAAAAAAAAAATTATTTAACCACAAGTGGTTGCAAACAAAGCCGTAATTACATATAGGTTCTCTCATACTCCCTCAGTATCACTTTATTTGTCTTACTTTTCTTTTTGGGATGCATCAAGTTAATTGTCTCATTTTCATTTTTTTGGAAGAAACTCATCCTAAAAACAGCTAACCTCTTACTACCTTTGTCTAATTATTTTGCAAAGTCAACATTTTTTGGTCAACGAATGTTAAAATTAAATCCTCCATGTTCATAATTAATTCAATTTTAATAATTAAAAAATTACATATTCAGAAGCTACATTAAAATCTTTATAAAATTACAAAATCTAAATTAAAATTTAATTAAGCATTATATCTTAATTAAGTGATTACAATGAGTCCGTTTGACCCAAAAAGTCATTTTTGAAATTCAGTTTGGACGAAAGGAGTGTTTTATAAAGTGTACAATAATTGTTTTAGTTTACGTGCAAAAGCAAATGAGACATAAGAATAAAGTGTAAGTAGTATGGGTCTAGGGGATACCCCGGGCCAAGGGGTTACCACATAAATTTCCCTTTAATTCTTAATCATTCTTGTGTTAAGTTTTAATCAATATTCCTTCACGGGTATTCGGGTAACATATTGATTATTGAGTTCAGGGAAGAATTTACTCCAAATACTGTTAAAAAACAAAACCAAATTCATACTACCCAAATTCATACTACCTCCGTCCATTATAATATACTCCGTACATACGCATCTATATGTCCTAGTGTATTTTAAGAAAATAAACAATAAAGTGATTACTTTATAATTCTAACCTCCAAAAAACAACAATAACAACATTATGCCTTAATAATAATAAAAAAGTTGGGATTGACTAACATGAATCGATCCATGATATCAATGTCAAAAATAGAAGAAAGATAATAAGAAAAAGAAAAGTAAGAATGAAATAAGAAAGGATAAAATGAAGGGAAAATGGAAACTAATAATCCAACCTTTTAGCGGTCTTCTTTTAATAGTCCGACCTTTTCGTTATTCATGAATAATCCAACCTTTGCACCTCATCTTCATTCATTGGTCCCCGACCGGTTGATGACCAGCTATTCCGAGTTATTTTCTCATCTCTGCAAACTATTATACCATAAATTCCACCTTTCACAAAGATAATATTTTGCAAAGATAAGAAAATAACTTGGAATAGCAGGTCATCAACCGGTCAGGGACCAGTGAATGAAGATGAGGTGCAAATGTTGGATTATTCATGAATAACGAAAAGGTGGGACTATTAAAAGAAGACCACTAAAAGGTTGGATTATTAGTTTCTATTTTTCCTAAAATGAATATAGTTTTATAGTAAAGAGTGAAATGATAAATAAAGAGATAAAGTAAGAAGGTAGAAAGTTAGTAGTATGTAATATAGGAAGATATTCATATTTTCTGGATATTACCTACAGAAAAGTGCATCTCACAAATTGAGTTATTGAGTTGATACTTTTTAATCATTCAACCTGCCATAAATTGATAAGTTTTCAATCATTCAACATGCAATAAATTGATAAGTTTCATACGGAGTATGTCAATCCTCAATTCATAGGTACGGAGTAATATTGTAGTTCTGATACTTTCATCGAAAGATCCAAAGGTCGCCAGGTATCATTCAATTAATGCATCAATAAGTAGGGACTGTACGAAGCTTGATAATAAACTAGTCCAACTCAAATTTCAGACTTCAGAGAACCCATCTCCATTAGGACTTAGCTTTCAGAGCACCCATCTCCACTAGAAGTACGACAAAACTAAAATTACGCCACAAAGTTGGTTGTGACTTTATCAACTAAATGCTTTCCATAAACAGCTCCTTCAAAGTTTCTCAGCCCACCAGTCTGCTGCTTACACACTTCCAGTGGCTCTATTAAAGCATCAAAATTTGGCTGTATATGGAAATGCAAGTATATGAAATGGTAATGGATATTTCGTCATAGCCATAATTAAAATGATGGTAGCTATTAGCTGACCTCGTAAAAGTAGGCCACAGAAACACGGTATTTTAGAGACTTATTCATGACTCGGTGCAAGGTGGATTCATACAGTCCATTTGACAAGATCTGCAGATTTGCCAGCACTTTAAAGTTCTTAGCGAACTATACAAGGAGTTGAAACTAAAGGAGAATACGGGAGACAATAAAATACCTGTAGCATATCGCCAATATTGCAAACAAATGTGCCAGGGATTGGTGGTGCTGATATCCACTCACCAGATCGGTTTTTTACCTACAAATGCTCATCACAATAACAACCAATCCAGAAAAGCGGCTATAGTTTTGGGTCATTTCTTATTATACCGGGAAAGAGTTGCATGGATTCCCAAATGGGGGAGATACTTCTTGTTTTCTGAGAATACGTAAACGTGTTTCTGGAATCCGAAAATATTAGGTCAACCTAGGAAGCAAAAAAAACATGTTTCCTGGAATCCAAAAAGTGGTTTTTATAATTTAAAAAACATGCTACGCACTTGTATACCTATTGGCGTAGTGTCTTTTAAAGGGAAATTGTTGATGGGATGTTGAGTTATTTGTTTTTAGTGGAATACATGTTGCATATTTATTTTTTAGATGGTTTAGTTCTTCTCGTAAATAGGAAAACACAAATAATTCAAAAAGAATTTGTTGGTGGGGACTGGGGATAAACAATAGAGTATATGAATTATACTTATTTTAGAACCAGATCACAATAATATTTTTCAAGAAGTACAAATTAACTGATTTAATTTATCGTTTAAGAAGGTTTGTGGGTTTGATTGAATGGGATAATGTGTGCTAAAATATATAAATTTATAGTTGGTAAGGTGTTTACTATTTAATTTAATAAAGGGAAAACTATCAAATAGGTTCTCGTACTATATCAAAAAAGCCAATTAAGTCCTCGTACTATAAAATAACTCAATCAAATCCTATAACTTTTAAAAAACACTCAATTAGGTATTTTAACTTGTAAGCAACCGGTTTACAAGTTAACTTACACACATGTCAATCCACGTGGCAAATTTTACTCTTTTTCCCATCTTTTTTTGTTTTTCTTTTTTTCCCATTCTCTTTCCTAGACCGTCTTCTTCCGCCCAAGCCCCTGCAGGCTGCAACTTGCCAACTTCTGTTTGGTTTTCTTTATTCCCCTTCCTTCTTTCTTCCACCCCACCCAATCAAATTAAAACAAAATTGACATTCTTCATCTTCGGACCTTCAATGAGTACAAAGGAGCAGTGCCGCAAGAGACGACATGGGCCATGGGTGTTGCACTGCTGCCGCAGATCTCCTTCTCTGATGCGTGGTGTGCCGACGACGTTAAGCATGGATTCACTGCTCTTCGGCCCTCTTCTTCCTCATCCAGCCGATTCTCTCTGCTGCTGCAAAAACTTGTTGATGATGGTGTGGTGGCTGCTTCAATGTCGCCGGAAAATGGAGGTGTGGCTGTTGCAATGTCGCCCGAAAATGGAGGTGTGGTTGCTGCGAGGTCACTGGAGGTCTTGGAACCCATCTTCCGTCGAAGGTTGTTGAAGTTCTCTGTTGAATCCCCAAGTTTACCGGCGATCTTATCTTCGTGTTCATCCACCACCGCAGCAGTCAAGATGTTGTGAGTTGGGTGCCTTTGCAGAAGAAAGGAGGGAAATGACCAATGGGGCTTGGATCTGTTTGTTGGTTGCTTTGGTGAAGAAGAAAATCATGGAGTGAAAGAAGAAAGAAATAGAAAAAAGAAAGAGTTGCAGGCGTATGGGTCGAGGCGTGGAGAGGGAGAAGAAAGAAAGAATGGAAGAAAAGGAAAAAAGAAAAAAGAAAATGACATGTCAGCTAATACCGGTGATTGGCGGTGAAATTTTTGACCAACCGGCTAAGAATGACAATTGGGTGTATTTTTATAGTTGAAGGACTCAATTGGGTGTCTTAATAGTAGAAGGACTCAATTGACTTTTACGGTATAGTACGAGGACCTATTTGATAGTTTTCCCTTTAATAAAAAATAATCAATTGTTAGGTTACTAATTGTATTACTGAATCATCGTTACCCCAGTGCCACAAAGGCTCTCACCTACGGTGGGGTAAAGTGATTGTATTACTGGATATACATATTTAATGATATTGTATTATCAAGTTATTCAAATGTTTTAACATTCTCCTAAAAATTCTCCTTCAAAAAAAAATTCACTAAAAATTCTCCTTCAAAAAAAAACCTATGCCACTAGGTATACAAGTCCGTAGCATGTTTCCCATCCAGACCTGGATTTCAAAAACACGTTTTACGTATTCCCAGAAAACTTAATATATCTCCCGCATTTTAGCAATCCAAGCAACCATTTGCCGTAAAATAAGAAATGACTCTAATTCTACATAGGGATAACATTCATAACATAGATGCAATGTGATATCCATAAGGGACCAAAAACATATACCTAATAGCAATTGGCAAGTCATATAGCATGTGTAAAGTAACTCTCAGACAGTTAATACCTGAAGGGCAGTAATATCATCATCCTGATTAACTAGTGTTAATAGTCCTGTATGATCCAAAATGAAAAAAAAAATTAATTTACTGTAGAGTGGTAAAATCTTTTATTATAATGCCTGATGAACAGGTGAGCAGAAATATTACCATAGTCTGTATGAGCCCCGCTAGTTTATTCCATGTTCAAAAAAGTAATGATAGAAGATGATTACTGACTACAAGTAATGAAGGTTATCAAGGAAAAAAATTAAATAAAAGAAATGGATAGTATGGGGCTATTACCATCCAATATCATTTTTTTGTACATCCTGGCCACTCGAGGAAGATGCCCCAGGATAACCTATAATGCGTAGAACCCAAAATGGGTCTCCAGCTTTTTCCCTTTCAATTTCATCGACTGATCCGCCCAATGCTAGAGCAATTCCCCTCATTATCTTTCTTGATAAATCTGTGTTACAAAAGAAAATACATTTAACATTGCAATAGCATGTGTGTCAGTGTGCGAGAGACTGCGGGATTTATACATTAGTACCGCATTTTACACCAACGTGCATGGTGAATGTTTATGATGAATGTCTGCCAGAACTATATATTACCAGTGAATTTTTAATTCACTACATTTACTTAATAATGTGTGAATTTTATGATTTGAAAATCATGATCAAACTCCTCTATATGATTCTGGGAATGTTTAAGCACAGTAACTTAAGGTATTTGTTATCAACAGGATGTATATATATAACTTGAAGGTAGGGGGTAGGGTTTAGTAATTTATGACCACTTTGTTCAGTAATTTATTTTCAGTGGCAAGCGAGCAGCCACTGCTAGTGCTTTCCAACGCCACCATTTGTAACTGACATTGCCCTGTTGGAGTGGTCCTTATCCCCTTCCCCTCCCCTACAAAACCAGGTATTGCCTATCTTTAATACTTCGAATAACTTTTCCTTTTTCAGATTGTTTACGCTACTGCTAGTACTACACTAACAAAATTAAACTCTGATTCTCTGGTTTCTTTAATTCTGATTCCCCATTTTTAACATATCTTAGTAGTCGTAACAGTCAACTGTCTACCTTCAAAGTCCTAACCAGCAAACAAAACTTTCATTATAAAATATACAATGACAGGAAAAAGAACTTTATGCCTGCGAATGGGAATTGCCATGCGCCAAGGGCGTATAGGACTATAGGTATAATGGTAGAATGTCCAGGCAGACCAGGCCACCATAACTAGCCAGGACTGTGGCAGGCTCTACTTGAATTACAGGCCCAAAAACAGTTTAGTGAGGTCAGGATGGTCAACTGACCCAATTGCCCCAGTCTAGCATCAAGGAATAAACAAATCACGAAAATTAAGTCACCTGTACAAAAGTTGATGTATTCCTCCATCAGTCTTGCAAAATCTGGGGGGTTACCAGGCCTGCAGAATGGAGAGCATAAATGTGGTTTTCTTCCTCTTTTGTCCTCTCTCCTTCTATCAGTCTTACCGGAGAAATAAAAAAGAAATGTAGAAGTAGTACTACGCTACTTTCATTCACAGGTTCAACAGGAAACAGACAAAAAGGTGCAACAAAAATGGCACTTCAGCCCTAATCTGTGTCCAAGATACTTAACTATATCCATTTAAAATCCATGTCTCTCTCAAAATTAAGGGAGAATATCAAAATTGACTTTTTCCTATTAATAAGTGATCATACATAGGACATTAGGACCGACACAATGGAGAGTAATTATCTTGTGGGCATACCATTTGTTAGATCCTTTCATAACTTCTCCATGACCTCCGTACATTCCATCTTTCACTTCTTTGTAGCACTATTCCAAAGCATAAAATTTGAAAAAGAAAAATATTAATGATCAGCAAAACAAATTAGTTCTGTGAACTACAGAAGACACTTACAATAATTTTAATTATGACTTCCAGAGCATAAGGACTCTTGACAAGTGCATACTTCCTCCACCCCAAAAGGTTTACCAACTTTCCTGATTTAGTTGTCCCAAAAAACTTGTACCTCTAAGAAATAAATTGTGGTCCATATCATTTTTCTCTTCAAGATAAATCTCAACCACAAATTTTTCATTTTCTAAATCTACATGTGAATCAAAATTGGCAAATCTTTCAGGGATAGAGGAAGTATAAATTAGCAACATAACCATCTTTGAGAACATTAGCATGTGTGGACCCACTTTTACACATCTTATGTATAAAATATCAACATTTCAACAAATGTGTGTTGAGCCAGACACTGAAAATGCGAACAAAGCAGATAAGGCCCAAGACAAAAATGAAATTATTTAAACCAAGATAAAAAATGAGGCTCTTGGAAGGACCCATTTTCCAACCAGAAAAGGGAAAAAAAGAGTGGACAAGAAAGCACTTGCAGACTTGCAATCATGATTCATGATTTGATTGTTCCTTTTGCAATATCAATCATGGACAAGGCAATAGCAAATATCTTGGCACCTCATAATATATTCCATACATAACGGGAACAATGTATGATGATTATGGCTTCAAAATTTCCATCTCTTTATTTCCTCTTATGAGGTTGTGAGTCTTGACAGAAAGGTCATCTAGTCAGCTAGTCTAAAACATAAAGCTATGCCTTTTGGCATGAATTTATAGTGTTAAAATTTTTTACAGAATTAATTAACACTATAAACTTAATGCCACTGACCTTGACTGTTTGGGATTAAGGTATTCATAATGATGCTGATGACAAAAAAGTACTTGACAAAACATACATCAATAGCTTCATGCATGTCAGGCTCGCCTTTGGTTATATTTTGTCCAACCCACTGATACCCTCTGCAAAGCATTATAAAACCGATTTGGTAGTGAAGACAACAGGAATAACTTGCATACTTCAACATCAAAGAGAGATGATCAGAATAACCTGTATCCGGTTGCTGCAGAGAGCTTAATCTTGAGTTTTGTGTCATGTGGTTGATCAAAGAAAACATGTGATATATGTCTAACTTCTTGCATAAGAGAATCAGGAATGCCATGGCCCTTCTGCAAGCACATGAAAAGCAAATACATGGATCATATAACCAGGACGCACTGTTGAGAAACTACAGCAATAAGTCCCTGATCCTTGTTTATTAACAGACAAGTATATTAGGGATCATTTGGATGAGATTCTGTTTAAAGTAATTTGAAGACGTTTATAATTCCACTAAAAAGTAGTATGGTGTTTGGCAATACAGTGACAAAGCAGTATAGCATTTAATGATATAATTAAAAAACAAAATAGCGGTTGGCACGTCATACAAGCCCTAAAATAGTATAGGATGCATCAAATTAGTGTTATGTGAAATTAAATCAATTTTAGTGTGGGTAGTACAACGGAAAGAGAAAAACAAAGGGATCAAACGAGAAACAAAACTGTTATTCTTGGGGGCATTCTTAGCCCAATAACATTTGGCAAACCATAATAAGCATATTGGGAGGCTCCATATCAATATCAATTTTACCCCATAAACCCAAAGTGGTGATATGATCAACAAAGATTTAGGACCTGTAAAATAGACATATGACAGTTATATATCTCAATAAATGACAAGTTGAGATGTATAGGAGTAACCCTAATGATACTGGGCTTACCCCATGTTGTATATCCACTACTATAAAAGGGGGCTTCTATTTAGATATATAGATTAATAAGTTTTGTCTCATATTCTACATTGTACTGTAACCTCTTTCCTAGGACGTTCTTGATTCCGACACAGTTTTTCTTTTTCCAGCAGTTACCTAGGTGGAATGGTACTTTGCGGCTAAATTTTCATCTTTGGCGCATCTCACATATCATCTTTGTGATCTCTCACCAGAAGCCATGCCACAATGTGCACCCGGTTCATTGATTTGTGTTCAAATCTCCTTATTGACTCCCTTTATCAGATGCTATTCTCAGCCTACCACTTGAACAAGTAGACTTGTCTACCCTGGGAAACTCAGGTGATTTTGTCCAGTTTTATCACTTACGTTGGCTACTGTATCTGAGGATTACATGTTTGGCAGCAGCTCTGGCTCTGAGGAAACAAGATTTCAATTGATCACTGAAACAAAAATTAAAGTTTCCCTTCCTCCAAGTGGTGCTGGTCTTTCTAGCTCAAGATCTCCGGACAGCTCACTTTCTGTTAAGGCACCTTTGGATATTAATCAAAGCACGGGGAACCCGGAAGGTGGAACCTCATACAAAAGTGGGGAAGGATTTACTCTGTTCGGGACCAGAGATGGACACATTATTTTAATGGATAACAGCACCGGTAGTATCATCAGGATTCCTTCAGAACATTCAGAGAAAGATACAGCTCATTCTGTATTTTCGAAGGTGTTTACTGTACTTCTAAAGCTGTGGAGTTCTCACCATACACTTCTAAACCCATGAACTACCAGTTAATGCCCAAACACCTCTTATTAAAAGAAGAGGATTTACAGTAGCAGAAAAAAGGTGCAGCTAAGGCCATGCAAGATTTATGTGATGTGATGCACTGGGATGACCTACAGGTGAAAATGAATGAGCGTCATGAAACAGGCAAGGAGTTGTTCAAAGATAAGCAGGAAGATAGTTTATTTCAGAAGTTGAAATGGCCAAGAGATCTGGAGTTGAAAGGTTTCATGCTTCAAGCTAATTTAGAAAGGGTATCTACTGGAGATTATGAAGCTACAATTTCAAAGAGTTTGGCAAAGGATTTCCTCTCTCTCGGTTTCATTCCTGAAGGAGCTAATTTAAAGTCAGTTGCAGATGCCCTGCAAACATCAATTGGTGATAGCAGAAGACAATCCCAGGATTTCCAGTTTATAATGAATCAGTTATTTGTGGTTATGTACAAGTTCAACTTCTTTCTTCATCCTGACTATTCCTTGGTGATACGACCTCTATTAGAAGGAACTGCAAAGGTTTTGGATCCTGAGTTCAAATTGGTAGAACATGAGGTTCTGTATGAGTTGTTCGGGGAGGAGCATCCTTTTAGGGATAGTTTGAAAGCTGAAAGACATGCAATATTGTTGGAGGACAAGGGCTCTCAATCTAGGGGACTAGCAGTGACACTACTGAAGCTCATGGCGCAGCAAGCAGGGAGGTACTGGGAAGGAAGAGGCGCAAGGATGAGGACGAAGCGGTTGGTCAGGGCTGTTTCCTACCTCCCACCCTTGAGGACAAGGTGGTTGCCAAAGGGGGGAGTGATGATAGGGACCTAGACAATACTAGTGATAAGAATAATAGAAAGTATTTGATATTGTACAATAAGTGATTTCAAGGCCCAATAACATAGTAACTAAGGCTGGCCCATTTAGGAGATGAGTATAATAAGAGCAGGAAGGGGGAAAGAGAGGTAGGCAGAATTTGGATTGGGATTAGGCCTGGGAGTGTTGAGACGACTCGAACAGTCTCTACTGTATCTTTCTCTTTTCCATTATCAATTCTACTTCAATTTTCATCTCTTCTACTCTGGTTCCTAACATTTTCCAATCATGATAGTAATTACTCCTATTTAGGGGGTAAAATTAGTACTCCTATTTAGGGGGTAAACATAGTACTCCTATTTTAGAATTTCAAAATATTTTTACTCCTATTTAAGGCAATATGTTTAATAAATATAAAATGTTGGGTTAAATGAGTTGTGGATTTGAAAAAGAAAATAAAATTTGAATGAGTGATAGATAAAGTTGCTTTTCTCAGTGAATAGGGTAGTTAGTGTGAATAAATTAATAAAATTCCAAGCTTTTGAATATCCATAAGGGACAGCTTTTAAAATATAGTTTACAATAAAACTTTAACTTAAGCTCATTTATATTTCATCAAACAGAGCTCAAAGTTCTGTTATAACTTAATAATGCATGTGTTAGAAAGCTCTGCCAAGCAGAAACTATAAAAACATTAACTATAAGTGTACACCATAATATCGCAACAAGGGGAACAAGATAAAAGCAGGAGGAAAAATTACCACATAAAAGAATCCAGCTTCTCTACAAGCTTGATCTAATTGTTTAATTACTTCAGCCGCACCCTGATCTTGAGAAATGTTTGGATGATCCCATTTGTCCAAAAGTGGGCTTACATCTGTCTCATATTGAAATAGTGCATTATAAACAATAAACAATAACTATTAGCAGATCAAAATTAAATTGAAACAGCATTCAACCAACTGAACTCATGTTCTGTAGTTTTAAAAATATGTGCATTGGAAACATGATTCAAAGCAACTTTTTGTTGAGCATTTGGATAGCAGTTTGATAAAATACTACTTTAAGTTGCTTGAAAAATGAGTAAGTTAAGAAATTTGTTCCACGTAAAATGAAGTAAAAACAAGTAAGTTTGTTACAAGGTAGTGTGGACAAATACACAAAACGCGCACAAATTAAAAATTACTCCGTACAATTTACTGCTTCTTGATATTAGTTTTTTATAACGTGATTGGTTTAATAAAATCACTCCTAAAACAATACAACAAACACCTTAAAACCTTATAGAGTTGTAGACTTGTAGTACAAATTTTTATATAGAATTTTTCTTGAAACGTGAGACCGGAGATCACTCATCATGACCCTCTGAGCCAAAAACAAACTTATATCCCTTAGTCTAATTGGAATACTTCAGAGCAAAGAGGATAAAATGGAGGATTGGTGTGTTATTTGTTGGGGATGCAGGGGGGAAAGTAGAGTTGTCATGTGATCTTCCCAAACTCACTCCCCCAAATCTAAGTATTTCGAATGAATAGTCTGTTTTCTTAAATTATTTTTACCCTTTAATTACAAAAAAGCTCAAATCAAATGCTTTCCACTTGGAAAGATATACCCTTTCGAAGTAAACAAGGGCTACTGACTCCATGGTCTATCAATTTAAGATCAAAAGTATGTCTCTTTTTCCCTTTAACAAGTGTTCCAATAAAACTTAAGATAAATAATTAATTGATTAATCAAAACGATGCTGATTAGCTAGGAGTCATGGGACAATACTCAGTGTCTAACCATCACAATTTACGTCACTGAGAAGAAAGAGACTGTTAAAATTAAGCCAAGAACAGCTGGATAGAGTAAATGAATTTTCTAAAGAAGAAGGAGAGTTCTGAGTTCTGACCAATAATAGGAATAGATTTGAAGTCGGTAGCCATGGCGCTGTGAGCTCCCTCTCAATCTCTTTGTGCCCTTCACTGCAGCTCGAGAAACTCCTTGTTTCTGCGGTTATGTGACTCTGTATGTACCTGCCTGCTGCCATGTTTCTGTTGTTTTGTGAATAATTGCTCACTAGATGCCAGATATATGCTTATGAGTTATTTTGCTCAGACTTTGTACACATCATTTACAAACCGTATATTTTTACCTTTTACCCTCTTCACTCCACCCTTAACTTCCCACCTCCTCTTTCTCCCAATAGTTCCTCCTTTCCCTCATCACTCTTCTTTCTTTTTTCATTCCATCACTTTCATTTCCCCCACCTTCCATTTTCATCTTTAATAATCCCTTCGCCATCTTCATCTTCATTATTTTTCATGTTTTCATTTCATCTTTCAGTTTTAGATTCGCCAGAGACAGATGATAGCCGGAAACCCAAATTGGAAATGAACAATCATAGGGATTCGTCCATAACATTTATAATTAAAAGTAATGAGAAAACAAATCGGAGATGATACAATTTCTATGTGTGTAGTACTGTGTACAAATAAAATGGAAAATTTGTAAATGAAAATTGCATGTGCAGTTTGTGACACAAAAACTGATGTTTTGTGTGCTAGCATTATTTGACTATGATCATCATCATTTCTTCAGTGTCACAAAGTTTTTCACGTTGGACTATGCACGCATTTTGTATTAAAGTACACGGAGACTGTTTCCGAATGACCCATAGTGCAGATTATTTTGAAAATTGCATAGATTAACTGTTACTTCATAAAAAGGAATCACAGACAGTTTAGTGAGTCATTTTGTTTTATTCCATCATATTCCCAAGCCAAAAATATTGAGTCTTTGACTCCATTGAAAAAGATGAAAATATTTATAGTTACATTTTTTGTCCAGCACAGACAACTAATGTCCGTGCACAAACATCGATTTTTGTGTCACAAACATAGGTTTATGTGTCATTGGTTTCTGTGTCACGAACATTGATTTCTATGTCACAAACATTGTCATTTCTGCAAAAAGAAAGACACAAAAACCGATGCTTTGTGTATGAAATTTTTTTAACGACACAAACAATAAGTTCAGTCACTTTATTATCAATAGTTTTAACAATGAAAGAAGGAAAATGGCAAAAATAAAACCTCTACTCCACCATGGATTTGATTGTTTTTATTTTTTTAATCATTACTATTTGACTAATACTCCGTATTAATTTAACTGATACAGTACTGTGTAACTTATTTTAATTCTTAATTCGACTATTACCTTTAATCTCATTCAACTTTGAAATAATGACAAATTTACTGCATATTCCCGTATAATTTGCGCATATTTGCCCGCCAAACAAAGGTGCGAACCGGGACTGAATTATCATTAGCCGTTTAAATGGAGCAGCGATGTGAGAATGTCTGAATGTGCAATATTTTGAAATCCAACAAACTTTCCCTCCGATTGCTCTCTCCTCTTCAGCACTTTCTCCAATCCCCACCGCCGGCATAATCCTCTTTTGAGTCTTCTCCTCTTTACCGGAACACTATCTCCGGAGTTGATTTTTCCGTCGTGACTTCAGCCGCTAAAGCTCAGATATCCTGACATCTTAACTACCGCCTGTGATTCAGCTGCTTGCTCGCATTGGTATGTTCTACTGGTTTCAGACTTTCAGTACCTGTATAACAGACTTATAATGTCATGTCTACATTCAGTCGGGTTCATTGTTCTACTTGTATTGTAGCGTGAATAAAGGCCGATTGGGGGAACATCTGTTGTTTTGAGTTTTGACTAATGGATGCTCATTCGTTGAAGTCCGTGCTGGACTTGCCTGCTCTGTTCCGCTCAGCTTTCAGTTTCAGGTATATCGAATCGTCCCATCCATCGTGTATATGTGTGTGTTTCCTGCCGTTTCTCTTTTCAGAACGTTTATTTTTAATTCAGTTGACTTCTACGAGTACATCTAGGAGCATGGCAAGTAGGAAAGTTGTGAATACGAGTCAATCTATGTGTATTTGGCGCCGATTTCTGCTCAGTCATCTGTGCGTATTTGATGCCAAAATATGTACAAGCACTGTCTACACTAGTAATTATTTACTAAGAAGTTTGAGCGGTAGCAGTTGTCAGCAGGGGCGGATCTGGCTCTAGGCCAGGGAGGGCCTAGGCCCAACCTGAAAAAAGTAAAATTAGTAGTATATATATGTAGTATATTACATATTTTGTTGTTAGGAAGTGGTATAATTCTAAAGAAAGCCAATTTTTAAACGAATACTATGCTTGCAAGTTGGAAATGGAGTTGCACATATAGCTTGAAGGTCAGGAGTTCAAATCCCATGTAGAGCATTTTTTTTTTAACTTTTCAATGGGATAGTTAAGTGTGTAAAAATTTCATTTTTCTTTTATAAAATCTCTTTCTCCACCTGGGAAGAATAAAAGGACTTAAACTTGGTCTTCTAAGTTCAATTACTACAAGTTTAACGCCAATCTCAAACGGTGAATGAGCTAGATACTAATATTGTGAACGCTTTTAGGCTTTTGAATATTAGCATGAAAAATAAATTTGTTCAAATTATTGATTCGGGTAGGTGAAAATTAGTTCAATATGTACGGGCTTGAGGTGTTTTTTCTAATCGTCAAAAATTCTTATTCATGTTATATTTTTTTGAACGATTATTCCTGTTATATTTATTTGCAATCGATTTTATTTTATGTCTAAAAATAAATTTTGTTTAATGACATCCTATTGTACTAAGTACTACATTTTGACATTTCCAGAATATCTTATTTAATTAAATTTTGGCCCCTGCTGGATGGCAATGCTAGATCCGCCCCTGGTTGTCAGTCGCTGTTATAGTGTTAGTATGTATCGGGCACTATCTCTCCTACCATCAACGGACATTAGCATCCACTGTAGGTGATAGCACCGAGTATGACACTGACCTATCGACTATTCTGATACAATAACAGTTGCCCTCGTTTGAGGCGCTGGTCAGTAACAACCTCCTTCTCAGGTGGCGCCAATGGAAGATCACTTTGGTATTTTGTCATTATCTGGTATCTCTATTTGTATGTTAAAATCGACTAGAAAATACGGAGTAACTACGAAGCATGATTAGATCTTTAATCAAATCTTACTACGTATATTTCTATAAAATTTTTCATTCACTCACTTTCTTTCCCACCATTCTAAAGTTGAGGATAAAATACAGCAGTATTTAAATAAATACACCCATTCTCTTCGCTTCTGAATCCGCAAACCAAACAAGGGACTGTTGGGCTAATGTTGTTTTTTTCCTAGCAAAAAGCAATTTTAAAAATTAAAATACTCTGTATGTTATATCATTCCCTTGCTCGCGCAGATATTTTAACTCATTGCAGAGTGAATGCTTTCCTACTTGTTACCTTTCGGACGTGAACATGGTTATTTCGGCACCTACTGGAAGTGGGAAAACAGTGCTTTTTGAGCTTTGCATTTTGAGGCTTCTCTCAAGGTTCATATCCAGTGAGGGTGTCTTTGCACACGCCAAGGGATCTCTGAAGACGGTATGTTACATAAATACACTCAATTCGAGGTCTTCTGTTTTTAAATTCTTACTACGCAGAACACCACTTATTTCCACCCCAATTACTACTTGGATTCAACTTAATGGTGCTTCAAGTTCTCAGCCTGGTTTAGGAACACACTTTACTGCAGTTATCAGTTTTAGTACACTCCCTTTTCCTCAAAACATCATGCTTGTCTAGCTGTTGCATATCTTCCAATAGCCTCAAGTTTTTTGTCTTCTTTCTTGTGTTGTAAAGATCTATGTGGCACCTTCTAAAGCTCTGGTACAAGAGAAACTTAGGGATTGGACCCAAAAGTTTGGTTCATGGGGAATCATTTGTCTGGAGCTGACAGGGGATAATGAGTACTACAACAATAAGGATATTGTGGATGCTGACATAATTCTTACTACTCCAGAGGTGTAAGGCTGACGGCACTTCTTTTATCTTCTATGCTTTTGGTTACTTCATGACTATCATGTTCTGTACTCATCGATGCGCACATTGTGATATCTCCAGAAGTTTGATGCTGTGACTCGATATCGCATTAAAGATGGAGGCCTGAGCTTTTTCAGTGACATTGCACTGGTAATTATTGATGAAGTTCATCTGTTGAGTGATCCTCGTGGAGCAGCTTTGGAGGCTGTCGTTAGCCGAATCAAAATGCTCTCTTCCAGTCCCGAAATGAAAAACACTCCTCTAGCTCATGTTCGTATTCTAGCTGTCTCGGCTACAATACCGAATATAAATGACATCGGTAACTATAACTTTTAATAATACTGCTATTTCTATTAGTCTGTTACTCTGATTGTGATGCGAAATTTGATTGAATTTAGTGATAGTTAATGAAAGAATCACTTATGTGTTGTGCAGCGGAGTGGCTTATGGTTCCTAACCAAGGAATTAAAAAGTAAAGTAACATGTATCACATGATGGGTTTATTTGTTTTTAATTTTCATATTGAAGACATGAGCTAATTGTTGATACGAGCTGTACATTACTTTGCAGGTTTGGTGAAGAAATGAGACCAGTAAAATTGACAACCAAAGTTTTAGGTATATACAGAGATTGAGTGGGCTTTCTTTCTTTTAATGAGGTTAGCACTGGATTTCTTTGAAAATTGATTCTTACTTTCTTTTTCTAGGCTACACTCCTGCGAAGAATGACTTTCTATTTGAAAAGGTTTGTGCTTGTAAACATTTTCCATTTGACTCAATATGTCTGTTAACTGCCCATTTCATTCCCCTTTCTGGTTCACTGATCATATTGCACTTTTAATTCTCCAGCGCCTTCAGAACTACATATTTGGTAAGCCTGAAAACCTACCTCTTTTTTTTTTAAATCACTTTTGACATCTAAGTGTTAGTTTGTCTCCATTCTTTATTAGTTGTTATCAAAACAAAGGAAATGTACTGCAGATATCCTCATGCTACATTCAAGAGGCAAGTCTGCACTGGTATTCTGCTCAACACGGAAAGGAGCACAAGAGACTGCCCAACGGATCACACAAACAGCTATGACATTTGGTCATTCAAATCCTTTCATAAAAAACAGAGAGCATCAAGACAGACTGAGAGAAGCTTCACTGTCATGTGGTGATAAACAAATGCAATCTTATATTCCATATGGTGGTACAAACTACTAGCTTTTTTTTGTTGGTCAAACCACAAGCATGCTCTGGTTGTGCATATTTTGTTATTCTTTATTTGAGTCTTGAGAGATATGTAAGTGATATTATACATACTATGCAGTTGGATACCACAATGGTGGGCTTTCAATGAAGGATCGAAATCTTATTGAAGGTCTCTTTCTGAGCGGTGATCTGCAAGTTCTGTGCACCACAAATACTCTTGCCCAAGGAATTAACCTGCCGGCATATACAGTTATAATAAAGTCAACACAGTACTTGTACGTGTCAAATATACTCTTTATATCTGTCACATTTTTTAATCCTCGATTTTCTCCTAACGACGCTATTTGTTCTTGGCAGCAACCAGGAGAAGCGTCTTTACATGGAATATGACAGATCTATGATCCTGCAGGTATTCAACTGATATGAATCCTAGAACTAATCCATGAATTGCTAGCATCAGTAAGCCTCAACATGCTTATCATGAATGTTCTTTATTTCTGTACATGTTAAGCCTAATTTTCTTGCATGAGAACATGCTTTTAGGGGCTTCTAATCCCAAGGATATGTTTTCCCCCCATTGCAGATGTGTGGAAGAGCAGGCCGTCCACAATTTGATGATGCAGGACTGGTTATAATAATGACCAGAAAAGAAACTGTGAGTTCCAACATGTTGTTTTTGCTAATTTGGTGCAATCAAATATCTCTAATATGCACTAGTTGTTTTCTCAATTTTGTATTTCATGGTGTAGTTTTTACTAATATTCTAGGTACACTTATATGAGAACCTGCTAAGTGGATGTGAAATGGTGGAATCACAGTATGTAATTTTTAATATCCCTGCATGGTTCCTCACCTTCAATGTTTAGCTGATAGGGGATACTATGAAGTTTTAATGCTCCTTTTTGTTGTGTTTAGACTGCTTCAATGCATTACTGAGCACTTGACCGCAGAGATTGTTCAACTGACAGTTTCAGATATTACCAAAGCAATCAAATGGATGAAATGCTCATATTTGTTTGTGAGAATGAAAAAGGCATGTTCTTCTGCTCATAGCATGGACGACCAGTTTGCTAGTAGCTAATTGGATTATTGATGCTTTATAAATTTGAAAACCAGAACCCTGAGAATTATGCAATAAAGAAACAACTAGCCAGTGAGCATGTAGAAAGGCATCTGCAAGGTATCTGTTGGCTAAAATGGTACAAATTGTAGGTGCCTTTTATGCTTACTTATTTATGGAGGTTATTTGGTTGTTCCCAGAGATATGTGTTCAGAAGGTCAATGAGTTAACACGGTACCAAATGATCTGGACTGATGAGGACGGTTTCCTCTTAAAGCCTCTTGGTAATGAACTCAAAATGCAACCTCATGCGTTACTAGTGTCTAGGATGTCTAATTTTTTTCTTTTTATTGCTTGCAGAGCCTGCAAAATTGATGACAAAATACTATCTAAAATTTGAGACAATGAAACACATTATGCAGGCACCTGCAAACTGTAGCATAGAAGATGTGCTTCAAATTATTTGCCATGCTGAGGAGATTTCTTGTATTACAAACATTTCATATAACTTATCATTGGGTGGTTATTGTGTGACTAATAGAAACTCTTTTTCATGTGAAATGAAGGGATACAACTCAGGCGCAATGAAAAAAAACTTCTGAATGATATAAACAATGACAAAGATAACAGGCTACGGTTTCACATACTCGGTGATAACAAGAAGAAGAAAAAGCGGATCCAAACTAAGGAAGAGAAGATATTTATTTTAGCTAATGACTGCCTTACTGGAGATCCTTTAGTTCACGAGTTGTCAATGACCCAGGTTTTGTTTCTTCAAAGGACATCTAACATATTGTTTAGTTGACATTAAACCTTTAACTTACAGACAATGTGCGCTTTGTTGTAGGACACCAATTCTATATGCACAAATGGAAGCAGAATTTCAAAGTGCATGAAAGAGTACTTTGTTTACAAGAAAAACTACATTGGAGCTCTGAGTTCAGCACTTCTTGCCAAATCTTTGCATCAAAAAGTGTGGGACAACAGTCCATTCTTGCTGAAGCAATTACCTGGCATTGGAATGGTGACGGCAAAGGTGTGCAGCTTATACCACAGTTTGCAGTGCTTTTTGTTTCCATTGGATAATGACTTAGCTTATACTAATTATGCAAAATTCAAATCACTCGTCAGGCACTGAACTCGATGGGGGTGAAATCTTTTGAGGCTCTTGCTGATGCTGATCCAAGAAAGATTGAGATAGTGAGTGGTCGTAAATATCCATTTGGAAACCATATAAAAGGAGCATTATTATCACTTCCACCAAAAATAGAGTTGAAAGTAGAGGAAACTGAGAGTCAGAGGCGAGGTAAGTCAAAGGTAGTCGTGACTTTGACGAGGATTTCTCAACCTGCACAAATGAATAAAAGACACTATGCTGATCTGGTAGTCTCATATGCTTCTTAAGTTCTTATGTGATATTTTAACTTGAGATTATAATCTTCTGCATAGTTTTAAATGTCAGTTTTTTATTGGAATTTATCTCACAGATAATTTCTATGGAAGAAGATAACCTGATTCTATTTCATGAAAAGATAAGGTAGTGTAGAACTGATTTCCAGTAATACCTTTTTGATACATGTAACGTAAACTTTTGATTATTCAAGTCTCTTGAAAGGAAAAATAAAAGTATGGGTTACATTAGTGCTGTTTTACCTTGAGAATTCAAACCTGATACCTATTACTCCGTATAAGGAAGAAAGAGTAATGACGGAAGTGTTAACCTGATTCTTTCTTTAAGAGAACTCTCTCGGAAACAATGAGCACTCGAGAAAAAGAGAAAGAAAGAGTTAACCTGATTAGTACTGTTTACCTCGAGCATTCAAATCTGATACCTATCATAAGGAAAGAAAGAGTAATGATGGAAGTGTTAACCTGATTCTCCCTTTAAGAAGACTCTTAGAAACAATGAGTAATCAAGCATACCTTTTGCTTTTACGTTACACACTCAAAATGTAACTGTTTAAATTTGTCTCCAGTTTTTGTGTGTGACTTTTGAGTTTGACATGTAGGTGTAGTTTAGTAGGCCATAATAGCATGTAAGGTAATGTAATCAAATATTATTTTAGGTGTGGTTTAATGTAATACAATGTAATCAAATGCATGTGTACTGTAAATTTACACAATTTAGATACTTTTTCTTTTCCTGCTGCAGAGTGGATGACTTTCCAAGGTAATAACACAGATGCTTTGGTCAACCCATGATAACTCTTCACCTTTGCTGCCACAAAATTCATAAGCTCATTGTTACATTTCTTTAATAGCCCATATAGTGCAACGGTTATAGTGCCTGACCCTCAGAAAGGGAAGCTCACTGTGAAAGCAGATCTGATATTTGACGAATTCAGTAACCTCCCTCACATCTAGATGATAAGTTGCAAGTTTTGATATATAGATGTTATTTGACATTCTTCTGAAACATTTCATTGTTAATTGTCCATACAGTTGGTGTTGATGTCCATCAAAGCGTAACATTGATGAAGGATATAGGTGATAGTATTATTAATAAACTGAAACCAAGGCAGCCCCCCTCCTGTAAACCGAAGGATGCAGGCATCCTAGTTCTAGACGATGAAACTGAAGGTGTTATAGACATGTAAGACCTGATCTTTCTGACTCTCAGATCTTTCTGACTCTCATAAAAGAATCTAGTTTTACAAATATTCGTAGCAGATAAAAAATTACATACTCCCAGCCTTTGGTCCCTTCAAGTTGTAAATGTGATTTATCAGCGACTAACTTCCATTTTCACGAAACCAGGCCAAGTTTCAATCTTATAGATGACGACTCAGAGGAAGGTAGAGAGTAAATTCCTGCCCTATGCACATTTTATTGCCCTCAGATCCATCTAATTAATGATTCTTTTAATTAAAATCCATCTTGCAATGAAGTTGGAACTGATGAAGACGATGAATGCAAGATCATCTCTGAAAAGAACATATTTGATCACATACGTGAAAAGGCGAAAAACTTACCTGCACCGGTCATTTTGGGTGATACTGCATTAGAGACAAACTTGGCTCTTATTAGAAAACGAACTCGTGAGAGACTGATTTCAATTGATGCTCCAATAGAAGTATTAGATGAAGGAACAAGCAAAGTTTCACGTTACAGCATGGCCCTTCAATCTGCTAGAGCTCATCAACAGGAAATGAAGTTCTCAGACAAAGATCTACTAACTTCAGAAAATCATAATTTCTCTAAGGACACCATCAGTCCTACAAATTACACGGGTAAAGTTTCTTCTGTCATCTTCCAGTTCGCATCATTTTGTTTATTAATTAGAAATAATGACTGACATATCATAAAATAAATATAATAGATTAACAGACAAAAAAGTGACTTTCGGCGCAGTGCCTATTTTGATATTTTGCCTCTGACTATAATAAGGGACAGTGATGCACCATTTCCCTATGACAGTGTCCGGTGGCATTTTCACAGTGACTATAATGACCATGTAGTCATATTGTTGTTCATTGGCCATGTTTAAGTCGCATTATAGGAAAACTCCTTATGATTGTAGAGAGCTGAAGACATAAGTTATCTATCTATTCCAGGGAAACTTTTATATGAACCCGATTCTGTTCAACCAGCATTCACACACGTGCAAGATTCACCAACGTGGGAGGCCACTGAATCCATGGAATATAATATGGCCAATCAGAAGAACTGCTTCAACACTCGGTGTGAACAAGGCAGCAGTTCTGATTTTGAGGGTTTTACAGGCGCAACAAGAGGCGTGACAGATAGTATTGTTGATTTGGACCCTGAACCTCTGGAGAGAAAGCAACATGAATCTAAAGGGGGCACAAAGGTGAGGAATGGTGATGATCAGCCTCCGGTGATGTTAAGAACCTTGTCGGGATACAGAGCAGCTGATGAGGTGCCATCATCACCTTTGCCGAAAAAGGGAATTGGTGAGTTGAGAAACTCTTCAGAAATGAAAGGGAAGAATCTCCCTTCTCAATGTTTATTGGAAAGGCCGTGCTCTTCATCAGCAGTGGTGGGTGACAACAAGGAAGTGAACTCCTTCATGGGGTTCAAAAGTGTGTTTTCATTTCTATAAATAGAGTTGTTTCACTGCATGTGGATTTCATATTATACTCGTGAACTACTGAAATCATTTAGACTAAAGTAACTCGGATCGAAATGGCTATCTAATTGGTTATGACTTTACGAGTCTTTTTTTTTTACCTTACTATTAATTGAACATTTGGTTCGAATTAGGTAGATGAGTAGAACGGTTTTTCTTGCCAGTTTGCCCCTTCACATAGAATTCCAGGTAATACCCACTCTCCCTTTTCACTTTTTAATTTTCAAGGGTGTTTTTTTTGTGGGATTACTTTCAATGGAAACACACTCTTCTTGACGTCTTGCGCCGAAATCTTCAAGTGAAAAATAATTTCATTTTGTATTTTCTTTAGTCAAATGAGATAATCACTTTGTCTCATTACATATTTTTAACCTTGAGTATCAAGTAATCAAGATGATACGATAGATAATACAATTGACAAAAGTATGACCATTGTATGAAAATATCACATTTTATTAGAAAATACTACGTATACAAATATGAAGGAAGAAGCACGATTAGTAATTGTAGAATCCAATTTCTCATTTTCTGTGTTGCTTACTTTAATGAAGAAACACCAATTCAATACGACTATAATGTATTCCTATTACCACTACCAAATCAAGGAGATCGATAGAGTGCGTGAAAAGTTACCTTGTTACAACTTTGTTTAGCAATAAAATCGAGTGGCAAAACCAATGGCGGACCAAGATGTAAGTGAGATTAGGACTGAACACTAAACTTGATGTATAACAACTTCAAATGTAATAAAAACGTTAAAAAGTAAGTCATCAACATAAATTATGTAGTTAATTGCATACGAATAATAAATAGCTCATTAGTGCAATTTCGGTAAATCAAGTCATCACTCATCAATTTTCATATTTAAAAATGACTTTTCATTATCGATGCTTCTAAAAATATTTCTCTCAATGTAGAATGCTAAAGATGTTTTTACTTGAACTTATTTCAGTCTCAGTCTCTCAAATCAGACTAGATAAGACTGGGCCAAAACAAACAAGATCAGATTTAAATAGACCAAACCACGCCACATTAAACTTAAATAGATTAGACCAGCCTAAGGATGTTTTTACTTGGACTTATTTCAGTCCCATATCAGCTCAAATCATAATAAATCAGACTAGATTTCAACAAGCCAAACTACTTCATATCAGACTTAAATAGATCAGACAAGACTTCAACGGTTATAATACACAGAGACAAAAAAATTACCAGACTAAAATTAAATAAGAAAGTTAAATGTACTAATACAAAAGTTTCTAAAATAAGAAAGTTAAATAAGGAGTTTCTAAAATATACTCCTTCCGGCCATCACAAAAGTTGTAAGACTTGATTTGAGGTGAAATAAGAAAGTTTATGTGATTAAAAGGGTACCCGAGATAAAAAGGGAGTGTTTGTGTTTACTTGTGCTTTTTAAAAGTGATTTATTTAAGTGATTATGGGAAAAGTGATTTGTAGTAAAAGTGGATAGTGTTTGTAAAGAGAAGTGATTTTAATTAAAAGATATAAGTTGGAGTGTTTGATAAAAAAGTGATTGTGATATAACATTTGGATGAAAATACAAAAATGCCCTCAACCACATATAAATCATATGGTGCATATATTAGCAAGCCTCAAGAGTCTGCATACATCTTCCGATTTTGAATCTCCCATTGTTCAGACACATCGATTAATGTTGCAGGTCACATATATGTATGCCTATCGATGGTCAACAATGACAATTTTTGTTTCGTGTATGTATGTGTCGTCTCTTTTGCTTTAGTCCCTCTTAATTTACTTTCAAGATGTACTGGAGCATTAATCCTAATTAAATTACTTAAGCTATTTGTCCTTTATATATACTTCGTATATATGAAGACGTATTGGAGCTTTCAAGATGTACCACATCTTTGTGTGTGTGTAAAAGAGGTGTGACCATGGGGACGGGGTTGTGTTTGCCAAATTTCATCAACAAATTGGATTTGCCTGTGAAGATTGCATGGCCGCTGCAATAATTGAGACAAGAGTAGAGAACTTGTTTGTGACTGCAAGATTTGGAGGGAGGAAGACGATGGAGAAGTAGGTTGGGAATTAAATGGGTAGAGTTGGACAAGGCTAGGTAAATTAGGTTAAAAATTACCCTCAAAAGTTGTTGATATTTACAAAAGAGCCTAGAAGCTATTAAAAGCAGCCTACACCCAGCTTCTACTTTTTAACTTAAAAGTGCTTTTTTTAATTAGAAGTTGTCATTACCAAACACCTTTTACAGCTTTTTTTAATCTAAAAGCTCAAAAGTGCTTAAAATAAGCTTTAGCAAACACTGCTTAATACTAACCTAAACATTAGCGGGTTGGTTTTCTTTGATGTTTTGAATAAGTGAAAATGTTTTAGGTAAATAGTTGTTTGTTCCTAGCATTTTTGGATGGAAACGTTGTAATTCGAAGCGTTTTTTATTAGTGTTTTGAAATAGTTCATTTTCTACTGATTGTTAGAACATCTCCAATGCTATAATGTTCACGGTGCACATGTGGCATGAGTGATAGCCACATAATTATTAGCAAATAAATTATTTCTCTCCTTATTTGAATGATTTTATACAATTTTGGTAAGTTTTTCCCTGCAATGTCAACAACAATGTCAACATTAGACGGTCTCCTTGACATTGTGGAGAAAAACTTACCAAAACTGTATAAAATCATTTAAATAAGGAGAGAAATAATTTATTTACTAATATTTATGTGGTCATCTCTCATGTCACGTGTGCACCGTGCATATTGTACCATTGAAGATGCTCTTATGGCTAGAATGTTAAATTACCAAATATGTTTTGCAAACTTGCCAATTTATTACGCTAGTTGATCAAGTTAACAACTCATTAACATAATAGCGGATTGAGTTGCTCAAACAAAATACATTTATATCAACATTATTCTAGTACCTTGTTTGAATATGAAACAAATTAAATATGTTAAAATTTTAACAGAAAAAAATGAAGTGTGCTACATGGCTCTCATGCAAAGCCTTTGCTCCATGCATTCCCATTTGGCAACACGTTGCGAACTGAGCTTTCCTTTACTCTCACTTAATTTCATTTATATACTCTTCCGTAACTCGTCAGAGCTCTCTATCCTTATCTCAAACATTTATCATTCCTTTGATATATATCATCATGGATTCCCGTTATTCTCAAGCACCGCGCCAGAACCAACAGTACGGCCGGGATACCGGCAAGAACCTGAACCTCCTCCCTGAAAATGGTCCGTCCACTGGCCAAGTCCTAGCCATCGTAGCCCTCATCCCGATTGGAACCATCTTCCTCGGCTTGGCCGGCATCTCCTTCCTGATCTCCATGATTGGGCTCGGTCTCAGCTTGCCAGTTTATCTCCTCTTCAGCCCAGTTCTGGTGCCGGCAACCATGGTGATCGGCCTTGCCGTCACCGGAGTTCTCACTTCGGGAGCTTTCGGGATCACCGGATTATCGTCTCTCTGGCGCCTCATCAACTACTTCAGCCAAGGGAGGTCGTCCATAATGCCAGCTGAGAAGATGGACTATGCAAAGAAGGTCATGCAGAATGCTATGGTTCAAGTCGGACAGAAGACTCAAGATGTTGGTCAGACAATTCAAAACAAGGCCTAATATGATGAGTCCCGGAGCGGGAGGGGGGGGGGGGAGGGGGGTAGACTTTAATTAGACTTTGGAAATAAAATTGTGTCCCAGCTGCTTTAATTATGGTTTTATTACTTGGATTGTTCTGATTTCGAATACTTGATTTGTCTTGGCTTAGATGGTTCCCCTTCCTGCCACCATGTATAATTGCAGATTCATGTTATCACCTAGTAAAAACAGAATACCTGAATAAATGGTGTTCATATAAAAGCACTGAAAATGTAAAACAAAAATCTAGGAGTGACTAGATGACAAATAGCAAACGGAGAAGTAGATACGGTAAGATAAAAATCATAAAATGAAGAAAATAATAAAATTGTTTAACATACAAATTACAAAAGAGTAATTCCGAGCAAATAATAAGAAACAAAAGAACCTGGAACAAATAATAAAAAGCATAGCAGTTTTTTTAAATAAAATGCCTAATGTGGATTTCCATAATGATTAATTGCAATTACGAATTCATTTGGGTTTCCATCTTAATTAATTGCAATTACAAACCGGATACTGCATTTCGTCACCACTACCAGTGCATATGCATATGAGTGCATATCTACCAGTGGATACACACATTTGCTAGGGGATTTTTACATTTTTAATTAAAAAAACGTCCTAGCAAAAAAAAAACAAGAGAGACGGTATTGGCCTTTCTACCCAGCCATGGAAGGGAAACAAGAGTGTTGCAGTTAATTGAATGACAAATTTAGGAAGAGACATTATTGCCCGGAGGAGGAGCAGCAAAAGGCATTGAATTGCCAGAAGGTATCCAAAAGGTCAGAACGGAAGATGCAGCTGCAAACATTACCCTTCTTGGAGCCCATTTAACACAAGATGCAATCCCCACATAGCTATCCCATGAAGCCACCTATTGAAAACACAGGCATGCATATAGGGTCAGTGTCAAATGCATTGCCATACCACAAAGAAGTCATCAAGAGAATAAATGCAGTACACCAACAGCTATGTAATAATAATGTACCCACAGGTTTGCAGTCCATGACCGGAAAGGACGCTTACCTTGTTAAGTTTATCAATGTTCCAAGCATGTAAGTTTCCATCCCCTGAGCCTATATCATCACATGATTCACGTTTAATCACTACCATATTCAAAACGATTGATCGATCTTTGAAGGTATTATTAGAGTTAAATGTGCATAAATAAATGTGAATTCAACATCCTTTTCCTCGATGGTTCTGACAAGAGATGAAAAATTAATATTGAGATCAAAATCCCTTCTCCATGTCCCTCTGCTTGAGCTTGACTTTTCCTTGCTCAACAAGATGTATGCAATATAAATTGCACGAATGTTACTCAACATTTTGAACCAAACCACTTGGTATAAATGTATAATATAAATACACAAATGATGATGCCTGTACTGGGGAATTAGCCGAATTCCCAGAAGATTAGCAATAAGAGTTCAATGACTACATAAACCCATGAACTATAACCCATGGTTGCACAAATACTGTACACGGGCACATCGATACAACATTACGCCCTCTATCCCTCTATCTTCATCCCATTTTACCTTTTCTGGTATGTTCCACTAAGTTTGTCTCGTGCCATGCTTTTTAATATTTATGAGATTGTAATCCATTCTTGCTTTATTCATACTTTAACAATTTAACATCGACCACGCAATTCCACTTTTCTTGATAATCGCACTATTCACTCTTGTCCAAAACTTAGAAAATGGAGATTGGTATTGAAGTCTTCATTTATTTAAAAGAATATCCAGTGCAGCAAATATAGGAGTATCATATTGACTAAAGCAACAGCCAACAAGCAATATATGTAGGTAACAGTGCATCATATGCAGTCTCTTATTTAAAGCTGAATCCAAATGCAGTACCTGACAAAAGGTATTGTCCATCAGGAGTAAAGGTTGCTTCTATTGTGGTGTTTGGGGAGGGTTCCAAATTGAATCCACCTTTCTACATAGAAAAACAAGTTTTGGCTATATTACTTAAAAAGGAAAAGACAAAATAATCATTAACAAGAATGTAGAAATCTATGAGGAAAATGTAACCTTTTCTCCACAATAAGCATCAAGGATATAAATGCTATTGCTTGTAGTTGTCAAAAGCATCGATTTACCGTCGTTGCTAAATTTTATATCACACACCTCAGCAGTATCTCCACCAACAAGGAATGTATCGAAAGGACCCTACAATAATTAGTAAGATTGGATGATCACTTTTCAACAAATAGATTGTTCAGAAGAAGTAAGCAACACAACAGGAGACCCAAACCTTGTCATATGATCTAGAATCGAACAATTTAATAGCACCACCTTCCATTGCTACTGCAAATACAAGACCTTGATGATCATATGCAACAGTTGGTCTGCCTCGTAGGTGCATAATCCCCTGAAAACTGAAGTAATAAGCATCTATCAAACTGGGCATCATTATATTCAGGATAGCTTTTAGATACATGCATTGAAAGGCTAAGACTGCTCTAGGACACAGTGATAGAGAATATGTTCCAGGTAGTTGCTACATATACTTGGGTATACTAGTCAAGTGGTGTAAGGTTTTTGTCAATGATCCCATCTCAATCTTTTCTCCTTTCAGATAATGGGTTGAAGCTTGATAAACTAGTAGCCTCTCTTGATGTTTTATTTTAACTTCTTAGATAAGACATGATGTTTAGAATACTTTGCAATGCTAATCAGTATTTCAGAAGTCAAATTTGGATCAGTTTCAAATAAAACAGGACTTAGGCTATCCCCCAACCTCCAGACACACATGCATACACACTCTCAGACAAATATATGATGCATAAGTTTTACGTTTAGCAACTTAATTATGTGCTAAGCACAGTCCCAGTTTTTCATGCCCTTGCACCTTGATCAGCATATGTATATTATGTAAGCCCCTTACACCGTGATGTATATATGAAAATGTTTTCCAAATTTTATAAAGAAGACTAGCTTGATGACCATCTAAAGGGTATGTGTAACTGGATAGTATTTTAAAATAAGTTAAAAGTTAAAACACAGATATATTGTGTTGAGAATAGATGCAGATTATAAAAAGCTCAAACAAACCTGGCATGCGTTCACGCGTAGATCCCACATTCGGACACTATGATCAAGAGAGCCAGACATGAAGCTATCATTCATAGGAGACATGCATAATGACACAACCCTGTCTCCAACTCAAATAGATTAGCATGTGAAGCAACACAATATTTACACAAAGTGGGTGAGATTGTGAGAATAAGATGAAAAAGAAATAAACTAATCTATTATTTTTGTTTCCTCGTAAAAACGATACTCCGTATTATTGAGCTGTGTAACTGTGTTAGCTCATATTTTCACTCTAATCGAAAGGAGATCATCATTTCGCTCCAATCGAAAGGAAAGTGATACTGAACATCACAATACTGCTGTCCCATCATCATAAAATGTTTGGGATACACTACGAAATGGAAATTGTGGAAGGAACAGCCTACCTCTCTTTATGTCCATTGAAGTAACGAAGGCATCGATTATCATACATAGAAAGGTATCGCAATGATTCTGGCAGCAGGTTTGTAGTAGGACATGTCAGGGGTCATCTCTATAAAGTATAAACACACAAATAAAAGTTATCTTCTAATTGAATACCTCCATGGGTAGCCAAATTGTGTCTTGAAGAGCATATAACAGAACTAGGGTGATGGGTGAAGCAGACTCGATCAGCACCATGCTGCTTATGATATGTGGTCTTCAACAGCCTAAAAATTCATCAAACCCTTAATGGAGCAACTTAGCTGATTAGAAATTTAGAAGTAATATTAGCCCAGGGGCGGGGTTCTTCAGTGTCTTCTGGTGATCATGATGTGCGACAGACATACTGTAGTAAGTGTACTAGTCTAAAGGGCGTGATGTGTGACAGACATCCTACACTTACTGAGCATTTGCAGTGTCAAAAAGTCTAACAGAATCATCTTCGCTTGCAGTTATCAATAAATCAGCAGTCCTATGAAAATCGAGTGAACTTATCTTTCCACCCTGCGCAAAGGAGGTGAAATAAGGATCCAACAATCGAAATGCATGAAAATTAACACAACAAAAAGCTAAATTTCTCAATCTGAGTAGGAAGTAAATTTCTAAACATCAAAGTTTGACAGTTCTGAGAACAGAATAATGACATGCCACAGGATGAAAACACGCGAGGTCAATGCACTGTACTCACAAAATCAGTGAACACGGCTCCAACTGTCATGCTGCGAACAATTTCATCGTTGAGTTCGGAGAGTGACTTCATCTTGCTGGAGAAGAAACACAGCGCTGCTGTCTGCTTATTTCAGTACACCGATTGAGGCTGATTTCAGTGCTAATTGCAGGAGATACACAAGTCTGGGGTTCAGGGTTTATAAGATTGAAAGGGTGAATTTTACTCCGTCTTATTTTAGTTCATCACCAATGCGAATAAAGGACATCCTCCCCATTTTTTATATGCGACTATTGAGTTTTTGACAGATAAGAAAAAGGGCGTTCGTTGACAGATAAGAAAAAGGGCGTAATGAAAAAATCACTTTTAGCGTTTTCAATAATTGAAAAAATTATTTGATAAATAGTGGTTTTGCACTAGCATTTTTGGAAGAAAACTCTGCTAAAAGTAGGGTTTTTGAGTTGGTGTTATGAAATATTGCATTTTCTATTAATTTTGTCGCAAAACGGCTAAATTAACAAACACATTCTAACAACCCGCCAATTTATTTCGTTAGTCAAACCCGCTGACTGCTATTACCAACCCGCTAACATAACTCCTATCCGCTAACCGCGAAATGCCAAGCTCAACCAAAGTCTAATGTAATGATTATTATAAAATATGTACAACCTTCTCTTAAATTAAACTTTTTATTCACTCATGGCACAATTGTTTACATACTAGTTAAATAAGATAATTTAAGTGTGTTTTTAGAAATAGTTTTGATAGATAGATAACATAATGAGATTATTGATGATAATGTGATGTTGACAGAGTAGATTGTCTTTAACATTTTATGATTAAATGTCATTTAAAGGTGTTGAGGTTTATTCCTTCAACGCAAAGATCCAATGTCTTTCCTTGGATTTCGAACGGAGTGTTTAATGGATTATATGATGCAAGCAAGTGAAAGATGGATAAGTGACAACAGTAGTAAGTGAGTCGTATCTTATTAAGCGATAATAAGGGTCCGTATACAACACACTTCAACTACAAGCCTCGAGGTTGTTAGTCTATCTCAATAAGAAGAGAAGAGATAATTGTTATTGCTAGTGAAAATAAAATGTCAATCCTTTACAAAGAAATAAATGCTACTATTTATACTACCAAGGGATAGGTGATATCCATGATGTAGAGGATCATGAGTGGTCAGTTTCTCAACCACCAAATCTACTGCATTAAATGTTTCCCGCCAATATCTTGCCTTCCAGCCAAATCCCTGGATGAGCGCCCCCCTATTGTTGAGCCATGGATGTCCATGAGCGCAAGGACTAGACTCCTTGCGGTCTAGGGATAGCCATCCGGCCCACTGGCCCAAGGATGTTGTGGTCGATCGTTCTACATGTGAAGATGTGAGTCTGGCCGACCAACTTGTCGGATCACGCCTAAATTGGGGCTTGATGGTTTCCTTACTTGGGGGTAATGGGTCGATCCGCTATCAGGCCTATTAACACAACACAAGACAAGCGTCTGGGGGTCAACTTGCCGGATCACGCCTAAATTGGGCCTTGATGGTTTCCTTGCTAAGGGGTAATGAGCTAATCCGCTATCGGGCTTATTAACCTAACACAATTCCCCCATTTTCGATGTTCCGAGCATGCCTGGAATATAAAGAAGTATAGATCCCCCCCTCCGAGCTGATCCAAATGTTCGCTTCGATGTAACGATTATTGGCTTAGGGCTTTCAAATTCTCGCTCTTTCGCTCTCAAGTGTCTGCAGATCTTCAGTTTGGGTTCTTTCGCTCATTAGATCGGGACTTTTTCCAGTTTTTTAAAAGGTAATTTTCTTCATCGTTTCCTTTTTTATTCTTTCTTTGGGTTCCCAATGTCTGACCCAATGGATATAGCCACGGATTCCCGCCTGTCCTTTGAATCCAATTCGGAATTCTGGTCATCCCGAAAGACAAGTTCTTCTAGCAGCTTTAGGTCCCCGGCCACGACCGGAGAAATTAGTTTTGATACCGTGAATGGGAACGTCGTGGATGGGGACGCCGTTCCTAATGGCAACGTCGGGGGCGACGTTGCCCAAGAAATTGCTGCCCAAAGAGGGACATTCAGGAAGATGACGCTGAACCTCAACCCGACGATGTTGACTTGGGCGACGAAGCCTACGATGGAGATGACCTGACCATTTTTTTAGCTCGGTGTTCCCCAGGACGTTTGATGTGTGTTTTCTCGCACTTAAAATGGTTGTAAAAAAGTGGTGTAAAGTACGAGTATCGTCTCCACAGGGACGGACAAAAGGGAAATAAAGATTAACTAAACTTTAGCGATTAAAAAGAAATAAATAAAATAAAAGTGCAATTGTGCGAGATTGGTTGATTGATTGAAATAAAACTAATGCTAATGAGCGAATAAAAAGATTTGGTTTTCCTTAATTAACGACTAAGGGAACAGGAATTGATTCCGGGGTTAACCAGATTTCTGGCAAAACAGGCCTAATTACATGAAATTAATTTAATTGAGCCTAGCTAATCATTATTAAGTTCTTACCGCTCTCGCGGCGTAGAGTACAATAATTTAGGGGTCCAGACTGATCTCTCATGCGACAAGATCCTAAATTATTGCCAAAACGAACGAGCTTACGGCCCCTTAATCGCTACTAATCTCTTAGCGAACGATTAAGTGTGTGTGAATGTGTCCTAGAACAAATTAGATCTCTCTTAATTTATTCTATAAGCAATTGTAATTCTAGTGGCCATCTAGGTTACAAGAGATATCAGTTAAATTATTCATACACAAATTAAACGGCATTCATGCAATTAAATCGACAAGAATCTAGCCATCAATCATGATTAACCCCTTCATCAACCCCAAATCCCTAATTAAACTACTCACGCCTCATAATTGACGAATCAAAAGAATTGGGATGAATAGAAATAATTGTCATTAATTAAAGAATTGAACTTACAAAGAATCCCAGGTTCTTGGATTAAACAACGTAAAAAACGCAGATAAACTCGTCCCTAGGCCTCTTTCCAAAGTTCGTAACCCCCAAAACGGGGTTATGGAGGCCTTATTTATAGAAAACAACGAATTCGGGTCGAATTGGGATCAATCGCGGTCAGGCACGGTGCTAGGCACGACCGTGCCTGCGACCGTGCCTACGGAAGGAATCCGTTTTTTCGCGTCCAGGCACGGCATGCCTAGCTGCCAGGCACGACCGTGCCTGACTTAAGTCTTCACTTTTCCTTCGTTTTCTTGCTCCAAATGCTCCCGGATGCCTATGAGGTCGATCCAAATGCTCTTTCTTCATCAGAATTTCGTCGTGAATCTCCCGGTGACCTCCAAATCTTCCAAATCTTTCTCGAATGCTTCCAAACTCTGCCCGAATGCTTCTCAAGCGCCGATTGTCGGATTCCAACTTCTTCAAATCAACTCCAATTGCAACAAAACTCAATCCAACACCTGTTAAACACAACTTGAGCCAAAATTTGAGACTTGCAACGCCTTAAAGCTAGGAAAATCGTCAAAATCCGACCCGAACACGCATCAAATGCGTGTCTAAATACGGACTTATCAACGTTCCACGCCCCGTTGTAGCGTTGCAAAATGCTCATGGGTGCAATCAGTCCTTTTCTGACAAGGCTCTACAAGGGATCAATCGCGGCCAGGCACGGTGCCAGGCACGACCGTGCCTGACTTAAGTCTTCACTTTTCCTTCGTTTTCTTGCTCCAAATGCTCCCGGATGCCTATGAGGTCGATCCAAATGCTCTTTCTTCATCAGAATTTCGTCGTGAATCTCCCGGTGACCTCCAAATCTTCCAAATCTTTCTCGAATGCTTCCAAACTCTGCCCGAATGCTTCTCAAGCGCCGATTGTCGGATTCCAACTTCTTCAAATCAACTCCAATTGCAACGAAACTCAATCCAACACCTGTTAAACACAACTTGAGCCAAAATTGAGACTTGCAACGCCTTAAAGCTAGGAAAACCGTCAAAATCCGACCCGAACACGCATCAAATGCGTGTCTAAATACGGACTTATCAGACTCCCCCAGACTTAAGCTTTTGCTTGTCCTCAAGCAAATCGAACAACGGGACTTACGATAATCGCCACACGGAATTTAAAATAGTTAGCATGCATACGTAGTTAAAGGGATATTCACAGGACAGACAATCTAAACCAAGAAAATTCTTCCCTAAACTACATCTTTGTACTCAAGCTAATCTATTTGACACAATTATTCACAACATCCTCAAAGTAATGACAGCCTACACAAATAAGCTAGCTACTGATCAGAAGGACTTGTGAATGTGATGGTGAATGGACAATAATGATAGTCCTTTTATTTTGAGAGATCGGAATATTCTAACAAAGACTCAATGCATTCAGGAACTTCAGGGCTATTTCTAGGAACAAGGAACTCAGTAAGCCACAAATTAGGAACAATCATTTAAACCTATGCAAAGAGTAGACATGGTGTACAACTAAGCTAAACCGTCTCGGCACTTTTGTGCTTTGACGTATACTTGAATTACGCGGAGGACTAAAGCTAATTTTTTCAATAGCCTCCAAATTCATTAATTATGTTTAGTTTTCCTTGTCATGTTGGCACGAGAACGCCATTTCTTTCGAAAGATACCCAAGTCTCATCTTACGCTTTTTGACCGGGGCTCCCATTCTCTTTTTCGAAAAGTAAGAGGTCTAGCTATATTAATTTTTCACCTTTCGGATTTTCACTAGACATTATCCCATTCTAATCTCGGCCTCACCAAGGAAAAATAGCAATTAAGGTTCATTAATTTAAAAGTGAATCCATGCCTACAATGCAATCCTTGAAAGTATCAAATCCCTAAAAAGTGACTGCGCTTACCCCATTTGGGGCATAGGAACAGTGCCAAAAATGGCTCCTACACACAATTCCCTAAACTTAACAAATTAATCCCTTAATTCCCTAAACATCGAGACTAAGTCAGAAATATTCACGGGTAAGAAAGCAGGCCATTTGGCTATGGAGCTAAATTAATTGGGTAACAATGAATGGTCAGGCTCAAAATGGCTTCTCCTAAAGGATTTTATCAGGTGGGGTGGATGAATAATGGAAAATTCAATGGGTGACTAATGCCTTCATCCTTTCAACAACTAGATTATAGTGCAAGCAATTTAAGCCTAAACACTTCAAAGATGTTCTAAAAGCATAGTCAAAACGCTAGCCAGCTCACAAAGACACATTTTAAAGAAAAATTTTCAAAAATTTTGCATGAATTTCCTATGAATATACAACTAACACCTGCGCATGCTAACTCTAACAAATCGCATGTGACAACTACTGCCCGAATGCCCAATTCACTCCCCCACACTTAAACTTTGGCATCGTCCTCGATGACCAAATATGCATTATGTACTAGGGGTAAAGAGGAAAGGGTCACGCGTGCTAAAAAACAACTCAAGTTAACATTACGCATCGAGTTAAAAAGAATCATGGAAACTCCCCTATCGCGTTGGTCGGTCAGGAACAAAACTGGGTCTTGTATCGCACGGCACATCAGTCATTAAGCTGCAACACATCATGAACACAAAGCATAGCAAAATATAAAGAGTTAAGTGCAGTAGTGAGAGTGTGAGTGTGATAGTGTTTACGGTACAGTCATCCAACAATATCATGATACAGATGCTAGCGGCGGACAGTCTAATGAAATCTAAAACTCGGGAGGGGGGTGGCGGTGGATATGCATCAAAGAACGAGCTCCAGCTAGTCTCCATAGAAGTGAGTCTCTCATCAATCTGAGTGTACTGAGACTGGAGCTGTGTGTAATGAAGTGCCTGGTCCTCCCTCATCTCTCTGTAGAAGTCCTGCTGCTCAAAGCGCATCTGATCAAACCGCTCATGCTGCTCAGCGGACAACTGCCGATACACGGCATCCTGATGCGCATGCATCCCCCGCCCAAGAATCAGGAAAAGCTGTGCCGTAGGGGGGTGCATCGTATGGGGCCTCGTGAGCAGCTGCCTCCATCTCCACATCATCATCATCGTCATCATGGTCATCATCAGCAGCATCATCATCTACCTGCTGTCCTCCTCCTGCTGCTGCTGCGCGGTCAGCCTCCCGCTGAAGTCTAGCCCCAAGTCCGGTATTCATGGACGGAAGTATGGTGAGCGGAAGAAAACTAGAAGAAACCTCCATGTTTCGGAACTGATCTCCATAGTCCATCCCTCGCAGAAGACGTGTAATGTATGGACCGGAATATAGGGCCTGAATGTGGTTTGTGGATTGACGATGGAAGAGGCTAGCTATGATAGAGCCCATGCAGGGCTTCTTGTCATGAACCATGCAGTAGATGCATAACAAGTCAGTGGTAGAAACCTTGGCCCCAACCTCGGCCCTCCCGGTCACTGTAGAAGCAAGTAGTGCGTGGATAACTCGGAACTTCCGGGGATAAAGAAGTGTGGCTGGGGTCTCCCGGGGCTTATAAGTCTTGCCTCCTCTACTAATCGATTCCCAAAAGGCCTGTCTGTTCACATGCGGGGGGAGGTCACAAAGGCCAATCTCGTCTCGTTGTCCTATCTCAACATCATCAAAACCCAAATAGCGCTCAATCTGACTAAGCGAAGTATCCAGCTTGTCTTCAAAGGCTTGGAGCCTTATTCCCCTTTTGAGATAGTCCCTCTCCGGTATGAGCTTTGGGAGCTCAATTGTGGCTAACACCTCACACGTGACTTCTTTGAAAGTCGGCTCTTGGATGCCGAAAAATAAATGCTGCCACCAACCTCTCCGGATCAAGTGCATCACCTCATCCCTCAGTGTGGGCTCCGCTGCCATCAGTGTGGGCTCATCTGGGTGGTACATCGTACCCACCTTCTTCTTCATCAGCTCTAAGTATGTCATCATCTCCTTATCTGTGTCAAACTGGGGCTGATAGCGGCCGCCTCGTGTGCCCTGTGAGCGGCTAGAGCTAGCAACTGCGGTGTGAGAAGTGCGTGTGGAGTTCTTTGTGCGGGCCATCTGCAAAAATAGTGAAAACAAAAGAATTCCAACAGGGCTTCAAGAGGTTAGACTTAGGCACAGAAAAGAATAGCCCCGTCAGCAACAATGATCTGCCAACATCAAAATACGCCAAAAGAAAACCCAAGTTTAACCAGAATAGTTGAAAAGTTTGAACTTTTATCCAAGAAAGATTCTTTGAATAAAATTCAATTTTTTTCAACGACACACGGTATAAACAAGGTAACAAGCAAGCTTCATTCATCCCAACAATGTTTTTAGAATAGAGTTCTTCCCAAAAGAATTAAAAAAAATCAAAATAGGGGAAGAACTTACAATTCTCAAATTTGACATAGTTTGGCCTAAAAATTGGGGATTTGTGCTCAAATAGCCTTAATAACAATTACACATTATTTCAATCAACAATTCAATCCTTAATTCAAGCAACAAGCACAAAATCCCCAAATTTTCAAACATGCATCAAAATTAACCCTAAATTGGCTAAATTAGCTCAAAAATTAGGGATTTCAATCAAAAGAGGCAAATTCATCAACAAAAAACATCAATAGAAGCAACACAAGCCTCAATTGATATATGGAAATCAAAATCCCTAACATTCAAGCACATGCAATTTTCGGATTTAACAAAGCTTAAAAAACTAAACTTTAGCGATTAAAAAGAAATAAATAAAATAAAAGTGCAATTGTGCGAGATTGGTTGATTGATTGAAATAAAACTAATGCTAATGAGCGAATAAAAAGATTTGGTTTTCCTTAATTAACGACTAAGGGAACAGGAATTGATTCCGGGGTTAACCAGATTTCGGGCAGAACAGGCCTAATTACATGAAATTAATTTAATTGAGCCTAGCTAATCATTACTAAGTTCTTACCGCTCTCGCGGCGTAGAGTACAATAATTTAGGGGTCCAGGCTGATCTCTCATGCGACAAGATCCTAAATTATTGCCAAAACGAACGAGCTTACGGCCCCTAAATAGCTACTAATCTCTTAGCGAACGATTAAGTGTGTGTGAATGTGTCCTAGAACAAATTAGATCTCTCTTAATTTATTCTATAAGCAATTGTAATTCTAGTGGCCATCTAGGTTACAAGAGATATCAGTTAAATTATTCATACACAAATTAAACGGCATTCATGCAATTAAATCGACAAGAATCTAGCCATCAATCATGATTAACCCCTTCATCAACCCCAAATCCCTAATTAAACTACTCACGCCTCATAATTGACGAATCAAAAGAATTGGGATGAATAGAAATAATTGTCATTAATTAAAGAATTGAACTTACAAAGAATCCCAGGTTCTTGGATTAAACAACGTAAAAAACGCAGATAAACTCGTCCCTAGGCCTCTTTCCAAAGTTCGTAACCCCCAAAACGGGGTTATGGAGGCCTTATTTATAGAAAACAACGAATTCGGGTCGAATTGGGATCAATCGCGGTCAGGCACGGTGCTAGGCACGACCGTGCCTGCGACCGTGCCTACAGAAGGAATCCGTTTTTTCGCGTCCAGGCACGGCATGCCTAGCTGCCAGGCACGACCGTGCCTGACTTAAGTCTTCACTTTTCCTTCGTTTTCTTGCTCCAAATGCTCCCGGATGCCTATGAGGTCGATCCAAATGCTCTTTCTTCATCAGAATTTCGTCGTGAATCTCCCGGTGACCTCCAAATCTTCCAAATCTTTCTCGAATGCTTCCAAACTCTGCCCGAATGCTTCTCAAGCGCCGATTGTCGGATTCCAACTTCTTCAAATCAACTCCAATTGCAACAAAACTCAATCCAACACCTGTTAAACACAACTTGAGCCAAAATTTGAGACTTGCAACGCCTTAAAGCTAGGAAAATCGTCAAAATCCGACCCGAACACGCATCAAATGCGTGTCTAAATACGGACTTATCAACGTTCCACGCCCCGTTGTAGCGTTGCAAAATGCTCATGGGTGCAATCAGTCCTTTTCTGACAAGGCTCTACAAGGGATGCAGATATATTTACCCTCGTCGCTTGTTCACATCCTATGTGGGGCGGAGCATCCACTGAGAAGGGGCTCGGGCATGTTGGTGGTACACCTGGATTCCATCCAAGCTAGGTTGCGGTTCTCCCTTCATCCATTCTACCTCGACTTCTTTTGTCAATACCAGGTTGTCCCTGCCCAGTTCATACCGAACTTCTTCTAGTTCATCTCAACCTTTATCGTTCAATGCTCGAATAGGGGGTGTAGATATGGGCCTGGACCTTTTTCACCATTTCTTCAAGGTTTCACCCCAGGATTCGGACGGATTCCTGAGCGTCAGTGCCAGACGGGGTCAGATGCTATTCCACGGGGCCCCTACATCTATCCACGATTGGAAACACCAGTTCTTCTTTCTCCGTTTGGTTTGGTTTAAAACCGAAAAACCGTAAACCGAACACCAAACAACTTACACACACACTTTGTATTTATCCCCACTCTCCATTTTTAGGATATAAATAAGTAATTTAGACATGAAAAATACGGAGTACATATTTAACATATACGAAGTATCATTTTAACTTTTACACATTTAATACGTTCATTGTGGCAAAGTTAGCTAATACGACATATTTGTATTTGTTAATTTGGCGAAAACAATAGTAGATTGCATTTATATATTTTGCATAATTTATTTGAATAAAATTGTGAATATTTCGGAGTACAACATTTGTACAACTGACTTCTTTAGTTTTTTTTGAATATTTTATGTGATGCTCCATGTTATAAATGCTAATCAACTATAATTTTATTTTTTGTAAGAAGTGAATCATTTTCTAGTGATAAAAAAGATGTTAGAATTTTTAATTTATAATGTTTTATTATTTGTTTTCTATCATTTATTTCCTTTTACGTTTTATTTAAATAATCAATAAAGAAGATGAGATGAACTACTGCTTTCATTTTCTATTTCTAAAATATAATTACTTGATTAAATAATATTATAATAAACATAAAACATACGAAAACGAATCAAATCGAACTAAATTAAACCTAATACTTTTCACTTTGATAAATCGAACTTCAAACCGAACCGAAACCAAACTGAAACACAAATAATTTTAAATTGGTACAAATTCTTCCAACCCGAATAAATCGAAACCGAACCGAACCCAAAAAAATCGAACCGTAAACCGTAAACCGATTTGCCTAGGATGAAACCATCCTCCCCCACGGTCCACGGATAGAAAGAAAAGCAGATGAAATGGGCACATGTTTCTTTTTCCTTTCCTAAGTCTTTTCTATGTAAGCAATCAAAAGTAAGAAACCATGATGTATTATTACAAGATATTCCACGTACTATAAACTGCTACGGAGTATGAATTAAAACTGGAACTAGATCAAGTTCTTGGAAAAAAGAATAGTTACAAACTTACAATCTAGTACTCTGTAGTCTGTACAAACAATTCCGAAAGAATGTGTGGAAACGATAATAAAGTACTCTTTCCAAATACACTATAATTATTTTATTTTTTCAATCCATTTCACTCAATTTGTCTCATATTATATTTGATAATATTTGTGTGAATCTAATTCATTCTTACTCTATTCTCACTTTAACAATTACATAATTTTACTTTTCTTAAATTCCACACAACTCTCTTTTATCCCAAACTGAGGACGAAGGTAGCAACATATTATCAATTAGAATTAGTTTTTTTTGGGTGAATGTTATGGTGGTAAAATAGAAAGAGGGTGCCATATTTAACCACAATTTGATAACTTCACATCATTATTCCATTATTTATTTATAATCCATATTTAAGTAATTCAATTACTATACGAAGTATTTCTTTTGAAAGACAATTACGAGTACAATATTTTTAGGGAAAAGTACAGAAAAGGTACATGTGGATTATGCCGTTTTCATATACGGGCACATGTAGGTTGTATACGAACCGAATCGAGTAGAATAGTGTGATTTTGTATTTGTATTTGTTTAATTTTTTCGAATACGAATTCAAATTCAAATATGAAACGAATATTAATTTTGATTTGTATTTGTATTTGGTTAACAATTTGAATAGTTAACGAATCTTATACGAATATCGAATAAATCTGAGCATGGGCTAAATATTAGTCAAATATCACTTTAAAATAACTTTTATTATATTTAAAATGTTGTAAATGTATGCTATGACTTGATATGTGTTTTTAGAATTTAAATTCAATGGATCGATGCATTTTTAGATTGTGCAAAATATACTAAAGTGAATCAATTTTATGATTAATAAATGTAAATCTATTTCAAATTTTTTGAAATAAACACTAACAAACATATTAAAAATGATACTTATAATGTGTGAAATAAGTTGATAGTTGTATATATCAAACGACACTATCAATTTCGTTTGACTCGTTTGATATATATATATATATATATATATATATATATATATATATATATATATATATATATATATATATATATATATATATATATATATATATATATATATATATATATATCATAATTTTATTACGTGAGTTGTAGACTCGTTAAGTCAAACGATACTAATTTTATTCTTCGAATTGAATACATAATTATTTGTATTGAATTTGAAAGACTTTTGAACCAAAAAATCTGATTTGTATTCGTATTTACGTACTCTGATTTATTACAAATGGACTTAGAATATGTATGCATAAATGTATACATGGACTACACTTTAAGGGTATTGCTATCTTTTAAAAGTTATTATAGTGTTATTACTATTGATATTAATATTATTATTATTATCATCATTATTAATCGAATATATTTGATTAATATTTGAATCAAATACACTGATATTCTTATTTGTATTTGATAACAACTCGAATCAAATTTAATATTCATATTTGTATTTGAATATTCCGAATTCGAATTATCTTATACGAATTCGAATCGCGAATCGAGCACAGATATTTGATTCGTTTACAACCCTAGACACATGTTTCATTTTTTGACAAAATGGGACATGCGATTCAATTCCGTTATCATAGCAAGGGCATGACGTCTAATGCCGTTAGAAAATCTAATCCCGGTTTTCAAAAGTTTCTGAAACATTAAAAGAAAAATACTGGGAGGTGCACCTCGTCAAAGAGACCAACAAACTATTGTTCTCTTCGAATTTTCCCGCTTTATTTGGATTATTTTTAAAAAATAAATTTGTTATCATCACTTTTCCGGCGGATTTTTTGGCGATATGGTGGCTGAAATAAAAAAGAATGAAAGATAGTTTGTTAGTCTCCTTGACGAACCGCACCTCCCAATATTTTTCTTCAATGTTTCAGAGATTTTTAAAAATCGGGGTTAGATTTTCTAACGACATTGGACGTCATGCCCCTGCTGTGATAACAGAATTTGAAACACATGTTCCACTTTATTAAAAAACTAGTTTTTGTGTCGCGCGTTGCGCGATTGTGCCAATGCCCAAACATGCCCAATAAAATTTTAAAAACCGTTTTTTAATTAGTACTGAAATGACAAAAATAGACTTCCTAAGTATTGAAACCAAAAGATTTGAATTAGACAAAACAAATAATATTTTTATAAAGAGATTTTGAGGCATTTATCTATTAATTAGGTGAAAATGCTATACTCATCAGAGTAACATTTCAAGTTTTTATTTTTATAAAGTGCAGCTCATGTATATTATAGCTAGGAAAATAAAAGAGTAAAATATCTTGATGGTAGATGAGAAAATATAAGTACGTGTGTAGGAAAGATGACTACTAATACGTCTCGCATAAAGACAAGGGTTAATTATCACCTCTGATTCCAATAACTAAATCAAAGGAGTGACAGCTATACAATGATACTACATGTGGTGCTTATGGGGGTTCGGATGGTAAGAATCACACTAACCGAAAAGGATAAAAGAGTAGTATAGTCTAAATTTCTAGTATTAAAGGGGACGGGCGGGTCCAACTTTTCAATGAAGTGGATAATGCGGTGTCAACATTTTCACTTTAAGGATCTCTTAAGAGTTTGGAAATAAGTATTACTATGGATTCATGAGAACTATAGTCATTCAAGAACAATAGAAATAACATGAAGTTTTTAAAAAAAAAAAGTGGATAAATAAGTTATAGTCAAATATATACATGAAAAAGTTACATATGTGAGCGTATGAGGTGGACTTTTATTTCAAGTTACAACTCAAAACAAGTATTCATGTTACATTTACAATAAATTGCATGGTTCTTAGCATTGTATTTTTACATTGGATGGGAGAAGAAAACATCCGCAATAGGTCCTAATTATGTGTATCATCTAAGAGCAACAAGGATAAAGAAAAAGATCAGACTAACATTAGCAATTAACATATGGAGAACCATTCTCCAAACACATGGTTCCAATACCAAAAACAATTTGACCATATAATAAAATAGAGATTAAATTAGCAAAGCTGTAGAAACAAATAAGTACGTGGAAACAAACTTATAGTTAATTACAATAATCTACAATTTAGACCTCATTTGGTAACTCATAATTTCAGCTTATCATCATTATCATCCAATTTTTTGATCAAACATGTAGCTTTTGACTTCAGGGGTTGAATTGTGTAATAATCAAAATAAGAGTGTTTGCAAAAAAAAATTGTTTTTTCATCTTTAGGCTTAAAAAGCTGAAATGGGTGTTTTCAAGTGAAAGCTTTTGTTTAAATTAAATACATTAAAGCTAAAAGTTGGAAGCAAGTGAAATGTGCTTTAAACTGCTTTTCACTTTTCTATTACACAAAAAACACTTATTTTATCAAACACTACCAACTTTTACTTTTTTAGAAACACCTTTTTCTTAAACACTAACAACTTTTACTATTAAACACTTTCTCCTAAATCACTTTTTAAAGTAGAAACAGTCGTAAAATTGTTAAATACTTTTCTGATTGAATTGACTGATGTTACCGTTGAATACTATTTCAGCTATTTTTATGTAATGTTTTACTAATTTTATTAATAAGATATAATTTAAACATAACTTTCCCATTATTTAATAGTCGTCTTTACACCTTAAGTTTTCTTTCCAAGGAAATTAAGGAGGAATCAAAAGTATACTACGTATATAAGACATGACAAAAGAAGGATATAATATTTGGGGGATTTGAAAAATTGAAACAGTTATATATATGAAGAGAATTAATTAATAAAAGTTAATTAAGAGAAGTAAATACGTGAATTTGACTAATTGGTAACATACAAAAGTTAAATGAACAAACAAATAACACACTAACTGATGAGCTTAACGGAGTTATTAACAAATATGACAAAAAAGAAGATTACGTACATGGGATTAAGGTTAGAGTACAACTAATTTTTGCTTTGAGTTACACCAACATTTTTTACATACCATTTAAACCCTTACCCCTATTCATGCTTATAAGATTTTAGATGAAACACATGTCATTATTTGAAAACGGTTCAAACCACATGAATTTTTCTCAATATTTTTATTAGTACTAGAATTTGCCTATTTTCAAAGTATCTATTAATAGTAGGTAGATTCTATGGTACCCATAAGGTACCATACCTTTGTCCAAATGGACCAATGAGAATGTAGCAGTTGAATTATTTAAATGTAAATTAAAAATGATAAAGTGATGTGGTCCAATCAAATGAATGGTAGGTACGGTACCCCATTTTTTAGGAGGATACCGGAGTTGTCACCTTAAGACCATTTGTAGTGGTTAGGTATTAGGAGTCCAAAATGTTAAAGATGGAACTTTTGGACTCATAATTTCTTACATTGGTGACTAGTTGAAGGTATTAAAAATGGAGAGGGGAAGGGAAGGTCTCAAATATAGAAGATGGATTGACAGCCAAAAAAAGGAAAAAAGGATAAAGACGGGGGGTGCGTAGTGGTTGCTGGAGTGCTGGACCGTGCTGTTCTTTTAAATGAATTTGACTTCATCTTATACAAAAAAACATTTTTCATTTAAAGCCCGGTAACTTTTTTTATTTATATTCCAAATTTTACAAAAAATATATCGAAATTTATAAAATGTTATGATCTTTCATTTGACATCAATATTGCATATATATATATAAAAATTAAAAAAAAATATAAAATTTTAATGCTGGAGTTCTTAGGCCAAAAAACACGAAACACAAATTTTTAATTCACGAGGCCTTTACCAATAACGGAATATTCCACTTTAGTTGAACTAAGTTCATTTTTTGTTAATAAAGAACGTTAAAAAAATTAATGAAATTTATTTATTTTTACATCGAAATGTGTCTTTTTTATTTTATAAATAATCAGAGAAACAATTAAAAGGAAAACATTACTTATAGTAATTTAATTAATATTTTACTAAATTGACATGTAAAAAACTATTCAGAGTGTATTTTATTGACGGTGCTGGAATGCAAGAAATAGGAATCAAAATATTGTTTTGATATGGAAGAAGTCTATTTTTGACATTTAGCCTCATGCACTTTTCCAAATGGTCTAATAGTACATCAAGAGTCTATTTTTCCCGTGAAGAGAATTGAGTGACACAGACATTATTGACTACTTGACCAGTGACGACCCATCGAAACCCACTCCCCCCGCTCAGCAACAACAGCTCACTGTCGTCTCACTCCACTCCACGATGCCTCACCGTCTTCCACCGCTTCCAACGGTACAGCAGTCGCCGCATCCACCGTCTACAGCCACCCCTCGACCAAAGCAAGTGAAACCCAACACCCCCCGTCACGCAGCGCTCTTGCCGATGCTCTTCCTTCCCCTCTTCCTTCTCCAAGCTCATTGCTATTTCGCAACAGCCATCCCCGGCGACGCCACGTCTGCAGCACCGGTCACCGCCTCTACGCTCCCGTCCGACGCCGTAGCTCTGCTGATGTTCAAGTCCAAAGCGGACCTCAACAATACGCTTCTGTACATGCTCAACGAGCGGTTTGACTACTGTGAATGGCAAGGGGTGAAATGCGTTCAGGGCCGGGTGGTCCGGCTCGTCCTCCAAGGTTTTGGTCTCGCCGGAGTCTTCGCCGCCGATACGCTCAGCCGGCTTGACCAGCTCCGGATTCTGAGCCTGAAGAATAACTCACTCTCCGGCAATGTCCCTGACCTGGCCGGACTTCCAAACCTCAAGACCTTGTTCCTGAACCATAACTACTTCTCCGGAACCTTTCCTCCTTCCCTGCTCTCTCTTCACGGCCTAACAATTCTCGATCTAGCTCATAACAACTTCTCCGGTCCAGTCCCCGAGGGACTACTGTTTCTCGACCGGTTGAACTACCTCCGCCTCGATAACAACCGGTTTAACGGCTCCATTCCGCCGTTGAACCAGTCGGAACTCAGAGTATTCAACGTCTCCAGAAACAACCTCACCGGTCCGATTCCTGTAACCCCGGTTCTATCCAGGTTCACCGTTTCCTCATTCTCATCCAACCCTAATCTCTGCGGCGCCATTGTCGGGAAACCTTGCGAACCTTCTCGATTCTTCCACTCCCCGCCTGCTACCGTACCGCCGCCCATACCGCTCCACCAGGAGTCTCAGCCGCCTGGACTCCTCCCGCCACCTGTTATCCGCCGGCATAAGAAAACCGGCATTATTCTGTGTTTCGTCGTCGGAGCCCTATTCCTAATTGCAGCAATTGTGTCATTTTTCACCTTAATTAGAAGGCGGAGGTGCGAAACGGAGCCGAAATCTACAAAAGTGGCCTCCGATACCAGCAACTATGATGCGGAAGATGTCAGGAGCTCATCTCATGACGGAAACCGCGAAGAAGCCGAGCAGAAGAAATTTCAAACCCCACAACGGCCGCAACGGCCACAACCGCCGCTGAAGAGCGGAAATCTCGTGTTCTGTCCAGGCGAGGCGGAGCTGTACTCTTTGGAGCAGCTTATGAGAGCTTCCGCCGAGCTGCTCGGAAGGGGCACGATTGGGACGACGTACAAGGCGGTGATGGGTAATCAGGCTGTCGTCTCCGTCAAACGACTGGACGCCGGAAAAACTTCCGTGACAAGCGCCGAGGAGTTCGTGCAGCATATGGAAACCGTAGGAGCTCTCCGGCATCCTAATTTGGTACATGTTAGGGCTTACTTCCAGGCCAAGCAAGAAAGGCTAATCATCTATGAATATCAACAAAACGGCAGCCTCTTCAATCTCATTCACGGTGAGCTTTTGCTTCTTTTAATCGTCTGTTTTTAAATATTTAGCCGAGTCAAGCTGTGTTGACTCAGTCTCCGGGTGTGCGTGGAACAGGAAGACGCCCAAATGGGACCCGATAAGGGCTAGTGTTCAGACTATTGACGCTATAGCGGCGTGTATAGTTTTGGTTGTATATGCCACTTTTGATTCCTACCAAAATTTATTTAGAATATGTCTTAAGGGTCTGTTTTCAACAGCTTCTGCTTTTAAAAAAGTGCTTTTTTTAATGAAATGGGGAGAAGTGATTAAATAAAAGTTGATAGTGTTTGGGAAAAAAACTGATTTTGAAAAGTAAAAGTGGATAGTGTTTGGTAAAATAAGTGCTTTTTGTGTAATAGAAAAGGTAAAAACACTTTTGACGCGGAAGCCGAGAAAAATAAAAGTTGTAGTGTTTGGGAAAATAAGTGCTTTTTTAAAGCCAAAAGCTGAGAAGTGCTTTTTTTAAAGCAGTTGCAAACAGACCCTAAATATGCTTCTAACCGGTTTGGTTTGGTAATACGAAAATAGGGGGAATCCGAATGGTTGAAACTAATGAAATTCTGTATAAGGTGGGTCGATTAACTTATCCTGCCGATAAATGAAAAAATTACATTAAAATACTTTAGCCAATACAACTAGAAAAACAATTCCATCTTACTTTTTCTTGTTATTACACAATTTAGAGGCCGTTTGATGATCCATATTTTTGGCTTATCAGACTTATCAGCCAACTTTTTCAACGAACATGTAATCAGTCTTATATTTGGCTCATTGCGCATTTGGTGAAAAATTGGCTAGGTATCAAATTTGGTGATAAACAAGTTTCCCAAACACATATTAGTCATTTTTTCCCCATGTTTAGACATTATCAAAATTTAAATATTATAGTATTTATTCAATAATTACTTTTATTTAGGAAACAAAACATAACGATTTTATTTTGAAATTCCAAACCTTTTTTTTGCTCCTAGTTCAAGAATTTCTCAACTTTATTAGGTTGGAAATTTCAAGTCAGGTCTTAATTTTATTCACTCAATTCAGCTTAGTAAATCATATGGTTTGCCGAATATACTTAACCTCAAAGTAAAGGGTATCTTCAATCTTGAACACACATGATCTCATTTCCACCTCCACTAGACCCTGACTAGCTAGTAAGCTAGGCACTAGGTCCCGCTTAATCCCAATCAAATCTCGCAAATTCCAATTAGTCCCCAACTAAGCTAGGCCCCACTTAACTTTGCTTAAATCTGACGTCTAATATGTGTTCTATTGCTTTTGACAACATTATGCATTCACCATTGGGGTGGCCGGTGCTTGTTTGGATAAGAAATAAAAAAACATCAATCACAAAATTCTTTTATAATGGATTGAAGGTTATTTAAGAGAATAAAAAGTGAAGTTCTTTAATAGAAATGGGATTTGGTGATTTTATGGTTACTATATGCCATTGAAAGGGTATAGGGACTATGAAATAGTCAACTTGGTCACCATTTTCAGTATGAAACAAACAGTCTACTTTGTCAAAATAATGGTGCCCGCTGAGCACAGTGAGCTAACAGCCTGGCAGTGTTGGAAGTTGTATACTTTTTGGGATGAAGTGTTTGTACAAGTGGACTGACTCAAGAAATTATATTTGTGTGTGTATCTTTACAGTAGCTCGTGTGAAATGGCCTAATATATGTATTTCAAAAATTTATTATTGCCTCCGTCTCTCTAAGATCAGGATATGATGGAGTGGTGTAATTATTATAAAAATAGAGTCATGTGATTGACATTGAAGTGGTATAGTGTTATAAAGTAAAAATGAATAGAAACGATCCAAACATTACCAATCTAGTATGACATAAACTTAATGGGATGAACGCAAAAAGTAAATTGAGACAAAGATATTAAGATATTAAGATAAGATGGAGAGATAGGAGTTAGTTCATAAAATTTACATTTGCTCTTGAAGTGCAATCGTCCCTTCTTTTACTATTGGTAATATATATTGCACGTTGCTTATAATAGTAAATGTGCATCCACAGGTTCGAGATCGAAAAGGTCGAAGACCCTTCACTTGACATCATGTCTAAAAATTGCAGAAGATGTTGCTCAAGGGCTCGCCTACATCCACCAAGCATCCATGCTGACTCATGGCAACTTGAAATCCACCAATGTCCTACTTGCGTCTGACTTGGAAGCATGCCTAGTAGATCACTGTATCATAACATTAGCAGACGTTTCTCCCAGCGATGACCCGGACTCAGTGCGCTATAAAGCCCCTGAGGCACGCAAGTCTTCACGGCGTGCCACTTCAGCTTCTGACGTCTACTCTTATGGCATCCTCTTATTGGAGCTTTTGTCAGGTAAACATCCATCCCAGCAGCCATTCCTCGCCCCCTCTGATATGTCGGAATGGGTAAGAGCCATGAGGGAAGAAGATGATGATGAGGAAGATAGATGGCTCGAAATGCTAGTTGACATAGCCAGTATTTGTAGCTTGACATCCCCAGAACAAAGGCCGACTATGAGGCAAGTGCTGAAAATGATTCATGACATTAAGGAGTGCAATGGTTGAGGATAGACATACGTAGTTTAATAAATAGGTGCTCACAGATATTCAAATCTTTTTAAGTTTTGAGTCATTTATACTAGTACTACGGAACAGGCAAAGTTATGGTCAACTGTAAATGTAAATGTCAACATTGTAACTTATACCTGTGCCACCTGTGTATCTCATTTGAAGATGGAATCTAGCATCGATTTTCCTCAGGCAATTCTTTAGAATTTTTGCTAGTCCATTGCGCCATGTCTATTACTCCGTTATATGAACTTTTCTGGAGCAGTTAAGGCCTTACTTGAAATACTAATGATATAACCTCGGCCAAATGTCACAATAGGGAGATATTCAGACTTCTACCCTTTTGTTACATATGAAGCTTAGCCCATTTATAATCATGTAATGATAAAAGTCAGCAAACTAGTTATATACTATCGTAGTAAGAATTTATTTGGTAACTCTGACTTGTTCTATGACTTCTATCTAATGATAAAGGAAAAGGTGCAAATAAGCCATAAAAAAAATGCAAATCATCCCTTTTATAGAAGGCTCTGTCCGGCCGTAGCCATTTGGGGCGGTTCCCGGTGGAATTTTTTGATGAATTTTTTTGAGCATCTTCTTCATTAAATCTAGTTTACCCATACCAAATTTCAACTAAAAATGCAATCGGGAAGGCAGTCAAATTAATGTTTGAAGATGACTGCGCAGTTAAACAACGCAGTATATTTCAGAAAATCATTTGACTGCCTTCCCGGTTGAACTTTTAGCTGAAATTTGGTACGGGTAAACTAGACTTAATTGAAGGAGATGCTCAAAAGCATTTATCAAAAAATTCCACCGGAAACCGCCCCAAAAAATGGGTGATTTGCACTTTTTTCGGTTAGTTCGAGGGCTTATTTGCCCCTTTTCCCTAATGATAAATTGATAACTCAATTTAGGGGTGAGCATAACGGTTTGGTTTAACTAAACCGAATCGTACCAAACTGAACTAAACCGAACCGAAATCGGACCGTATGCAATTTAGTTTGAATTTGGTACTATTTCTTTCAAACCGTATTAAATCGTACCAAAATTGATAAAAACCGAACAAAATCGAACCAAACTAAAGAAATTCAAAAAAAACTTCATACTATCGTATATTATTAAAAATTAACAAATCCAAACCGAACCAAACTGACCTAAACTGAACCAACCGAAAAATAGTATGATTTTTGTTTGGTAATAATTCTTCCAACCCGTTCTAAACCGAACCGAAACCGATAAAAACCGAACCGAAAACCGGTATGCCCTGCCCTAACTCAATTGCTCACTATTGACTCTTAGGGAATGTTTGGTTGGGGGTAATCATCTATGCATGCCGGAATCTAATGCCCGAAATGTGAGATGTCCATGTTTGGTTGACATGTTTGAATTTTTTTTGGGAATGTTATATTCCCAAATAAAAAATAATAGAGTGACATGCCTAAGAATGTCAAACTCATATACCTCTTAGGTTAGGGAAAAGAGGCAAATTGGCCACTATGGTAGGGATAAAAGTGAAAATAAGTCACTAAGCTTTTTTAGGAGCAAAAAGCATTAGTTTAAACAAATAGTTGGCATTCTAGCCACCCACTAATAGAAGGCATCCAAACCAAACGGCTTACAAACAGAGCTTTAATTTATTACAATTGATCAAACAAAGGGAAAAGTGGCAAATAAGGCCACGTACTAACCATAAAAGGTCAAATAAGGCCTTATTTAGGAGGCTCTGTCTGGCCGTCGCCATTTGGGGAGGTTCCCGATGGAATTTTTTGATGAAATTTTTTGAGCATCTTATTTATTAAGTCTAGTTTACTCATACCAAATTTCAGCCTTAATTTGGCCTTATTTCCTTCCTTCCTTCCTTCCTTCCTTTCTTTCTTTCTTTCTTTCTTTCTTTCTTTCTTTCTTTCTTTCTTTCTTTCTTTCTTTCTTTCTTTCTTTCTTTCTTTCTTTCTTTCTTTCTTTCTTTCTTTCTTTCTTTCTTTCTTTCTTTCTTTCTTTCTTTCTTTCTTTCTTTCTTTCTTTCTTTCTTTCTTTCTTTCTTTCTTTCTTTCTTTCTTTCTTTCTTTCTTTCTTTCTTCATTTCTTTCTTTCTTCATTACCATCTTCTTCTTTTTCTTTCCACCTCTTTACATTTTATTTACCATCACCTTCCATCATCACCTTCATCAGCATCTTCAATCACCATTTTCATCGAAAACTCACTGAAAAATTTGCCGGGAACTCCCTGGAGAGTTAGACCCGCCTGAATTTTTGTTTGTATAGTGCTAAATAATGATAAATATTGACAAAAAATGTATGTACACAGACACTGGTTTTCTTTCGGTGTCTGTGTACACGGACAAAAATAATAAAAAAAAGTCAGGGTAAGATTGCACTGAAACAAATGTCTATGTACACAGACAACTAATGTCTACGTGCACCGACATTGGTTTCCGTGCAACTACCCTGACAGATCTGCAAAAAGTTACATCAATCAGTAAACCAATTTTTTCTCACACAGACAATTTTGTCAAAAGTGCCCATATTTGTACTTTTTTGTCTCTTGAATGTCAAATAAAGAGATGTACAAAGCAGTTGAGTGTCTTGATTAAGCGTAAGAGGAAGATGAGCCTATACTCAGACAATGTTATCCTTTTTTGTTCTGAAGTAACATGAAATCTTTATACTGCATTATTCTTCAATAAGTAACAGTAGTTTGTTTTGAAGTTGCTTTGTTGGGATGTAAAGTTTTTTGTTCTGAAGTAACATGAAATCTTTATACTGCATTATTCTTCAATAAGTAACAGTAGTTTGTTTTGAAGTTGCTTTGTTGGGATGTAAAGTTGTTGATGTTGTTAAGCATGTCTTAAACTAAGTGAAACATGACAAAAGTGGTCCGACCTATTTAAATGGATGTTTTGTTTGACGTCTTCCCACCCCTAATGTTATGGTAAAATTTATTAAGAGCATCTCCAATGGTAAAATGTGCACGGTGCACACGTGGCATGAAAAATAACCACATAAATATCAGTAAATAAATTCTTTCTCTCCTTATTTGAATGATTTTATATAGTTTTGGTAAGTTTTTCTCGACAATGTCAAGGAGACCGTCTAGATGTTGACATTGTTGTTGACATTGCAGGGAAAAACTTACTAAAATTGTATAAAATCATTCAAATAAGGAGATAGATTATTTATTTGCCAATATTTATGTGGCTATGACGCATGCCACATGTGCACCGTGCAAATTATGACATTGAAGATGCTCTAAACGAAAAGGTAAAATTAAGAATACTCATACATAGTACAACTATATTTGTATACTCACTATTTTTACACGCAAATTTTAATTTATTGCAGTTTTTTTTTTGAATTTTTATACAAATTGCACATTTATACACACAAAATAGGAGATAGTGAACAAAAAACATGTATAAATAGTGTGCACAAAAAGGAATTTCGCTAAGAATTAAGGACTTTCATGATGAAATGAAATATAAACAGATTCACCAAAGTTAAAAGAATACATGTATGAAGTACAACCATTATTTGCATACATTGATATACGCTATTTTTAAATATCACACAAATAAATTAACTTATTTCTGTTATGAAATGGAAGAAATTAAGCAGAAGGTAAGGGAAAGAAGTATACGCACCCATAATCATTATCTAGAAATCATAATTGTGATTTCTGAATTATCTTGATAATGATAATAATGACTTATTAATCATTAATAGTTAAAAGATTACTAATTCATTATATTTCAACAATTTCAATTTTTTTTGAATTTTTAATAGAAATTTTATGTGGACAGAAAACATGTACTATCTATTGTTTTATATAGTAAAACTCAGTTATAAATTGCTGATGTGTCTTACTCTTATTGGTTAACACAATTTAATTAAAACATTTAATTATAATTAATTTAGAAACCGTTAGACTGTTAGAGAGAAAAAATAGGAAAAAAAGGTGGAGGGATAAATTTAACCATATCGTGAAAAGTGTAAACATTCACAAATGGGAATTATAAAAACGTAAACATGAAAAAAAAAAATTTAATTATTATAACATTAATTGTTTTAAATAATTATTATAACATTAATTTAGAAATGGTAGGAGAGAAAGTAGCAAAAAAAAATCGTAGGAGAGAAAAAATAGGAGGAAAAGGTGGAGTATTAGAAAAGATAAAATAGACGGGAGTACAAAGTATTTGACACATGTGTATTTCTAATTATATTTTTTTTTTGACAGTCTAATTATAAAAGTTAGCCATACGTAACTTTTGCCAAAAAAAAAACACTAAGCATACGTATCTAGATAAAGTTACTTTACACTAAAATGTGTTTTTTTTAATGAATTTAATATATGATGTTTTTACTTTGGATTGTTTTCAGTCTCAGACCAGATCAAATCAAACATAAATAGACTAGACCGGAACAAATTAGACCAAAAGCAATTAGGTCAAATAAAAAAGGTTCAAACATAATTTATAATTATGATTACAATTATAATAAGCATTATCAATACATACGTAGTAATATGTAGTATTACTATAAGTTTTTTTTTATGTTTTTTTTTTATTTATTTTTTTTGCTATAAGTTAATTATAATAGTAATACTACATGTTATAATGATATGGATAACGAGTATTGTAGTGGTAATTGTAATTATAAAAATAAGGATAATTATAAGGAAAATATAATGATGTTATAATTATAGTTGTAGTTATAATTGTAATAATAATTATTTTATACTTATAGCTATAATGATAATTTTAACTATAATTAAAATTATAGTTTTGATGATGATAATAATAATAACTTTTTTTTGAAAGGATAATAATAATAACTTAAGAATATAAATAAACACTCAATCACATAAAACTATTACTCCGTACACCATATCGGAGTGGTATAGATCGGATCAAAATAAAAAAAGCTCATATCAGATCAGAAAGATTTAGACAAGAAAGATTTATACGGGGATCTTATCAGATCAAACTAGATCAGAAAAAATTGAGATCAGAACAGATCTTGAAAAAATCAATTCAGAGCATATATATTCATATCAGGTGAATAAAATATCTTCTTAGTATCAACCACCGCACATTAATGGAGTACAGTTCTTAGAATAAATATTATATCAGTTCAGTTTAAAAAAATGTACAAAATCAAATTCTTTAATTAATTAGACTCTAATCATAAGAGAACTTTAATCATACAAAATTAATCTTACGTATTTGAGCGAGGCTCTAATGCACAACAATTTTTCTTAAATAATGGAACTTTTATTTACGTGAACAAGACTCAAATCGTACAACACTAAGAGCATCTACATTCATGCTCCCCAAGTTTACGGTTTTTTATAGTTTATATTTGGCACATCACTGCCACATAAAAAATCTTAAAAATGATCAACTTGTCCTCAACCATGATCTCTATTTATCCAGATTTTTATGGAACACACATAAATTCAAAATCCTCACTTCAATGCATTCACACACTTATAAACTAGTACATACTACATACGTACACACACTATGTAAATATTACTACATAATATACATGTATATTAGTATATATGCGTGTGTATGTATGTATACATACCAACACATGCATAAAATCAATAAATAAATAAGTCACATTAATATTACCTACTCCGTATTTGCGTGTAATGATACGAGAATATATTATTTTAATTAAAAAAAATTAATGAGTACATAGTATACATTTACAGTCGTAGAAAATTTAAAAAGGTATGCAGCTTTCTTTAAAAAAAAAAAAGATAAACACATGTTGAAGAATGACTGGAGCCGTACACTAAGTGTAAGCTTACTTATATTTTGAAGGCTAAAAGGTCATATAGGTACATGAACTAACTTAAAGTGTTCAATTAGCTCCTTATATAGGAGGTTCTGCCCGGCCCGTCGCCGATTGGGGAAGTTCCTAGTGGAATTTTTTGATGAAATTTTTTGAGCATCTTCTTCATTAAGTCTAGTTTACTCATACCAAATTTCAGCTAAAAATTCAACCGGGAAGGCAGTCAAATGATTTTTTGAAGATAACTGCGCAGTTAAACAGCGCAGTACATTTCGGAAAATCATTTGACTGCCTTCCCGATTTAATTTTTAGCTGAAATTTGATATGGGTAAACTAGACTTGACGAAGAAGATGCTCAAAAAATTTCATCAAATGTTTTTACCGGGAACCGCCCCAATTGGCGACGGTCTTGCATAACCTCCTATATAAGGGGCTAATTGAACACTTTAAGTTAGTTCATGTACCTATTTGACCCTTTAGCCTATTTTGAAAGTTGGGAGAAAGAACCTTGAACTTTGAGAATAATCTTCAAAGTTGGAAATAATCTTAAAATAATCTAGCTTTAGAATTTGATACCAGATCATTTTATCAAATAATCTCATAAAATAATCTATACTCCTTGTTGAGGTTTATTCCTTCAACCCTTGGACCCAACACGTAAGCCCAAAGATTTCGAATGGAGTAAGTATAAGGATATCTAGCCCAACAACTATGAGATGGATCAGGAAACAAAAGTAATAGCAGGCAATGTAAGTAGGTATTATTAACTTCGTAATAACTCCCCTAAACACAATCTACTTGCTAAAAAGGCACGTCGGCCGTTCGTCTTACAAGGCACCTAGGAATGCTGCAAGTAAGAATGCTGAAGCTAGTATGCTAAGAATAGAAAGTTGCCAACCCTTTACAATGAAGTAAATGCTACTATTTATATCCGCCAATGGGGCAGTTAGTCCTGATGATGTGGAGGATTGTTAGTGGCTGTGGCCCAACCACCAAATCTCCAGCATTAAATGCGCTTCCCGCCAGAATCTGGGTTCCCCGCCTAATTAATGACCACGATCGTCTGGTAGAACCGGGGGCCGTTCGTCTGCGGCCCTTCCTGAGAACGTAACAATCTTTTGGGCCTGGGCCATCTACGGAGATGGGCCTCGGCTGACGACGTTCGTCCCGGATGTGCCAACCGACCCTCGGCCAGGACCTTGCGCTGTTATCTCGGAGATAGGCATTCGTCCTCATTCCTTCAGGCCAGGGCCATCCGTGGGCTGGGCGACGCACGTCGGTTTGAGGGTAATTGGGCCGGACCCCTGCTCGGGACCATTTACCCAACACAAGTCCCTCACTTCTAATGTTCCAAGCGTGCGTGGGACATAAGGAAGTATGTTGTGCCTCCTGGAGAACGCCCGTCTTCCGTACTTGCCATGGGGAGTTTGGACGTACCTGGTCGAAGGGCACCCCGAGTTGGGCGACCGCGGGTGAATCGAGGTGGCGGCTGGCGGCGAAACGGTGCGACTCCCGATGGGAAGTCATCATTACGCGTATCGCTTCCCCAGGTTGGATTCCCGCCAGGGTACGCTCCTCGCCACGTGTCGCTTCTTCATTCGTCCCCCCGGGGGTGCCTCCACTATAAATACCAGAAGTCCCCTGATGTCTAGGGTTTCCGATTTCTGGTTTTTGCTTTCGAGTTCTCTTGCCGCTCTTCGGGTTTCTCATCACATCTCCCCAAGTCCATCTCCAAGCTTTTTAAGGTAATTATTCCTCCTCCCCCTCGTCCTTTCTTTTAGTGATGACTTCGATGGAGATCTCTTCGAGTTCGAGTTCTGGTTCCTCGGGCTCCGACTCTGATTCTTCCTCCAATTCTGGCTCCCGTTCCTCCGGGAAAACCAGCATTTCCGGCAACCCAGGTTCGGCGTCCACCGTGGGGACTATCCACGTCGACGGTGAGCAAGGCGCCGATATTTCCGAAGGTGCCATTGAGGCAGTGCCTCTGAATGAACGTGCGGCTGGGTATGACTCCGCGGATGAGGCTCAATCTGGCTCTGACCTGGAAGTGCACGATTTGGGTATCCCCATGGACGTGCAGAGGCACATCTGCAAGATTAAGAGCGTCTTAGAGCACAGGCAATCTCTCTCCAGCGTCGCCATGAACAAGATTGCTTCCTTCTTCCCCCACCCGTTCGTCTTTAGCCATAGCGGGGCTGAACATGCCATGCGGCGACGGCCGGGGATGATCATCCTGCATGTGGACTCCGTAGAGGCCGGTCTGCGGTTTCCCCTCCACCCCTTTTACGTGGAGTTCTTCAACTGCTACCAGGCAGTCCCGGCGCAGTTCATGCCCAACTCTTATAGGTTTATCTCCGCATTCCTCGTGCGCTGCTCGTCCGCGGAAGCCGATATATCCCTGGATCTGTTTCACTATTTTTACCGGGTCACCCCGCAGAATTCCGACGGTTATCTGAGTGTGGCCGCTCGTCCGAAGAGGAAGCTGTTCGAGCACTATCCTTCCTCCATCCATGATTGGAAGAATAGGCTCTTCTTCCTCAGATATGACGGTCCTCCCCTCCCAACCCGCTGGAACGGTTACCCCCCGAAGATTGAGTCGCCGGTGCTGACGGTCGAGCTGGAGGCGGAAGTTAACAAAGTCCTGGAAGGCGGCATTCGCCCCATAGGAGAATACCTGACCCCCGAGGCACTCTCTGAAGCAGGCATAGGTACCGCCCGTGTTCCTGGATTCCTTCCCCCCTTGGACGCTCGTCTCGGGGCACGGGCGGTCCTGTCCTCTGAGGTGGGTGTTCCTCCCTATCCCTGTTCGTCTTTTCATACTCTTGTATTTCTCTCTTGCAGGTCTTCCTCTTACCGCTGACCAAATGGACAACGCCGAGTGCCTGAGGAACAGGAAGGCGAAGATGGCTGCGGCCAAAGCGGCCAGGGAGGCCGCCGCCCATGGTACCGGGTCGTCTGCTTCTGAGGCCGCCCGTCGGACTGCTGATGGTGAGCAGCATCTGATTGCCACCCTCCTGAATGAGGGGGCCATACCCCACCACGCTGAGTCTGCTCTCCCCCCGCCGATCGTCGCAACGAAGGTGGTTCCCAAGAAGGGGGTCGAGAGGGCCCCGGAGAAGAAACCAAAGAGGGGGCGAGACTGTTCCTCCTCCGGCCCGGTTGTTGAAGATGCCAGCGGTCTCTCCCTGAGCCGGCCGGCGGAGGAGCTTTGGAGGGAGCTTGGGGCCAAGGCCGGCCTCGAACTGGCCCCCCGGTCGTCTTCTGAAGCGACCAGCGCCGCCCTGGCAGCGGCCATCCAGGTATTGTCGCGATTCGACTCATTGTCTCTCTGACGCCCGTCGTTGTGTCATCTAATTCCTGTTCATTCCATTCTTTACAGTCAGGGCTGTTGGTGCTGCAAGCCGAGGCTGCCAGGGAGACCGCCCTGCAAGAGGTGAGGAGCAAGGCCGATGCCGCCATTTTGAAGGCTCGGGAGGTCGCCCGTCGGGCAGAAGAAGAGGCTGCCTCGGCCAGGGAGGAGCTTCGGTCCGTTCAGGCCGAAACTGGCGCCCAGCTGGCCTGCTTGGAGAAGGCCGGCTTCAAGCTTATGCCGGTGCTCCCGGCCCCCAAGGGTGCCATCCCGGAATGGTGCGTTGATGCCTCCGGCTACCGGAATACTGGCGAGTTCATGGACTCGGCCAAGGATTTCTGCGCTGGGGCCTTTGGAGACGTGTTCTCTCATGCCCTGGAGAAGGTCCCGGCGAAGGATCGTCTGAAATACGGCGTGCGGCTAATGGGAAGCTCTCCCTTAGCGCGCCAATTCCTTTATGATTCTGCTGATAGCGCCTTCGCCGGTGGCTATAGCGAAGGGGTCAAAGCCTTTCTCCCCATCTTCGAGAAGCTTCTGGGCCCTGACGTCAACCCGGCCGATCATACGGAAGAGGACCTGCTGATTGAAGCCCTGGGGAAAATCAAGCGGGATAGGCGCCGAGCGGCGGCCATAGCTATGGGGGATATCCCGGAACCCCCAACCCCTGAGCCCGAGCCTCAAGTGGAGGAGCACACTCATGCCGGGAGCCGGCCATCGTCCCCCTACATGTGCTGATTTATATTTTAGTCTAGCCTTCCTTCCGATTGTAGCATATAGACTTGTACTTTCCAGCCGGTAGTGCTGAAGAATAAAAATCCATGTTTTGCCAAAGCTCGTCTTTATGCCGTGTTTGTACCTTATTCTTTCAACGTACTCACGCCGTTCGTAGCCAGATGACGCGTAGCGTATCCGTAGTTTTTGCCGCCGGACGTCGTCATCTCCTGGCTTAGACGCCCGTTGCCTAGCCAGGCTCCTCGCACCTTGGGCATCCGGGCCCTTCGGCCGTATGCTTTCGAACTAATCCTGCCCTCGCCACCTTAGATAGCCAATTTACAAGACTAATAAGGTGTCGCTTCTTCATTCGAGTTGTCCTGAGGGACGGGGCATTGCGTCCGACAATGTTCGTCTGGTGTTGCCCTCCCAGCTTGTGGGGATCCCAGGTTCTACGGTCGACGTCCGTCGTCAGATCCGAATCCTAAGATCCGTCAGCGGCCTCTTGGCTTCCCCAAAAGCGCGGGGCTCGAGGTGCCTTCCAGAGTTATTACTATGCCGGTGTTATTTGGACACGTGCCAGCCTGCGGTTGGTGTCGATCTGCGGCATTTCGCTTATAAGTGCCCAAATACCACGATATCAGTCATCGTCGATTCATTTAGCCCATACGCTGCGGAAATATATTCTCTCTCTAGCAATTTCTACGAGCCGGATTTATCCCCAGTACCCAAGCAAAAGGTACCGTTCGTTGCCATGTCCTCCGAAAACCGCCTCGACGATGGTTGTTCTTCTGGTGAAGACTTGGAGTATTATGAGCGGGGAATGCCGCCATGGCCTCCCCGCTATAGCCTCAGCTTTTCGTACGTTCGGCGTCAAGCCCAACGCCTGACGACTGCTGACAAGCGTCTGATCAGCCAATGGTTCTATCCCCCAAGGACCTACGACGATCGGCGTCTGCGCAACCCCATGCGCCATCTGCCCGGCTATGTGGTGGTCCACTTGGATTCGGTGATAGCCGGGCTGAACTTTCCCTTGCATAGCTTCCATTTGGAGCTCTTCAGGGCCCTTGAGATAGTGCCTGCGCAGTTCGTCCCTGCCGCCTATCGGATAATCGCTGGCTTCATCATTAGATGCCACAGCGTCGGTGTGACCCCCACCGTGGACCTGCTGCACCATTTCTTCCGGCTGTCCCCCTTCGGACGCACGGGATATCTGACCCTGATCGCCCGTCCGTCCATGGTCCTATTCTCGAACAATGCTGGGAATCCGGATGGTTGGGAAGAGCGCTTCTTCCTGGCCGGAGTAGGCTCACCGATGCCATTCTCTGACCGGTGGAATGCTTACCCGGTGAAGACGATCCCGCCGCCCATGACGGACGAGGAGCTCGGATATGCCAAGCGCATAGCCGGACTTGGCATCCAGAACCTCCGGTTGCTGGTGGCCGAGCCTTTTAAAGCTCGGGCTGGGTTAGGTGCGTCCGTTTGTACTTGTATTGTTTTAACCTCCCTCCACTGTTATGGCTCTGAACGTCTTGGTTCCCTTTTTGCAGGAATTTTCCCCCCCACGTCTACGATGAGCCGAGTCCACGCTGTTTCGACTGCCGCCGGCCGTGAGCACAAGGGGCATGACAAGCCTGGGAAGCCGCTCGTCCCCAAGGTCGAACCTCGGGTGACTAGGGCACGAGCTGATGACGCTTCGGGGGCCGGCGCCTCCAAGAGGCCACGTGCTGAGGGCACCTCCTCCAAGGCCATCATTGTGGCCGATGACTCCGATGGGGAGCCCGGAAGTCCCCCCAAGCGGAAACCCACTTCCCGGCCCCATCTTCGTGTCTCTCCGTCGCAGAATTCCGATGTCCGCCGTCTCCGGGACGGTGATGCCCAAGCTGCCAAGGGTTCTGACGACGCTCGTCCAAGCTCGCCTCCCGAGGCCAGCGGGTCTTCTCTTGGACTGATTGAGTTTTCCGGGGTTGGTCCCCGCAAAGAGTCAATGATGCTCTTCGGCCAGACAGCGTCCTCCATCTGGTGTGGGCTGAATCTCAAGGTTCCGCAGGACTTCGCTGCTCAGGAGGCCCCAGAAGATCTTTTGGAGTGCGGCCAGAGCACGCTGGATAAGGCCGGGCTCTACTTCCATAGGGCTCGGATGGCCTTCGAGCGCCAGGGCAGGGAGATGGCTAAAGTACGGGCTGAATGTGATGCCCTTCTGAGGAATGCAAAGGGCAGGGCCGGCACCCTTCAAGAGAAAGCCGAGGCCTATGATAAGCTCGTTCAGGAGAATGCCTCTCAGAAGGAGCTTCTCAAGAAGCAGGAGGCCGAGCTCGTGGACCTCCGCAGCCGGATGTGGGCCGTAGAGCAGGCCAAGGTGGAGCTTCGCCGGACGGGCATGGACAACCATGTCCCTATTTATGAGGCCGATGTTGCCAAAGTCAAGGAGTCTGGTTCCATTGCCTTCCAGAAATCCAAAGCTTACACTGGTGCCATTCACACCATGGCCATGAAGTTCCTCCCGAGGCTCGTCGGAGAATTTCTAGCCACCTGCCCGGATGCCTATCTGGATGGGGTCAAATTGCTCCAGGCCACTCCCACCGGACGGCGTTTCCTTGATGATCTTGCCGATGATACTTATCGCAAGGGCATGATTGGGCTCGTAGCGGAGAATCTCCCCACGTTCGAGCGTCATTTCGGGGCTCCTTTCGATCCGGAGGCGGCTGGCTTTGATGTTCTGATGGCGGACGCTCATGCGGGGGCCCTCGAGCTGCTGAAGGAGCAGGCGGAAGCCAGAGCTAGTGAAGAATGCAAGCAGGCCCTTTCCAAAGTTCCAGCTCCGGACGTCGATCGAAAGTGACTCTCTGTTCATGACCTTGTACTTGTACAATTTTTTCCATTATTTTCATTGTCTTGTAATCTTCCGGCCAATAGTGCCGAAGAATAAAAAGGAATCATTCTTTGCTCCTTGCTCCTCTGGCATTTTTTTTTTTTTTTTTTTTTGGAGTCTTTTAGTCTTCGTTCGTCCTTGGTCCCTGGTCCCACCGGCGTCCCTACTTTGAGGAGACGTTCGGTGTCCGCCGACATCGCAAGGATGAACAGGTTTATCTACATCGAGATTCCCCCCTTTTTTCGTTCGTCCGTGGTCCTTTTAGCCTTACCGGCGTCTCTTGCTTCGAAGAGGACGTTCGGTACCCAAGGACTCGCAGGGACGAACAGGTCTACCCTCACGGGTTCCCGACTTTGTTACCCCACGTCCATCGATCCATGGTCGTTTGTGGGATAAACAGGTTTATCTTGGCAAGGCTCCCTTGGTTCGTCTAGCCCCCTCCGCGTCTCTACTAACCTCTACACCGAGAGGCGTTCGTCTTCGGCGGCTGGAGAAGATCTGGCACACCCGGGCAAGATTCCCTTCTACATAGGAGCTCCTCCCCTCTTCTCCCCATTTTTTTTTTTTTTTTTTTTTTTTTTTTTTGGTGGAGGCAAGCCATATTCTTCGTTCGTCATTGGTCCCTGGTCCTACCGGCGTTCCTACTTCGAGGAGACGTCCGGTATCCGCCGACATCTCAATGAGGAACAGGTTTATCTGCGTCGAGATTCCCTGGTGCTTCGTTCGTCCTTGGTCCTTGGTCCTACCGGCGTCTCTACTTCGAGGAGACGTTCGGTATCCGCAGACATCACAAGGATGAACAGGTATATCTACCTCGAGATTCCCTGATGCTTCGTTCGTCCTTGGTCCTTGGTCCTACCGGCGTCCCTACTTCGAGGAGACGTTCGGTATCCGCAGACATCACAAGGATGAACAGGTTTATCTACATCGAGATTCCCTTCTTTAACGGTCGTTGGCAAGAACAGAGTTGATGAAAAAACGGGGGCCTTATTATTGACGACGTCCGGCCGTTTTACATGGTAGTGGGAAGAATACAAGGACAACAGCCCCTAACTATTGATAGAACTTCTTCAAGTGTTCTACGTTCCACATCCCGGCATGGTTCCCCTCCAGGGTGTGGAGGAGGAACGTCCCCTGGTTATATCTTCTGATGACCCGGTAAGGTCCTTCCCAGTTCTTCGCCATTTTGCCACCTTCGAGCGGCTTGCTCTTCTCTCTCTTCCTGAGTACGAGGTCCCCGGCCTCTATTTCGCGGAATTTCACGGCTTTGTTGAAGTATCTCTGGGTGGCCCTGTGATACTCTTCCATGCGGCGAGCTGCTAGGTCCCTCCGTTCCTCGATGAAGTGGAGCTCTGCTCGTAGGTTGATCTCGTTGTCCTCCGGCTGGAAGTGCTTGGTGCGATGGGTAGGTACCAGTACCTCCGTTGGTACCTTAGCTTGGAATCCGTAAGCCAGGGCAAAAGGGGTTTCCCCAGTCGCCGTTCTTGGCGTCGTCCTGTATGTCCATAAGACATAATTTAGCTGCTCCGGCCAGGTGGAGGTGTAGTCTTCCAACTTCTTCTTGATCCCGTCCATGATGGTCCGGTTCATGTTCTCCACTTGGCCGTTGGCTTGCGGGTAGGCCACCGAGGCCTTAGAGTGCCTGATGCCCCATTTCGCCAAGTATGCCTCAAAGCCTCTGCCGACGAACTGCCGACCGTTGTCTGTGATGATCTGCTCCGGGATCCCGAAGCGGCAAATGATGTTCTGCCAGACGAACTTCTGGCACTGGAATTCAGTGATGGAGGCCAACGGTTCGGCCTCGACCCACTTCGTGAAATAATCTATCGCCACAATGACGAACTTCCTTCCACCAGCAGCCGTGGGCAGAGGGCCCAGCAGGTCTACGCCCCACCTAGCAAAAGGTAGCGCGATGGTCATCGGGGTGTAGAAACTCGCTGGGCGGCCAGGGACAGGTGCATATTGCTGGCATACTGCGCACTTCCGCGTGTGGTTGAAGCAATCTTGCTGTATGGTCGGCCAGTAATAGCCCTGCAGGATGATTTTTCTGGCCAAGGTTCGGGGGCCCTGGTGGCTGGAGCAGATCCCTTCATGTATCTCCTCGATTACCGCCGCTGCTAGGCTCGGCGGGAGGCATCTGAGGTAGGGTCCGCCGAACGTCTTCTTGTAAAGTTGCCCATCAATGAGTTCAAAGTTAGGGGCACGCCTCTTTATCCACGCAGCCCTTCCTGTACTGCCATCGTCCTCTGGCTCAGGGAGTGTCCCATCTCTGAGATAATCTGCTATCTCCTTGGCCCAGTTAGGTTCGGCAACGGAGATAACCTCCACCTGGATGACGTCCGTCGCCGGTGCTGGAAATGCCTCCTGCCTGACGAAGCCTCTGATGTGTCGGGGGATGCTTGATGCCGGGTCATCGGCTGGGGGGTTGCTCAATTTTGACAGAATGTCCGCCTCTGCATTCTCCACCCGCGATACCTGCTCAAGCACCACCTGCTCAAATTGTGCGGTCTGTTCCTCTGCCAACTCTTTGTAGACCTTCATTCTCTCTTCCCTGGTTTCAGCAGTGCCGTTCATCTGGGTTACCACCAGCTGGCTGTCCATTCTCACCTTCAGACGAGCTGCTCCGAGGGCTTTCGCGCATTTCAGCCCTGCGATAAGCGCCTCGTACTCAGCCTCGTTGTTGGTGACCTTGAACTCAAATTTCATAGAGTAGTAGGCCTTGAAACCTTCGGGGGAAGTGATCACTGCCCCTCCGCCGCAGCCCCGCGCACTCGAGGCCCCGTCGGTGTACATCTCCCACCAATCGTCAAAGTCAATGTTGTCATGGGTTCCGTCCTCGGTGCGCGCGGTGCATTCCGCAATGAAATCCGCCAGAGCCTGCCCTTTGATCGTCGGCCTCGGCTTGAAGTCTACGTCATACTGGCCGATCATCAAGGACCACTTCGTTATCCTTCCGCTTGCCATTGGGTTCCTGAGGACTGTGGCGAGGGGCTGCGTTGTGTAGACAGTCACCGGATGTGCTTGGAAATACGGTGCCAGGCGCTTGATGGATGCAATCAAGGCGAGGATCGTCTTTTCCATCAATGTGTACCTCGTCTCGGGACCGTTCAGCGCCTTACTTACAAAGTATATCGGCCGCTGAACGCCTTCCGATTCCTTCAGCAGCACGGCACTCACGGCCAGATCGGCGACTGCCAAGTACATGTATAATCTCTCCCCGGGATCTGCCTTGGTGAGGACGAGCGGAGAGGAGAGATACGCCTTGAAATCTTCGAAAGCAGTTTGGCACTCCGGGGTCCATTGAAAGGGATTGGCCTTCTTCATGATCTGAAAAAAGGGAATCGCCTTATCAGCCAGCTTGGATAAGAATCTGCTCAGGGCCGCCAGACGCCCGGTGAGCCGCTGCACGTCTTTTAGGTTCTTTGGGGCTTCCATGTCCATAATCGCCTTCACCTTCTCCGGGTTAGGTTCGATCCCCCGCTCACTCATCATGTAGCCGAGGAACTTGCCGCCCCTGACGGCGAAGGCACACTTCTTCGGATTGAGCCTCATGCTGGCCTTCTCCATGATGCCGAAGACCCTCTCCATGTCCTGGACATGGTCCTCCTTCCTCTTGCTCTTGATCAGGATGTCATCTACGTAAGCTTCCATTGTCTTTCCGAGTACGTCCTTGAACAACATCCCAATCATCCTCTGAAAAGTAGCCATGGCGTTCCTTAGACCGAACGGCATGACGATGTAGCAGTACACGCCGTCCGCCGTAACGAACGCCGTTTTTTCGGCATCATCGGGGTGCATGAACACCTGATGGTAGCCCCTGAATGCGTCCATGAAGCTGAGCAGCTCGCAGCCTGCTGTTTCATCTACCAGCAGGTCGATCCTCGGGACCGGGTACGGGTCCATCGGACAAGCTTTGTTAAGGTCCGAGTAATCGACGCACATCCGCCAAGTGTCGCCCTTCGGGGCCAGTACCACGTTGGCCAACCACTCCACGTGGATGACCGGCCGGATGTGTTTAATGCTGAGGAGAGTTGCTGTCTCCTTCCTGATGAAGTCGCGTCGGTCGGCCGCCATGTACCTTTTCTTTTGTTGTACGGGCTTGGCGTCCGACCGTACGGCGAGTCTATGGCATATGAGGTCGGGGTCGATGCCCGGCATGTCCTCCGGCCCTCTGGCGAACAAGATGCTGAACCTTCGGAGGACGGCTATGACCCCTGCTCTGATTTCCGGCTCCAGATCTGCGCCGATGGACACCCTCCTGTCCGTCGGGTCGTCGAGCTCGATCTCTTCCAACAGAGTTGCCGGCTCCAGATGAGCGTCCAAGTCGGCTTGCTTGGCCCTTTCGGAGATGCTGTTGACCCGAGCCTCCCGCTCGTTGAGCTTCTCCATGGCCTTCGTGTAGCAGGCTCTGGCCATATGCGGGTCCGTACGTGCTACTCCCACTCCAGTGTCGGTGGGGAATTTGATGCACGAGTGCCGTACGGAGCATATGGCCCCCAGGTCTTCTAGGCCGGGTCGGCCCAAAATGGCGTTGTGGGCGCACTTCAGGCGGACCACGACGAACGTCATGCTGATCCGGGCAGTGTGAGGGCCGTCGCCGACCTCTACCGGTAAAATGATGGTGCCCTCAGCGTCAATGCAATCCCCGGTGAAGCCGGACAGCGGGGTGCGTAGGGGGTGCAGCATGTCTTTCCGGAGCCTCATTCCTTCGAAAGCCTCCCAGTAGAGGACGTTCACACTGCTCCCGGTATCAACGAGGACGCGACGGACGATAGCATCGTTCACGTCCATGCTGATCACCAGCTCGTCTCTGTGCGGCGCCGGTGACATTGGCAGGTCAGCGGGGCCGAAGGTAATTGCCTCGATTCTATTGCGCTTGGTGGGGGGTGCTGATACGGAACCCACATAGAGTGACCTCTCAAATTTTTTCCGCTCGGCGGGTGTATCCCCTGTCTCAGCGCCCCCGAAGATTACCTTGATCTCCAATTTCTTCTTCTTGCCCTTCGGGCCGAGGGATCCCTCCGGACGTTTATCTGCACTTCGATAATCCACGTCCTGAGGTTCTGCCTCGCGCCGATCGTCGCGGCGCCATGTCTTGTGCCTTGAGTTCGGCTTCTGCTGGCTGTTTTTGTTCAGCAGCTGGGTGAACTCGCCCAGGTACCCCTGACGGATCAGCTCGTCGATCGCTTTCTTTAATTGGCTGCAATTATCCGTCAGGTGGCCGGCCCTCTGATGGTATTCACAGTAGGCCGATTGGTCGTGCCCCATATGCTTATTCATATCCTGGGGTTCCGTTAGGAGGCCCTTGTCCTTAATGGCCTCAAAGATTTGGCTCACCGGATAGGCCAAGGGAACATAGCGGTCGTCCGGCCGCGTCTGACTGTCTCCGTACGGAGCCTTCCAAGGGACCATTGCCCCGTCCACCTTTTTCTTTTTGTTTGGGGGGGAGGACCCGGTTCCTGATCCGGGTCCGAGCCTGTCCGCCATCTTCCGTGGGTGGGCCGCGGGAACTCCGTCCCGCTGCCTGATCTCCTCCTCGATGGAGGCATACTTTTGTGCCCGAGCCAAAACCTCGGTGTAGCTGGTGCCGGGATTCCTCCTCAGGTCCCGGTATAGATCCCCTGTGGCCAGCGCACTGGTGAGCATGTTGGTGGCCAGACGTTCGTCCAGATCGTCGACCTGCAGTACCTCGTCCCTCCACCTTACCAGGAACCTAGCCAGCGGTTCGTCCCGCCCCTGTTTGATGTGGGCGAGAGCCGTGACGTCCTTCCTGGGGGTGGTACTGGCAGCAAACTGTGCCATGAACTGCCGGGAAAGCTGTTCGTATGAGTCAATGGTGCCTGGTCTCAACTGGCCGAACCATTCCTGAGCTGGCCCCCTGAGGGTGCTGAAGAACAATCTGCAGATGGCCTCGTCCGATGCTCCCAGCATGGAGAGGTTCCCTTGGTAGCTTATCAGATGGGCCTTAGGATCGCCAGCCCCATTATACACCAAGTTTCCCGGGGGTCTGCAATCCCGGGGGATCTCGACGCTCATCACCCGTGGGGTAAAGGGTGATGTGAGTGAGAAGGAGGGTGTGGCCGAGCCGACGTCCGCCCGCCTATTCATCTCGGCTATCTGTCTCTCCATGGCTTCCAGCCGTGCGTCCTGTGTGGCCCTTCCGGGGGACACAGGGGGCGCGGCTTCGGGGGTGACGTTCTGCTGAGCAGCCACAGCATCGTGTGGCCGTCTGAAGATCTGCGCTCCTCGCCGTTGGAAACGTCGTCCAACGGCGTTGACCCTTGGGGTCTCGTCTCCCTGCGGGATCTTGCGGGGAACCGATGGCGTGAGAGCCCTGGATGCAGCGATGCTGACTCTGGTTCGCCCTCCCGTTCCACGGGAGCCTGAACCCTCACCTAGCCGCTCGTGGACTGAGGGCCGGTGGTCGCTGGATCCTGTCGTATCGTCATACGACTGCATGCGATGTATGGGCGAGAAGGGCGTTCGCTGGGTGCTTGCAGAGTACACCTGATCTCGGGCCTCCCGCTCGTCCGCCATGCGACGCATGGTGTCTGCGAGTTCCCGCATGAGGCGGGGATCCTGCCTGGCCTCCAGGGGAATGAGGTCAGTGATTCCCCCGTTTCCTCCAGAGGTCCATATCGTTGCGGATATTTCCGAGTTCTGGCCGCGGTTCCGACGGCTCGACTCCAGACGCTCGGAGAGGTCACGCTGGTTGTTGCTTCCTGACATCGTGTTTGCTGTAGGTAGACTTAGTAGCTGTTTGGGAGAGTTTTTGGAAACTTTTTGCTCAGTTTCCCACAGACGGCGCCAGTGTTGAGGTTTATTCCTTCAACCCTTGGACCCAACACGTAAGCCCAAAGATTTCGAATGGAGTAAGTATAAGGATATCTAGCCCAACAACTATGAGATGGATCAGGAAACAAAAGTAATAGCAGGCAATGTAAGTAGGTATTATTAACTTCGTAATAACTCCCCTAAACACAATCTACTTGCTAAAAAGGCACGTCGGCCGTTCGTCTTACAAGGCACCTAGGAATGCTGCAAGTAAGAATGCTGAAGCTAGTATGCTAAGAATAGAAAGTTGCCAACCCTTTACAATGAAGTAAATGCTACTATTTATATCCGCCAATGGGGCAGTTAGTCCTGATGATGTGGAGGATTGTTAGTGGCTGTGGCCCAACCACCAAATCTCCAGCATTAAATGCGCTTCCCGCCAGAATCTGGGTTCCCCGCCTAATTAATGACCACGATCGTCTGGTAGAACCGGGGGCCGTTCGTCTGCGGCCCTTCCTGAGAACGTAACAATCTTTTGGGCCTGGGCCATCTACGGAGATGGGCCTCGGCTGACGACGTTCGTCCCGGATGTGCCAACCGACCCTCGGCCAGGACCTTGCGCTGTTATCTCGGAGATAGGCATTCGTCCTCATTCCTTCAGGCCAGGGCCATCCGTGGGCTGGGCGACGCACGTCGGTTTGAGGGTAATTGGGCCGGACCCCTGCTCGGGACCATTTACCCAACACTCCTCATCCATGATCCCAAAAAAAATCTCCCACATCATCAAAATGATCCCAAAAATAATCTATGGATGTAGATGCCCTAATAATACATCTAACTATCGAAAATAATGTAAACTCCAAATTAAATACTCACACTTCCACTTCGACACTTCTTCTTACCATCGACCATTCATTATATAATTAGGCCTATAAATAATTAATAAATATAACAACTGCTAGCACATAAACCACACTATAACCACAAATTCATACTTCAAAAGATGGTGATTTCTCACCCGTCTTTCATGATGGGGATTAGTTCATAAAAGGAATTGATTATAAACAAAATTTTGATCATATCCTATTTGTCACAATGTTTAATTTATTGATATTTATCACCTGAACTCATATCAAATTAACACTACCGGAGCATGCCCCAGGTGTTACACTAGTCTATCTATAAATAATGGGTATGAAACGGAATTTCCCTAAGAATTTAGGACTTTGGTAGAAAAGTGGAACACAAACAGATTCAGAGTTGATTTCCAAGTCAATTACGCAATATGGCACTTTCTATTGGCCATGCGCATGGCGCAATAATCATCATCGAAATCTGAAATAAAATACGACTAATCTAGACCGTTCATCAGTCTTCTTAACTCCCTCGTCGTCTTCATTGGGCCCTAAAGGAATCCTCACTCCTCGATAGAGAAAGAATACGGTGAAGACCGAAGAGAGCAGGAAATATGTCTGTAGGAATTGCCGGCGGCCGCCTGGCGGAGGAGCGCAAGTCGTGGCGCAAGGATCACCCCCATGTTCGACCCCTCTCTTCTTCTCTTTCGCTCACTGTTTCTGGTTGATTTTATATCTAGACTGCTTTCTTTTTTCCCTCAAATTCGTTTTGGTTTTCAGGGCTTTGTGGCTAAGCCGGAGACGCGAGAAGATGGTACAGTTAACATGATGGTGTGGCATTGCACTATCCCCGGAAAGGCTGGGGTACGTCTTCACCATTACAGCTCTTATCTCGAATTAGCGCTTATTGAATTCATCTTGCAAAATTAGATTCAGACTGATTTTCTCCTTTAATTCAAAGTTCTGTTTTTTTGGTGTGTGTCTCGTTGTTGGTTGTCTCTGTACTGAGTTACATGAAGTTATTTTGACCTACGATCGTGTTATGTTGATGGCGGATTGGCTGCCAACAAAAACCCAGCAAATTCACTGCTGCGGATGAGTTTACGGTTTGTGGGGGCTAACGAATAATCTATTGAAATCTAGTATTGCTCCACAATCCCTGACACTATCAGAGAAACTGAAAAGATCACTACCATTCTCATGAAACTTAGCTAGTTTTTTTTCTTTTTTGGACTTCTTTTAGTTTGTACTAGCAGAAACTGCATTTTGCAACCATGTAGCTCATTAGTAACCATCAAATCAGTTTCCAATTCAAAGTTGTTACAGTAACTGAGGGATTAAAAAGTGCCAGCTGGATATAAGGGCTATAGATGCTAATAGTTCCAATTTTCCTACTACCATCATAGGTACTGGAAAACCCATCTTCATATTTGCTTCCAATATTGCGTAGTGACTTCATAGTAGCCTTTTCCTTCTCAATTACTTCTTTTGCCTCCTCAACTGCTTCGTAAACACACCCTGTGCCTGATTTTCTTTTTGCCAGTTAGAAGCTGGAGATAGGTCATTACTTTGGTTCCATAATGAATGCGTGATGGTAACATTTGTTCCTAGCCTGTGCTTAACCTCCTCAAAATGCTTGTTTTGTCTCCACTGATTAGACTTCTTTTTCTGAGATAGCCTTTCTAATGATTGAAAAGTTAACGGCAAATCCTGTAAATGCATACTTCACCAATTTGATCTTGTTGGTAAAATGGCAACACATAATGGGCTTGCATTTGGATTAAATATCGATGTTGGCTTGTTCTGTTCCAATGTCTTCACCAATTTCAAATGAATTTACAAAGTTGGAGACTTGGAAGTTGGATCCAACATTTTACTCAAACAATGTCACATCAGGGGAGTTAAACAAACATAATCATGGTTGTTTTGCTTCTTAAAAGTCCGTGCATATAACATAACAGATCATCTATGTTTGCTCCATGGTTCCTTGTGATTCCTCAAATTATGTTTGGGTATATTCCATTTTTTTATATAGGACAGTAGGAGTCGAACACTGGAACTATTTAATCACGGTAACTAGAAATCGACAAATGTGTCCAGATGAGCATGAATTGTGGTTACCATGTCTTGATACTGAAGTGAGTAGTTTATTAATAGACACTGACATTTGCTGCTTTGTCACTTGCTTCTCTAGATCTGCGTTACCTTGTTTCAACTGTTCCTTTCTTTTACCAATTGTAGTTTCAGGGTTTCTGCAAAAAAATCAATTGACCTTTTATTAGGGGCAGTCTTTCTCTCCTTAGCAATACTATGTGTGTTATGTATTCAATTTTATAACTCAATAATGAATACATATTGCACAGATAGTAGGCAATTAATGTTATCTTCGTGTCAATGTGCCTTTCCTTAGGGGCATTCTTTCTCCTCAGATCACTAGTAGGTGCTCTATATTCAATTCAATAAGTCAATAATGAATTTTGTTGAGTGATATCTTTTACTCCTTTGATTCATAATCCTTGGAAGTCTGATCTCTTTTCAATTGAATTAGATCACTTTTTCAAAAATGTTTATTACTACGGGTATAATTTATAACATGCAATATACTTTAAAGTTTAGATTTTTTAGAATAATGTTAGGTGCATAGATATTTAATTTTGAAGAAATTAAATTCATATTTTGACTTTTTGAGTCAGACTGTTTCTTTTGACTGCTAATTATTTAAAATTTTGTAATATTGTATTGAAAATAATTTTAGATACTTTAAGTTAATATATATTGATTCAAATGTTAATTTGTTACAAATTTAGTATATATTCACAAATTTCAATGATCAATTGTCAACTTCGAAGTCTGAAAATCAAATAGGTTACTTATTTAGTTATTTCTGGGCCAAAGAGAGTTTACAAAAGCAACATCGCCTTACTCTAGGTGATGCTTAGGCAGGTTAGCCAGATTATGTGCCAGGAGCCCCCCTCCAATGGCATCTTCTATAACATCATATTAAACTCTCTCTCTCTCTCTCTCCAAAGGAAGAATTGAAGCTAGAACTCAAAGTATGAAGAGTTATCCTGAAACACCGCAGAATGAAAGGACGAGTAGTGCATTCCCTGTCATTAAATTTTTTTCACAAATGACTGGAGTGAGAGGCAATTAATAGTGAAAAAGTTCTTAGTGCTCATGTCTTCTAATTTTTTCTAAGGAAATAAAATAATTGCATTCCTTCTAATTCAATTCTGAAGTGAAACATATTTCCTGTTCCTTAATTCAATTAAAAAATGAAGTTCATTAAAAACGTAGAAACAAACTTACAAGCCTAGAGTATGCGAATCAGAAAACGGAATACTTACTGATAGTTAAAACTTTTTAAAATTCAGTACTAAAAGCTTTGACATTTCAATTAGAAGACATAATATTTACAAGCAGTTAAAAAGTTTTATACTTTGGTATTGAAAATGTGAGTAGTGATTTTTTTTCCAGAAGTATTCCATAGAAAAGAAAAACGAGACAGTTAATTTGATCAATGGCAAAAAGTTATCACTGTATTTCTAATTGTAGAATTTTACAGTATCTCTATACCTACTTGAAATTATACTCCTTCCCCATATAAGAGAAACAACTGTCTTTTTGCTGATTTGTTTCACTCTAAGGGCTCTTTATCTGACCTTGCAAGTTATGCAACCAATTTCCTAAGATTTACTGATTTATTATTACTTCTCTCTCCTTTACCTCAGAACCTCAACTGACTTTCATTAGATGTTGTTGCTACTCCTGCTACATTTATCTCAACCGCGTCTCACAAATGATATTAACATATTTTCATCTTACTGTTCTACACCCTGTCTTCCAATATCACCAACTAGTACCTTTCTTTGTCTTATTTAATTACGGAGTAAGATTCTTGTTTTGATATTTTGATGTCTTGAGTTGTCAATGTGACATCTTTATTAAATATAATGTCTCGGGAGCAATGCATCATTGGAATTGGAGAGAGAAATGACTCCCTGCTTCACCTCTATCCCTACTAGAAGAATGTATGTTTAAAATATACAAGCTTTTTTATTAGCAAATATAGTTGCTTCAGACAAGGCAGGTAGCTCATGACTTGTTTGATACTCGGGATTACCAGAACAAGGTAGCTCATTTGTTGTTTGATTTTTACACCTCCAGTTTCTTGAGATAAGGTAGGTAGCTCATGATATGGTATTAACAGTTACTAATTACCTTGTGCTTCTCAACTAAATTCAAGTATAACCCTTACACTCACTGGAGTACATTTCTGATTGCGTGCTGCTCAAAGATCTATACGAGACCCTTTTTGCATAGAGAAATTGTTTAGGCAGCCTTGTAAAGCATTGTGATGATACATTCTGCACTTAGGTTCCTGGCCCTGAATGATTGATAAGTATTCATCTTGCAGACAATTTGGGCAGGTGGTCATTACCCTTTGACAATGCACTTCAGTGAAGACTACCCAAGCAAGCCACCGAAGTGCAAATTCCCCGCAGGATTCTTCCACCCGAATATCTATCCTTCCGGCACAGTTTGTTTATCCATCCTCAATGAAGATAGTGTATGTACATTGCTTGCTTGTTCTGCATCATCTAATTAAAACTTGGAGCCCTTTTTTTCTTTTCCAAAAAAATAGTGATTATAAGTTTTTACTGCACCTTCAGGGTTGGAGACCAGCCATTACAGTGAAGCAGATTCTGGTTGGTATCCAGGATTTGTTAGATGAGCCAAATGCATCGGACCCTGCTCAAACGGAAGGATATCATCTCTTCATTCAGGTAGTGGGTGGGATTGTGGGAGCAAACTCTAATCCATTTTGCCTATTAGAACTAGGACCATGTCTTGTTTTCTTTCTTAGTGGCTTATGACAATATTTTGCCCATTTGCATGCAGGATAATGCAGAGTATAAACGGAGAGTTCAACTTCAGGCCAAGCAATACCCCCCACCAGTCTATTAGATATTTCTTGTTTTGTTATAGGGGTATAGCTCTGTTATTTAAGTTATGCAATTTCTAAATTCTAGTTCTCATGGTCTATTTCAGTGGATCAGTCAGTCAATGTAGCTGGCTCTTACTGAAACTCATATAGTAAGTTTTCCTGGAAACTTTTCATGTGTGTTGCTATGGTATAAATTCATGTTTAGAAATTGAATGCTGAGTAAGCACATAACTGCAAACAAGGTTATTCTCACTTTTGTGTTTTCATGAGAGTATGACGACCAGACACTTATAATTTACGACTGTCCCAAGTATATTATACTTGTATAAGCCTAATGGATTTGAAGCCAAGCAGTAGCTGTACCGGGGTGGAATAAATGCAGTGCTTCTAACGAGTAGACAATCTTCTAAAAGGCGCTAGGCGCTAGTCGGGCGCCAGCCTAGCGCCTAGACGGCTAGGCGGGCGCCTAGTCGGGGACTAGTCGGAGACATATAAATTGAATTTTTATCTATATTTTTGCATAAATATGATAAGTAATATTGTATTTTTGTGTGTATAAAATACATATACATATACATTAACAAACATGAAAGATAGAATTCTCACATTTAATCATACGCAGTATATGATAACTAATCACTTAACTTAATTATGGTATAAATATAATTAATGATAAAATTTTGGTATATATACAAACATATATAGTTTTAAGCCATGCATGTGTAAGCGGCTCATTAAATCTTGAATATTCATTTCTTAATTTAAAACTTCATTTCTTTATATTCATGACTAAAGTTAAAGTACGTATATCGCGAATTTAGGAAATTAAAATTTAAAAGTAAAGTAATGTTCGGCGAATTTAGACGTTCTAGGTGGCTGATTAGGCGCCATAGGTGGGCAACTAGGCGCCATAGGCGGTCGACTAATTCATCTAGACGGCAAACCAATTAGTCGGAGCGCCTAGACGAAAATCGGGGCGCCCGACCACTGCCTAGCGCCTAGGCGGGGACTAGTCGGGCGCCTAGAACGATTTTTAGAATAGAGCGAGTAGATGATGGTTTGAGTCCCATAATCCCATCTTCGGATTCTTAAGTTTTTATTCAATTTTTTTTCTTTTTTTTTTTTGCCATTTTGAATCCTAAACTTGATTGAATCACACCTGCATAATTTGATTTTAATTTAGCCCAATTTGTTTAATGACTTTAATCTAGACTAGTTCAAAATAATCACAAATTTGAATTTAACTTATCATTCAGTTAACCTCTGGCCGTGAATCCCCGTGATACTTATTGACAATTTCACCTTCATTTTTCGTAACTCGTAAGTACATTCATGTAGAGTTGAATTCGCCTGAATGGGATGACATTCGATCCTGTACATATAATTTGTTGCAAGAGATTCGCTCATCAAGTGTGATTCAGTTTTTGACCAAAACTTGCAATTGTTGTCTCACACTCTCACTTACAATGTCATGGAGAGCTTATTTGGATAGACACAATTTGATGGTTGAAACTCGGGAAGTGTTTATCATACCATTGCTCATGTGTGATTGTAAATTTGTAATCAATATCTTTGATTTTATGAAAGTGCTTTCCTTGGATCATTTTGAGTTTAGAACAACTTGATCACACTCTAATTCTCTAGATAGAATTATAGAAATAATAATTCACCCTCTGTGACGGTTGACATTTCTAAAATTATTTGTAATAAACTCCCATATAAGTGGTTAGGAATGTTATGAAATCATTGGGTATGGAGTTGATGAAATGCAAATATTCAAGAAATTAAGAGCTTGCTTGGTGAACTCTGTTTTCATATTATCAGACTTTGTTTTCACAAACACATAATTTTTTATTTCATACGCTGAAATATATAATAATCAAAATAAATAACGTTGAAATTACTTTTTTGATTGAATTAGTTGAAGTTATGTAGAAGACCATCTTAATTAATTTTTCATATATCCCACTAATGAATTGTCCTTCAAATGGACTTATTATGAGGTCTTTTGGAGTACCCAAAATGGATTGATAAGTGTTTCTATGATGTTCATTTTAGTACATAGGTTTATGTGATTGTTTGACAATTGTAGATGAGTGTATTTGGATTTTGGTTCAGGTGAGAAATGCATCTAATGTGAGAAATGAGAATGAATCTCAGCCATTGAATTTACGAAGTTGCACTAAAATTGGCTTTATGTTGCAGTAATATTTAAATTTTGCACATGTTGCACTAAAACTGTTTCATGTTGTAGTAATATTTGACGGCGTTGCACCGAAATAGCTTCATGTTGCACTACACACGTGTAATACGGATGTTTCAGAAGTATTTACAGAAATGCCACCGTGCTAGATTGCATATTTCAGTGCATCATGAAGTGTCTTTTACTGCAACTTAGTCGAATCCAATGGCTGAGATTCATTCTCATTTCTCACCCAAAGGGTTCTTCTCACTTGAACCTTACCCAGTGTATTTGACCCTTCTCTCAAGTACTAAATAATCACCAAATGCTTGATGAATTGGCTGTTTGAGCTGATTTTTATGATAAACTGAAAAAGCAACCATTTGATTACATTTTCCACAATCTTTTACTTTTGTACTATGGCAAATCCAAAAGACCATTTAGGGGGTGTTTGGAACTAATTCTGCTTCTGCTTCTTTTTTAAAGCAGAAGCAAAATCCGAATCAGTTTTCAGAAGCTGGTACCCCCAACTTCTAAAAAAACTGATTCTGGGAGTAAATTAGAGCATCAGAAGTGCTTCTGGAATTTTACCCAAACACTCCAGCTTCTGCTTCTACTCTCTGAAGGAGCAGAATCAATTTTGAGAATCAGATCCAAACACCGCCTTACTCTTCTTTATTGCTGCTTTTAGTTCCGAAGAGATTGAAGGAAGATGTTTCAGGTCAAAATCTTCTTGTTCACGTAGTGCTCCAAATCCTCCAATAAATACTTCGTTCCTTTTTTTTTTTTTAATTCCATGTGAACTTTTTAATGCCCGTATGCTTTTTTAAAATTAAGGTACTCACATTATTTACAAAAAACTTATAATAATGTTGTTCATTCCAAAAAAATGTGTAAAGAATCTGATGAAATAAATTATTCAAGCAATCTTATAATTACCTAATCAAGCAAAATTAATTTACTAGTAAAGTTTACACCTATACATTTAACACAAATAAGCTAATTTCCACTACAGTAATTTTACACTCAGCTCAATCAATCATTTTCAGCCAACATATTGTTAAACAGTTTCATTTCATCACATTCAACCTATTCACCCGTTGCATTCGTTACCTAACAGGCCTTATATGTGCACACTAATGGAATCTAATGCTCTAAATAAATCATAAGCCTCGTAAATAATATTAAAACAATGCGTAGTAACAATTACATGTATCAATTGCATCAATGGATTTAGTCATAAAGGGGAAGTTGACTTTGAGCTAAATCCCAATATATACACACTCACTGTCATACACATGAATAATTCTTTGGAGGATTTGGAATGTAACTTTTATTTCACTTTATGCTTTAGGGCGTGGGACTTTCAACCAAAGTTAGCGGTACAGCTAATTAATCCTTTTAATTATCAGCTAGTCTACTTCACCTATTTTCCTTTTTAAAAACTAAAGCATGCTTCTACGTCAAAGAGACAAAGACTAGCTAGCTGCCCTAGCTTCTTAGCTTATTTCGGCGAGGATTGAGTGGATTTTATTCATGACTCCCACAACCCTATTTTGCATCGAGGGAATCTTAAATGTAACATGTCCAATAAATGAGACAAGTCTACTAACTTTTTCTAGCTCGGTTTTGGAATACTAGTTATATTGATGAAATCCAGTTATATGGATGAAATGAGGATTGTAACAATTAAATTTATTGAATTATTGAAAGAAATCAATAGTAAATTAAAGAAAATATTATAAGAAAACGAAGTGAAAGCCATCTTCTATAGCAAATTGAGAAAAAAGAAATTATGGTCTTACATATTTTTTATTAACCCACAATGAAGAGTTAGAGCACGAGACTAAGAATAATATAATGTTCAATACAAAAAGTGTATATCAAATGGATTTATTGATGGTTGAAACCTAGTTTTACTTGTGGTGTTTGTGACTCGTGTAAAGATGAGACAAACATATCATTTATAAAATTGTTTTCTTAGAAGATTTGGAAGATTTTTCTTTTTACAGTACTTTCTTACATATATAGCTAATTAGCTAGTATTATGTGTTATGTCAAATGTCAATATTCTCCATTAGGATGATTTTGAACTTGTGACTTCAATTCCTTTTTGAGAATGTGACAGTGATATCATTGAACCACAACATGTTTGATGATTTCGAATTTTTTTTAAAAAGTCCCAATTAAAAAATGAAGTGAGAAAAAGATATGACACAACTGAAATATCTTTTTATTAGTAAAATGTACTCTATAAAACTATTGCTCTCAATGGATACTAAGTTATACTCCTTAATGATACCGTATGAAATATATAGAACCTGATAATTAATTATAAAAAGAACGTAATATGGATATTATAGACACGATATGATAGGGTATTATTGAATTCGCTTATTATAAAAACCATCTGTCCTATTGATCTATAGACCTCGATTACTTCTAACACCGATCTTAAAAAATCATTCTTCGTAATTGTTACAGTACTACGTATTTTTTTACGACCCTTCAAAGCTTGATATTTTTTAGAAGTTCTGTTAATAAACTAGCATCCATATTAAAGAAATGAAGGACGACTAAGAAATGTTTTTCAAAGTTTTTAACATGCATATAAAAGGCTAATATAAGAGATACAAATAAATAATTAGGAGTATACAATAATATACTACCTCCGTCCAAAAATGAGTTGCAAATTTGATTTTTCTTAGTCAATCAGTCTCGTTTTGTTCACTAAATTAGGATGTTAATTTTTAATTATATTCTAATTTGGAGTTTACAACTTTGAAGAAATTTTAATGTAATTTTTGAATATGTAAATTTTAATTATTAAAAATTGAATTAAGTATCCATAGAGAGGCTTGACTTTTATTATTGGTTGACCGAAAAATGTTGACTTTGCAAAACAAATTGGGACGGAAGGAGTACATGCTATCTACTCGCCATACAGGGGCGGAACCAGACTTCACTACAAGAGGGGGCCGAAATATGATATATGTAAAGGAATTGAAAATTTGCAATTTTGTCCCATAAATTTACTCCTATGCCTGTTTTTAGCTAGTCCTGATACTTCACTCCTCGGAAATTTGGTCATGTAATTAATAATTTTTGCAATCTATGTATTTCCCCATTGGGAAGTACACTTTCTTATAGATAATTCACGGCAAAATATGCTGCCAATGTCGATTTTTTTTTGCCAAAAGTGTATTTTCCGATAGAAAAATTCTTAAACTGAGAAGTCCTATTTGTTAGGAGACCTGATTAGCATGCAAATTATAAAGTTATGGGACGACTAATAATGGCGACAACCAAAAGTTATAGGACTAAAATTGCAAATCTCTCAAACATAAAATCTAAAAGATAAAATTTAAAATATAGAGATTTACTAATTGCTTAATTAATTGCCTTCTCAATTCACATGCCTCCGCCCCTGTGATCATATGTAGACCACTGTCCAAACCCAATAGCTGCAAGACCAGAAGTTGTGAGCTCATATATTCTATCATAACCTAATAAAAAACATTCAAATTGGCTAAATGATCAATTCACTCAATCAATCTTAAAAACCTCTAGTTAGAACCAGGACTCCATGAGAGCAAGACTCTAGTCGATCTCCATATACAAGTAGCTTATTTAGAGACATGCATGTGGTCCATATACTACCTGGCGTTCTTAAATAAATGCAACACTTTGACTTTTACACTATTCACATGTTCTACGTTGACTACGTTTTATTTATTAATGTAATAATATTATTTTATGAAAAAAATATCGTTAAACTTGTCTCATTGTAAATTTTCATAATGTAATTTTTTTTTTAATTTTTTTACTAACACTACAAAAAAACACGGAGTTAGTCACGGATTTAGTCACGGATCGTAGTATAAAAAATCCGTGACTAACTCCGCTAGTCACGGACTTTGTCCGTGACTAAATCCGTGACTGTTTGGGCGTGACTAATTCTAGTCACGGTCATTTTATCCGTGACTTAGCGTAGTCACGGCTTAGTCACGGACCGTTTCCGTGACTAACTTGTCACCGGAATAACCACACCGGCGACTTAGTCACGGGCTTTTGCCGTGACTAATATAGTCACGGACAAATCCGTGACTAAACTTTCAAATTTAAAAAAATGAACCGCCAATTGTTACGGTTTTAATTTTCAAATTTCAAATTTTAGTCACGGACTTGATCCGTGACTACTTTTTTATTTTTTAAAAAAAATAAATTTGAAAAATAACTTTTTACAAAATCGGTCTAGAATTTAGTCACGGCTCGGATCCGTGACTAAAGTTTTTTTTTTTTTTAAATTTTTTTTTTTGTTTTATAAAAAAAATAAATTTTTTTTTAATTATTCTTTAGAAAAGTTTATTTTAAAAAATATTTGTAGAATAAAAGTAATAAACAAACTACTAGAACACACATTTCATAACCAAACAGACTGAAATAAAAGTAATAATAAGCACAATAGAATTATAGTAAATAAACAATGTTCAAATAAAAATGTATATCATTTACAAGCTCCTCCGGTTACCATTATGATAATATCTAGAATCATCATATAGGTAATCTTCTTCGGTCTCATATTCTCGGTTGTCTCCAGCTTGGCCTTCTCGATTGCCACCGCGACTGCCTCCTCCGCGACTGCCACCTCCGCGACTGCCACCTGCTTGGCTGCCTCCAGATGTTTGAAACAGGTTGTGAAAATTGATATCCTGAATAGAACCAAATGAAGGCAACCCGGTAGCAGAGTTGGTACGGAAATAACCGCCCATGTGCGGAACTTGAGGTGTCTGCTCGGGGTGCAGTACATACGGCTGAGGCTGAGGCTGATTCCGAATTCCGGCGCTGAGGATCCGTTCCATCTCTTCCAGCCGGGCCCTTGTTTCTTCATCTTTTTTCCGTTGCTCCTCCAAGGCGCGCTGCTGCTCAGCCAAGGCCCGCTGCTGCTCCTCCATCTCCCGCTGCATTTGAGCGATACGCGGATCCTCTCCGCGCCTTGATCGGGAAGATGAAGCACCGCTGCGGTCGTACAAGATCCGTTGCCCCTCAGCCCCCATGCACGGGACCCGGCCCTTGTACACCCCAACTGCCTCAAAGATGGCATCATCCTCCACATCAGAATCAATCTCATCCTCCTGAGTCAAGCCTAATTCTGCCCGTCTCTTCTCAACATTTGTGTTATACTTTGACTACATGTACAAAAATTGTTAATATAATGTTACTCAATTTGATTTTGAATGGAAATAAGTAACAAAATAGTGTTACTTACTTCGATTTCAGCGAGGCGGGGTGGCAGATCGGCATCGGACTCATCGCCGTGCTTTGTCCAGCAGTGCTTGATGACCTTGAGAATTGAGACCTTCTTCTTCTCAGGCCCCGACTACAATTTGGAAAAAGGCTTAAGATCCATAATTAATTGTTAAAATAAAGGGTTGTAATTGTGTAAAGTTTTTTGAAAAATACTTACAAGATCTTCCTTATGTCTTCTCTGAGGTTTGCGGCCCCCATGCCATTGGGTTTCTAAGGCTTTCTCGGACATCCGGTTTTTCTTACCGGATTGACTTCTTGCCAAGAAGTTTGGATCAGAAGACCAGTGACGGACGAGGTTAGCCCACACCTCATCCGAACACCATCCAGGCTTTACCCCGCTCGTTCGGGCACGCCTAAAAGTAGGACGAAGCCAATTTGAAATCCTAGCGTTATACGCTCTAAGAATAGCTGGACCTTGGGCTTCAGTCCATCGAAACCGACCCTTTATAAAAAACAATTAAATTAATTTATCTTTTATCAAATGTTACGTTAATACAATTACGCAGAGAAAATTCATTTTTTTTACCTTGAAAAGGTTCCACCAAAGTTCACGAACCTTGGGGTCTACTTCTGTGTATGCTGCCCAGTTTCCAAGAAAGTGTCCTCCAATTATGACTTTGATTTGGTCCAACACTTCTTGATCGCTTCAGAAAATTAAGATTATTTATTTATTAAAGTTTTGATTACATTATGATACATTGAAAAAATTATTTCACGTTAGATAAAATTCATAGTTACTTACTTCGCAACCATGTGGGGCGTCACCCAAAGCGCATTTTCATTGTTGCGCTCAGCTTCGGTTAAGGGCACATAGTTTGGGCGGGTACGCGAGGTTGATTGTTCATTGCTCATCTAAAATATATTAATTTATATTTTTAAATATTAGTCTAATCATTATAGAAGATCAAATTTTTATACATTTATCAATTGAAAATGTGTAAAACATATTAAACTGTGTGTAAGTTTAATATGAGGGGTGGTAATTTTATAAATTGTTATAAAATGTAACATGTTAAACTTTAGGCAAGTTTAAATTTTTTTTTTATTAAACTGTTTTTTATCAAACTGTTTTTCATTAAACTGTTTAATAAAAAAACAGTATATTGTTAATGTGTTTTTAATAATCTATATTTTATATTTAACTTCGAAAAACAGTTTAGACTGTCTTAATTAATATTTTATAATTAACATGTTAAACTTTTTTGGAAGTTTAACATGAGGGGATATTTTTGAATGTTAGTATGATCATAATAGAAGATCAAATTTTTATACAAGTTTTATCAATTAAAAATGTGTAAAACATTTATTTTCGTACATGTTAAAACATATATTTTTTTGAATTTTCGTACTATTTTTAAACTTTTATACAAGTTTAACATATATTATTAAAACCGTTTATATACAAAACCGTTTTTATACAAAACTGTTTTTATATAAAACTGTTTTATTTAAAAAAAGTTTTATAAAAAAACAGTTTATATAAAAAAAATTTATACAAAAAAAGTTTTATATAAAAAAGTTTTATAAAAACAGTTTTATATAAACAGTTTTATTAAAAACTGTTTTTTTATTATTTCACTTTTTAATAAAAATTGTTGAATAAAAAATCTGTTTTTCATAAAAAATGAAAAACAGATTGTTTTAAACTTTAAAAATGATTAATATTTCACTTTTTAATAATCTGTTAATATTTTATTTTGGAAAGCAGTTTTTATTGTTTTTTATTAAAATCTGATTTTATTTGATTGCAATCTGTTAATATTATACTGTTTTTTAAACTGTTTTTTATTAAATTGTTTTTTATCAAACTGTTTTTTTTAAACTGTTTTTTTTGTCAAACTGTTTTTCATTAAACTGTTTAATAAAAAACAGTATATTATTAAACTGTTTTTTATAATATATATTTTATATTTTATTTCGGAAAATAGTTTTTAATGTCTAAATTAATATTTTGGACCTAACATGTTAAACTTTTTTGGAACTTTGACATGAGGGTGTATTTTTTAAATAATTCGGAAATAATAAATTTGATTGATGATAAAATAATAATAATCCTAACAATGTCTAAATAATTCATGCATAAGTCCGAAATTAAATCATGCATTTGATCGAAAAAACATGCATGTTGTTTAACCTAAAATTAAATCATATTTAGGCATGCATATTAAACTTATACACAAAAAATCAAATTGAATCAAACTATATCTAAAGCATGCGTATTAGAAATCAAACAAAAAAGAAAAAATAAATTTTAACAACTTTGAGCATGCAAATTAATATTGTAATTCGAAATTAAAACAAAACTAATAATCGTGGAGAGATTAATATTGAGCATGCAAATTAATATTCTAATGTGAAATTAATATTACAATATTACTAAATTAATATTGTAATGCGAACATAATAATAACATGCATTTGTGTGTATAAACGTAAACACATATACACATATAATCATATTAAATGTATATACACATAAATATGTAATTGTAGAATACATCATTAGGGCATTCAATTATAAACATGCATTTGAGTACATAAACATGCATTTGTGTGTAAAAAATTAATTGAGAAAACATAACCTTGATGTGGAGAGAGAGGTGCGAAAAAAAGGAGTGGTGGACGGTGGCGGTGAACGGCGGCAACCGGCGGCGGACAACGGCAGTGCACGGAGGACGGCGGCGGCGCTGCACTCAGGACGGCGGCGGCGCTGCACTCAGGACGGCGGCGGTGGAAGGGGAAGTTAGAAGGGAAAGAGTTTGAGAGGAAAATAGGGTTTGGGAAGCGTAGGATTGAAAAAAATCGCTAAGGGTCGGTTTTATATCAGGGCGTAGTCACGGTTTTAGTCACGGCTATATCCGTGACTAAACCCTTCGTAATCAACGAAATCAGCCACGCGGAATCAGCCGCCTTTGACCGGTCTAGTCACGGCTTTATCCGTGACTAAGACCGTGACTAATTCAAATTTTGAATTTAGTCACGGTTCTAGTCACGGATAAAACCGTGACTAGACCGGCGGCCCTGACACTTCTCCGGCTGCCAGACTGACAGGTTAGTCACGGAATTATCCGTGACTAAGACCGTGACAACTTGAAATTTTTTTGTATAAATCATCTTTCTCCGGCCCAAGAGTGAACTGTAAAAAAAATGGCTAATAGAGGTCCAATTGACTGGGATTCGATGTGTAGAGATATGAAACGACTTAAGCTGATTACAGAGCTTATGGAGCCGAAAACCGTGGAAGCATACGAGAGAATCAAGGAGTTGATGTCTAGACCCCTTGAAAGTTTTGGCGATTATAAAGATGAAGAATCCGACTCGTTGGGCAAGTCAAAAGCAAGAAATTTGTGTCGGATGCTTCAACGTGCACAAGAAGTTTCAGAGTATATGGACCCGATCAACGAAGAAGCTCGAATGAAAATTCAGGAGTTGTGGGCTAGGCCTCTTGAAAGTTTCCGATTGAGGAATGAATAATGTTAGTTAGGTTAATGTGATAAATAAATCTATGTTAGTTGTTTGATAAATAATATGTGACAATTTCATTGTGTGTTTTGTATTTATCTTTGAAATTTGATAAATAAATCTCTGTTAGTTGTTTATTAATATCTAAATTTATTATAATATTCAGATTAGTAAAAGTAAATTACTTTTTTTTTTAATTTTCGAATTTTGTTAATTTTCGAATAGACTTAGAATTATTAAAATTAATTTTCGAATTTCGAATTATTAAAAATTATTAAAATAAATTTTCGAATTTAGAAAAATCAAAAATAATATTTGAATTTTCGAATTTGAAAATAAAAGAATATAATATAGAGTAATTTCATATTTGGTATTGGGTAAATTTTAATTTTCAAACTTCGAATTGTGAAAAATTTTATTTTGAATTTATAATATGGATATAAAAAACTTGTTGTGGTTGAATTAATATGGAGTAATTTTTTGTTCATAAATAATAATGATAAAGATAGAAAAAAATTCAAATATTGTTGGAGTAATATAATGATGAAGAAATCTGCACAAATATTAGAAGTCAATAAAATTGAAATTACAACAGCACAATTATTCGCTATCAGAATCGTCATTTTCTACATATACAGTATCTTCTTCTGTATCTGAACCGTCTATCCATTCACCTTCTTCCTGATATTGAGCGTTTTGTTGTGCTACATACATTTCCTCAATTTCGCGCTCAGATGGAATGGTTGGGTCTGGAAGGTGCGTTTCTGGCATGACTTCAACTAGTCCGCCATTTGGATCACTTAATTGGATGTCATAGTTGACCGTCTCAACAATAGGCGGAGGTTGGAAAAATTGTTGCTGAAAAGCATCTAGATCAACGTCCTTGTGTTGAGTTTGTGATTTTATTTTGTTCGGACGGACAAGACATGCACACACCCAAGGATTCTGTGTCCGCCTTGTTGAAGGATATTCTGCATAATAAATCTGCGCTGCTTGTTGGGCGAGTATGAAAGGCTCATTTTTCGGGTACACACGAGACTGGTTGACGTCAATCATATTATACTTCGGATTTTTGCGCACGCCACGTGTGGGGTCGACCCATGTGCAACGGAACAGAACGCATGTCAATTTTTTCGCACAAGAAGGCATCTCAAGTTCCAGAATCTCCTGCAGGACACCAAAAAAATTGGTTTCCGAGTTATCATAACCGATGGTCGGGACACATAACCCGCTGTTCGTTGTTGGTCGGCCCTCTCCGTAATCGGCTGTGTGATATGTGTAACCGTTTATCACATATTGCCGCCACACTTTGGCACTGGCACTAGGGCCCCACGCTAATGATACTAACAAAGGGTCGACAATCCCACGACTATTGATCTGTAAATATAAACATGATAATAACATTAGGTAAATATTGAAAAATCTTACTTAATAATATATATATAATTAATGTGTGTGTATATATATACCTGATACTTGTACCAATTTACAAAATCAGAGTCTACCAATGCATCAATTTGATTCTCAGGAAAGGCTGATAAAGAAGCTCTGAATTCACTGTGAATTCAAAAATAAAAAAATTATAAATTATCTACAAATTTAATTGATAAGTATTACAATTATAACTACAAATTTAACTTACTGATAAAACGGTGAGATTTCTGGACAATTCATGAGGATATAAGTATGTGCAATTTGCAATTCCCCACCCACGATGTATCGTTGTGTCGCAGCACCTTTACCTCTGCCTGGGTAATTGAAGATGGAAACTACATTTTCATATAAATCCTCGCCAATGTCATCGTTCCGGGCAGGTCTCTTCCTTCTGGTGATGACGTCACGCTCGAAGTAAAAAGACGAGAACGTTGAGATTTCTTGTTGAAGATACGCTTGACAAATTGAAGCCTCAACGTGTGCCTTGTTGGTCACTTTCTTTTTCAGCTCTCCTAGAAATCTGCAATAATGCAATATAACAACGGTAGACATGTTAACAGTTATTGTGAAATAAATATTCTTTTTTTAAATGAAATTGTTACTAACCTTTCAAATCTGTACATCCAGCGATAGAAGACGGGCCCAGCGGTCAAAGCCTCATACGGAAGATGTATTATAAGATGTTCCATTGTATCGAAAAACGATGGAGGCATTATTTTTTCTAGATTACACATCAGAATGGGAACAGAATCTTGTAGTCTCCGGAGGGATGCCGCATCCAAAACGCTGGAACATATCGATTGAAACAACAAATTGATTTCAGTAATGCAGGACCATACGTGTTCAGGAAGCATCTCTTTTAGTGCAATTGGTAGAAGTCTTTGCATTATTACATGAGCATCGTGAGTTTTCATGCTCGTCGTCGTGGTAAGTTTGTTCATGTCTACGCATCTAGACAAGTTGGAGCAGTAGCCATCTGGAAACTTCTGAGACGCAAGCCATTGTAATATTGCTGCCTTTTGTGGTTCTGTGACCTGGTAGACTGCTTTTGGAACTTCCTTGCCCTGATATTCTAGATCAACAGAAAGTTCGGGTCTATCACACCAAATAGTCATATCTTTCCTAGCTGCAAGACCGTCTTTAGTTTTGCCTTTCAAATCCATCACCGTGTTAAATATATTGTCAAAGACGTTCTTCTCAGTGTGCATGACATCTAAATTGTGACGGATGAGAAGGTCTTTCCAATAAGGCAACTCCCAGAATATGCTCCTCTTTGTCCACTTATGGGTATCACAATACCCATATGGCTCTTGGTTTGGCTCTTCCATAGCCGTAGGAAAACGTCGAACCCGGTTATAAATTTCTTCACCGGTCAATCTCGAGGGTGGGCTCTCTCGTACCGCTCTGCCTCTAATGAAAGACTTCTTGTCCTTTCGATATCGGTGCCTTTCCGGGAGAAACTTGCGGTGACAATCAAAGTAACTTCCTTTTTTGCTGTAACTCAGCCAGTTGGCACCTGATTTCTCCATACATATCGGACATCCCATCAAACCGTGTGTGCTCCATCCCGAAAGCATGCCATAGGCAGGGAAGTCGCTAATGGTCCAAATGATGGCAGCTTTCATGATAAACATTTTATCTGATGAAACATCATAAGTTGGTGTCCCAACGGCCCACAGTTCTTTCATCTCCTCGATAAGGGGTTGGAGATAAATGTCTATCTTTCGCCCAGGATCCTTGGAACCCGGACAAATTAAAGACAAAAATATGAAATGACTTTTCATGCACATGTCGGGAGGGAGATTGTAAGGAGTTAACATGACCGGCCAACATGAATAGTTCTTGCCAAACCTGCCAAAAGGAGCAAATCCATCTGAGCACAATCCCAGCCGCACATTTCGTGGCTCCATAGCAAACTGAGGATGACAGCGGTCAAAGTGTCTCCAGGCTTCACAGTCCGAAGGGTGAGCCATCATACCGTCGTTGGTTTCGTGCTCAACATGCCATGTCATGTGTTTCGCAGTAGCAGTCGAAGCGTACATCCTCTGCAGTCGAGGAGCTATTGGGAGGTAATACAGTTTAGACAGTGCAGACCTATGTCGTGGTTTCTTTTTACCTTGACGAACAGGTTTGTATCTGTCTCCACCACAGAACTTGCAGAACTCAAGTGCCTCATCCTCCTTCCAGAACAACATACACCCTTCCGGGCACGCATCAATTTCAACACAAGGTAGCCCCAACTTAGACATTAACTGCTTCATGTGGTAATATGAATCCGGAAGGGTATGATCTCGCGGTAGCATCCCTCCTACTGACTGCAAGACTCTATTCATGCAAGTTTCAGGGAGACTGTATTCGGCTTTTATGTTCATGAATTCAGTAACGGCGGATAGCTGAGAGTATCCCTCACAATCAGCATACAGAGGTTGGTCGGCAGCTTTTAGAACATCCTGAAATCTCTCAGCCAAACCTTCGTCCACATAAGGTTGATAAAATGTCGGATTTTCATCCGCATCTGGTTGATACGAGGTTGAGGCTTCAGGGGGGTCGTTAGGTGGTTGTGGGGGGTTGAACTGAGACATCGGTACACCGTATGCGTCATATACCATTTGTTGGTCCCACCTCATTTCAGCACGGTCTCCCCACGCACTCATCTCTGGAGGGACGTAACGAGACGAACCTACCGTTTGTGGTATAACAGATGGATCCAAAGGTTCGCCGTGAGAAGTCCAATTATAATAATTGGGAACAAAACCGACCGCGTACAAATCATACCCAACTTCGTGTGGGTCTTTAAATTTGAGATTTTTACACTTTGAACATGGACATCTTATTTTATCACCACTCATATAAGCCGGATGTTCAAGTGCAAATTCAATAAATTCCCCAACTCCCTCGAGAAAATTTGATTGCATTCCGTACAATACCGCATCTTTATCATACATCCAACTTCTATTTTGTTTATACATTATGCCTGAATATTATAATAAAAAAGTATACACGTTCAAATACTAACAATAATACTAACAAATTTTAAGTGAGTTATTTCACTAAATAATCAACTAACTAATTTTCACTAAATTAAATGAAATGCACACAATTCTACGTGAATATGACTTAATTAAATTATTTTATAAACCTAACAGTTTAACTAATTTTATGACATTACTACGCTTACAGTTGAATATGTTGTTAATTAATTAACAACATCACTAATTTAATAATTTTAATAATTTAAATTGAACCAACTAATTCTAAATAAAAATAATAATTCAAATAACATACCTTAACTGCATAAATGGGGAAAATGATAGAAGACAGACTACATCCTTCGATCTTTCAAACAGATACTGTATATACTGGGAATGAATTCGTGTGGTTCTGTTGAATGAATGAGCTGCTCCTGCATATATAAAAAATGTAGTCACGGACTTAGTCACGGATTTGTCCGTCACTAAGCAAAACCGTGTCCATTACGCGTCCGATCCGTGTTAATGACATGTAAATGACGTGTTAATCAAAGTAGTCACGGACATAGTCTTGGACATGGCCGTGACTAAATTTATCCGTACATAATACCGTTGCGGATTGATTTATGGGAGATGAAAAATTATTTTTTAAATTTAGTCACGGCTGTAGTCACGGATGTGGCCGTGACTATGTCGCCGGAGTAAAACAAGCCAGGTCGGAAAAACAAACGGGCAATCGGAGGATGTTAGTCACGGACACATTTCCGTGACTACGCGTAGTCACGGCTGTAGTCACGGTCAAATCCGTGACTAATTTTTTTTTTGAATTTTCGTGAATATTCCGTGACTAGTCCGTGACTAGGCTAGTCACGGACCAAATCCGTGACTACGGTCCGTGACTAAACGAGTGTTTTTTTGTATTGTAATACAAAATCATTTATATTAATGGTCAAAATTGTGTCTCGGCAGTGTGAAATGTTGACCGTTGCATTTATTTAAGAACAGAGGAAGTATTTGTTAATTCACTTCTAATTAACAAAAATGTCAATGTTGAGGCCAACAAGAACAAATTGAACGCAATATATATGTCCGTCTAATCAAATTCTCGTTTCCTACATTTACTTTGTTAAGACTCAGTGTTCCATCCTAAAACGTCAACCTGATAGGAGGAGTAGCCCAAGGCCTTATATAGTGTTTAATTGTTTTATAACTTTCCGGTGTGGGACAAATGCTTTAACATGCCCCCTCAGCCCGAACCGGCCTGGATAATATCTTGGTGTATAATCAGGCCAAACAAACCCTTAGCAAGTTACCTTTAATCATGGGTGCTAAACAAGCCGTCAAACCATAACCGGAATCGGCTCTGATACCATGTTAAGACACGTGGTTCCATCCTAAAAGGTCACCCTATTAGGAGGGGTAGCCCGAAGCTTAATATACGAGTAGCACTCTAATGCTTCTCAATACTTCGTCTGGTTGTGTCGTCATTCATTAAAATTCAAAGCTGAAAAGATTGGATGAGGGGTCCCCAGGAAATTATCTTGGGGAGGCTCAAAATATTTTTTGGGGGGCGAAAATTATTTTTTGAGGGGACAAAAATTATTTTTCGTATATATATACACTAAAAAAAATTGTTGGGAGGACGGTAGCTCTCCTGGATCTCTACCACGGTCAGCCTCTGAGTCACGCCAGTATTATGAAAGAATTGCTGAGTAATGTGGTGTGTCGAAGAGGGAGTTACTTGAGATGGCCCAAGAAAGAATTGTTGGCAACTTTTAATACAAATCTTCACATAAAATGATCAAAACAAAGATATTTTGCTGAACTGGGTTGGGTACCAAGCAAGAGTTTGCCCGCTTGCCCGGCCATATGCATAGTAATAATGGGAGTAATGGGACTACAGTTAAATACTTCGTATTTTGATAAAGTACGTAGTTAATTTGAATGTGGACAATCATATGTGACCTAAAATGGATTATTTGCACTCTTTTGAAAGGAAATTTTCTGAAATAAAAGTGAATTCAGTGAAATGTTCCAAAATAAAAGTACGAAAGACTCCGTATTTGTTTTCCACAGAAATATATGTAAATTAGTGTCAATCTGGAATCATAGTGTTACATTTTTTCATTAACGTAGCCAACATTAATACACTACTAGAAAATGTTGAAATAGAGAGGAAATTGGTAGGGAAATATAATCGTATGTAATTTAGATAGGAACTTGGCTAGGAATTAAGCATATTCGTTGTTTAGTTGGATTAGAAAGGAACTTTAACAATTTAGAAAGGAAATTTGGTTCCTCTCTCTGTTCTAAAAATCGTTCTAGGCATCCGACTAGTCCCCGCCTAGGCGCTAGGCGGTGGTCGGGCGCCCCGATTTTCGCCTAGGCGCTCCGACTAATTGGTTAACCGTCTAAGTGAATTAGTCGGCCGCCTATGGTGCCTAGTTGCCCGTCTAGAGCGGCTAATTAGCAACCTAGGTCATCTAAATTTTCACCGAACATTACTTTACTTTATAATTTTAGTTTTCTAAGTGATATAAGTACTTTAACTTTAGCCCGGATATAAAAAATGAAGTTGTAAATTAAGATAAAGACTATATATGTTTGTATATATACCTAAATTTTATTATTTATATATGTATGTGTGTATATGTATTTTATACACATAAGAATACAATATTACTTATCATATGTATGCAAAAACTTAGAAAAAATGCAATTTATATGTCTCCGATTAGTCCCCGACTAGGCGCCCGCCTAGCCGCCTAGGCGCTAGGCGTTGGGCTAGCGCCCGACTAGCGCCTAGCGCCTTTTAGAACATTGGTTCCTCTTCCTCTATTTAATAATTTAAAACAATTTAAAACAATACCATAATAATTCCTGTAGCTAGGAATGGAGTTCCTCTCTATTAAAGCATAATTTATATATTTATTATTATGTATCATCCGCACATACATTAATGTTGTAGTTATCTGTAACTAGTTGTTATCAATTTCTATCCTATTAGGTTGTTACGTAGATAGCTAGTTTTACTCCACTGTAATTGTATATATATGAGCTCGTCTCATCTTATCAACATACAAGAAGAATCATTCTCTTCATGGTATCAAGAGCCTTCCTCTCACGAGAACATTAAATCTATATTTTTTTTTCTAGTTTCTGCCATGGCCGGCGCAATCACCGCCACCACCCAGGTCATCACTCTTACGGCCACCAACCACTTCCCCATCAAACTCACGGCCACCAACTTTCCTGTGTGGAAATGCCAAGTCCAATCTGCTCTCATTGGATTGGGACTTGACGGTTATATCGATGGGACCATCACTACACCGGATCAATTTCTTGATACGGCCAAAACACAAATCAATCCCTGTTATACTATCTGGTATCGACAGGACAAAACCATTATCAGTGCACTACTTGGTAGCTGCTCGGATACTATCCAACCCGTTATCTCATCTGCTCTCACCGCCAAACACGCATGGGATAAACTCGATCTCACCTATGCGAGTACATCTCGTGGCCGGATTATATCCCTCAAAACTACACTGTCCCACACCAAGAAGGGCTCCCGGAGCATTCCTGATTACCTTACGGAGATGCAGGCGATTGCAGATGACCTCGCTCTTGCTCAAAATCCCGTCTCAGATCAAGATCTACTCGTCCATATTTTAAATGGGCTAGGTCCGGAGTATGGCGATTTGACATCTGCCATACGTGTGCGTGAGACTCCCCTACCTTTTTCTGAGCTCCAGTCTATTCTCTTGGAACGTGAGGAACGCATACGTGAAGAAGCTGCTAGTGCTCCAACCTTGGTCCCCACAATCAATGCTACACAGCCATATTCCAGGTCAAACATCCCATTTGACCGCCGCCCTGCAACAGTTAATGACAAGCGCCCAACTACTGGACCCAGGCGTGGACATGGAGGCATGCATACCTCTGCTTCTCGTCCATCCTCAAATCTTATATGCCGATTTTGTGAGAACCTAGGCCATGAAGTTCAGGCGTGTCGTAAACTGCAACGATTTCTGCGAGATAATAAGGTGCCATATCCAGCGGTTCCTAATATCCAGTATACAACTGCGGCCATGCCTCCTGGACATCAGCCGTGGCTTTTTGACAGTGGTGCGTCGCACCATGTAACTTCTGATGCGTCCCAACTTCCGACATACACTGATTATGGCGGTCCAGATGAAGTCCACTTGGGAAATGGTAAGTCGCTTGCTATTACTCACACCGGTAAAACCACCCTACCCACTTCCACACGCCCTTTGTCCTTATCCAATATTTTATGTGTCCCTGCCATTCATAAAAATCTTGTGTCAGTTGCTAAATTGTGTCACACTAACAATGTATCCGTTGAATTTTTTGAATCTCATTTTATTGTCAAGGACCGAATCACGGGGGCGCCTCTACTACGAGGGGAGAATCATCATGATGTTTACTATGCACCAGTTTTTCCTTCACCGCAAGTTCATGTGTCTCAAGTCTTGGGTTCCTCTGCTTGGCATCATACGTTTGGCCATCCGTCTTCTCGTATATTTAAGTGCTTAGTTCATCAAAATAATATTCCAATTTCTTGTCATGACACGGGCGTGTCTCATTGTAATTCGTGTCATATCAATAAAAGTACAAAACTTCCGTTCTTTAATAATACTATGCATGCTACACAACCACTTGAGCTTATTTATTCTGATGTGTGGAGTACGAGTGATGTTTCAAGTGTTGGGTATCGTTATTATGTAATATTTGTGGATTTTTATTCCCGTTACATATGGCTTTATCCGCTCAAATTAAAATCTGAAGTGTCACTCATTTTCCCACAATTTCATAAATTAGTGGAAAAATTCTTCCAACGTCCTATCATCTCATTATTTAGTGACAATGGTGGTGAATATCTCAAACTTAAACCCTACCTCGTTAGTCATGGTATATCTCATTTCACCACACCACCTCATACTCCTGAACATAACGGTATTGCTGAGCGTAGACACCGTCATATAGTTGACACAGGCCTTGCTTTACTTCATTACTCTGGTATGCCTATTAAATATTGGCCTTATGCTTTTCAAACTGCGGTCTACTTAATAAATAGACTCCCTACACCGGTTCTCAACCATACTACACCATATCATAAATTATTTGAGGCCTCTCCGAACTACGATAAATTACGTCCCTTCGGTTGTCTATGCTACCCGTGGTTACGTCCTTATTCTACCACCAAACTTCAGCCCCGTTCTCAGCCGTGCATTTTTATTGGGTACTCCACATCACAATCTGCCTATCTTTGTCTTGAACCTATTTCCGGACGTGTCTATGTATCTCGGCATGTTCGGTTTATTCATGGTATTTTTCCGTTCCGTACGCCGGGGTCTATTTCTGCTACCATGCATAATATGCATGATTTCTCATTCTCACCCGATAACCAAGGATGAGCCAGTCAAAGTGTTTCTCTCCCCTATGTTCGGCCGAGAGTCCCCCTAATTCGGTCCCACACTCCTTCCATGCAAAATTCTATCCCCACTCATAATAACCCACCGCCTCCCATTTTATCTCAACAAATTGTTCCTGACACTTTGACTAATCCATCCACTACATCCTTATCTACTGCACCCACTACTCCCTCCTCCACAAACGGCCCTCCACCAGTATTATTTCCACACCAACCTACTCCTCCATCCCACGTGTCTACATCCATAACAACCCACCCAGCCAATTCCGCAATCACACCTTCCACCTCATCTCCCACACAACCAATTCCGCCTTCTGCCCGACCTTTACGTACCCGCCACCCTAATCCAAAATATTTTGGAGGCCTATTTCTAAATAATACTCTTACTCACCCTATACCCACCCAACTTGAACCCACCAGTGTGAAAGCAGCACTACTTGACCCAAAGTGGAAGCAAGCCATGGATGATGAATTTGCAGCCCTTCAGCGTAATGGTACCTGGGAGTTAGTACCTCATACTACTCAAAAGCCCATTTCATGCAAATGGTTATTCCGGGTAAAACGACACCCTGATGGTTCAATAGCGCGTTTCAAAGCGCGTCTTGTAGCTCGTGGCTATCTTCAGCAACCAGGGCGTGATTACTTTGAAACATTTAGCCCCGTCACTAAGCCTGCCACAGTACGCATTATTCTTACTATTGCCCTTACACGGAAATGGCCACTGCGTCAACTTGACGTTAACAACGCTTTTCTCCATGGCACCCTATCTGATGTGGTTTTTATGGTGCAACCACCTGGGTTTGTTGATTCCACTCATCCTAATTATATTTGCCGCCTACGCAAAGCTTTATATGGTTTGAAACAGGCACCCCGTGCTTGGTACATGGAACTTTCCAAGTTTCTACTCTCGGTTGGATTTAAAAAATCTCGAGCTGACACATCGCTCTTTATCTATTCTCACCGGGATGTCATTCTATATTTTCTTGTGTATGTCGATGATATTGTTTTAACAGGTAACAATACAGCTGCTCTGGATAAATTTGTGACTCAGCTTACTGCCCGTTTTTCGGTCAAAGACTTGGGTCCTTTGCACCATTTTCTTGGGATTGAGGTAATACCTCATACAGATGGACTATTCCTCACACAACGTCAATATATTATTCATGTGCTTGAGGAGTGCCGTATGCTGGGAGCTAAAGAAATTGAAACCCCCATGAGTACCTCCATTCCGTTGCATGCTACATCAAATGATACCAACACGGATGCCACTCAATACAGGAGGTCACTTGGCCTACTCCAATACTTGGCGTTTACCCGACCGGATATCTCTTTTGTGGTCAACAAACTATCCCAATACATGCATCAACCTAAATTCGTTCACTGGCAGGCGATCAAACGTATATTGAGGTATCTAAAAGGGACTCTTGACTATGGCTTAGTTCTCCGCCGATCTGCCACTTTGCATATCTCTGCGTTTTCAGACTCGGACTGGGGAAATATTTATGAGCAAGGACGATCAACTACCGCTTATGTGCTCTACCTTGGGTCAAATATCATCTCCTGGAAATCTGCTAAACAAAAGTGTGTGGCCCGCTCCTCCACTGAGGCGGAATATCGGGCCGTTGCTCATGCTAGTGCGGAACTACTATGGGTGCGTCACCTTCTCTCTGAACTTGGCATAGCTATTCCAACGACACCAACCCTCTATTGTGACAACCTTGGTGCTACGTACGTTTGTATTAATCGTGTTTTTCACTCCCGCATGAAACACCTTGCTTTGGATTATTTTTTTGTCCGGGATCTTATTGAACAGGGAAAATTGAATGTACAACACATCTCTACCAAGTTACAAATCGCCGATGTCTTGACCAAACCATTGGGTCGCTCACCATTCTTTTTCTTCCGGTCCAAGCTGGGAGTTTCTGACGGCACCCCCATCTTGCGGGGGCGTATTAAAGCATAATTTATATATTTATTATTATGTATCATCCGCACATACATTAATGTTGTAGTTATCTGTAACTAGTTGTTATCAATTTCTATCCTATTAGGTTGTTACGTAGATAGCTAGTTTTACTCCACTGTAATTGTATATATATATATGAGCTCGTCTCATCTTATCAACATACAAGAAGAATCATTCTCTTCACTCTCTAAGGTCTATACCACCGTATCTAAAATTGAATAGGATTTGAAAGGAATTAAGTTCCTCTCTGTTTCTTAAAATAAAAAACAGGTCAGCTGAGCTATGCATTGAATATTCAAAAATACTCCCTAATAAATAGCTGAGCAGTGCATTGAATCCTGCAGGCAGTGTTTTAATTTTCTCAACCATGTATTAATTCATTTTACCAACTTATGCCACTACGTCGGTCCGTTTTTACTAAATTTTATCCTCCGGGGCACTTCTTTATAATCTCTTTCCTCCATTCATTTTTTTTGTTTCATCTCAACACAATTATATACGCCTCTCCGGAGTATCATTCTTATTCTCTCTGGAGTATTTACAATGCAGAGCAAATTTCTTTATTTAATTTGTAGCTGTATTCAGAGTTACATTTTAGGAGGATAAGGTATGTCTCTAATTTTATTACTTCAAAGTTCGTATTTTATTAAAACAATTTTGTTTAATGGCAGCTTTGTTAAATTGTTGATACTTTATATAGACAAGTACTTCGTATATATAAATTGTTTCTATCGGCCATTTAAATTGGGAGTATATTTTAATGTTGATACTTTATAAGTTGTCGATACTTTATAAATTGTTTCATCTCGTATATTATTGTATAGTTATTCATACAGTACTATGTACATTAAAATAATAAAAATTTATTTGGTAAATAATACTTCCTCCGTTCTTTTTTAGTTGCAACGGTCAACATTTCACACTTGCCAAAACACGTCTTTGACCGTAATTATATCTTAATCTCTATTAGTATAAGATATTTAAAAATTAGATTTTGAAAATTTGTAATGAGATGAATTGAACAATATCTTTTTTAAAAAATAATTTTCATAAATAATAATATAAAATGTAGTCAAAGTAGTATATGTGAATAGTGTAAAATTCAACATGTTGCGATTAAAAAGAGACGGAGGATAGTACTACGTAAGTCTGAGCAGCGGTGCCATCAACAGTATTATTAGTATGAGGATGTTTTACTTAGATTTAATTCAGTCTCAGAGTGAATTAGACTATACTTAAATAGAGCAAATCACACCAGATCATACTTAAAAATAGAAGATCATCTCAAACCATACTTCTGCAATTATAAATACTCAAGGATCAGACATATTGCAGACCAGACCAGTTCAGACTAGACCAAACTAAATCATACTAGACCATACCAGATTAGACTTGATCAAACCAAACCAGAAAGTTTTAGAGCCCGTCTCGTAACACTGAAATCAATTGAATCGGATGATCATGGTAAAATTTATGAAGTTCTGTCTTAAGTGGTTGTATTGGTTGATTCTGCTGATCTATGAAAAAATTAAATTTAAAATATATTTTATTAATGAAATAAAGAAAAAATTATATGTAAAAATAGCTAAAATGATCCTCTACAGTAACTTCTACCAAAACATTCAGTAAAGTAAATTCAACCTTTTTCCCCTTATTATTACACATTCAGTGCGCGAAATCAAAAGTTACGTGTTTGGCAAAACAATGGTTGAAAAGCCTGATAAGCTGAACAACAGTGTTACCAAACGGGCTCTTAGTCCAATTAAAAACATTCTTGGTATCAAATGAGTAAAGTATGTGTATATGTATTTGGACAAGTTAATATCGTTTCATTTTGTGGAGAAAATTATTATTGTGTAATTAATATTTGGTCTATAACAATAATGTCAAGACCGAACAATAAAGATTTTCCCCCAAATTTCAGGATAACAATGGATTATAGAAATGAACGTCGTTGGATGTATAAACGAGTGAATCCCGGTCGGAAAGGGTTAAGAGATGAATTTAAAGCTGGAGTGGATAATTTTGTGGATTTCGCGTGTGTACAACCAACTTTTGTTGAGAACAATGTTATTAAATGTCCTTGTACAAAATGTAGGAATCGCCGTTATAAAAATCCAGGAGATGTAAAACTTCACCTTTACAAATGGGGTTTTGAGTCAAACTATTGGTGTTGGATTTACCATGGTGAAGAGGTTTTACAATCCAGTGTAAATTTTGATGATACATCTCACAACCATGTGGATGGAGATGACATGTATGAAACAATGATTTATGATAATTTTGGATTGAACCAAGAACCTAGTTATCTTAATCGAGACATTGAGGGCCCACATGATAGTGCCAAACAATTTTACGAGTTATTGGATTCTGCTCAACAACCGTTGTGGTCAGGATGTACAGCAGATACTGAATTATCTTTTACCCTTAAGATGATGAGTATTAAGTCATCCTATAACATTGCACAAAAAGCAATGGATGAGATATTCGATGCTTGCAATCGAGCAATGCCATCACCAAATAAGGTGCCATCTAGTTTCTATGAAGCTGAAAAATTGGTCTCTAAACTCGGTCTTGGTCATGAAAAAATTGATTGTTGTGTGAATGGATGCATGTTGTATTATAAGGAGGATATTGCATTGGCACAATGCAAATTTTGTTTTGAGCCACGCTTCAAAAAAAGTAATAAGCCAAATTCAAAAGTTCCTCGAAAAAGGATGCACTACTTACCACTTATTCCGAGGTTACAATGGTTATTCGCATCACCGAGTTCTGCTAAACATATGAGGTGGCATTTTGAAAATCAACGTGAGCCCGGTGTTATGTGTCACCCATCAGATGGTGAGGCATGGAAACACTTTGATCAAATGTACCCTCAATTTGCTTCAAAACCACGCAATGTTAGACTTGGAATTTGTTCAGATGGCTTCTCTCCATTTGGTATGTCTGCCAAATCATATTCATGTTGGCCCATTATTGTTACAGTGTACAACTTGCCACCCTCAATGTGTATGACGACTCCTTATATGTTTTTGACTTCTATTATTCCCGGTAAGCATAACCCAAAGACTAAAATAGATGTGTACTTACAACCATTGATTGATGAGTTGAAGTGTTTGTGGGAAACAGGTGTTGTCACTTATGATGTATCCTTAAAGCACAACTTTGTATTGAAAGCAGCTTTAATGTGGACAATAAGTGATTTTCCCGCATATGGGATGTTATCAGGTTGGCAAACTGCTGGGAAACTGTCATGCCCATATCAGGTTGGCTTTACTGAATATCTCAAAATGATTTTTCTTTAAATACTCCGCTGCTCTTGAGCCCCTGTGGCCTGCAGTAGCACAGAAAAATTATTACTAATATCCATTGGCTTCCAAACTCTAGCTTCTCCAAATGAAAAAGGCAGGTTCAGTCTTGGGATAGCAACAGTTCAAAGTGCCAAACGTGAAAATCCTGTATTAGACATTTTAAACTAATATCTACGTACTAGACAGTATAGACTAATGTCTGCCTGTATAATTTGACTTGTAAAGCATTAGTAATTGTGCCTAGAATTATATTGATTTTTGAACCACAGATGGTGCGTATTAATCGTGAGATTCAGAATGGAAACATATCACGAATCATCACTTACCCACCTGCAGTAATCAATGCTCAAAATCGTTATCAACCACGAGATCCAAGCTCTTCTACTTCATGTCCATCTCAAAATGCACCAACCAGCTCAGATGATTCTACTACCCTGGTTACCCCATCTACTCCACCACTATCTCCCCTTGTAAACCAAGAACCTAAGATGGAGATTATTCCTGGCGGCATTTTTGGGTAACTTAAGTATTAAACTATCTTCTATTGCACTCAATCAAACTTAATCTGGTACCTCAATTAAGAATTAATAGGTAGTCATAGTTATATCCATTTTTTTGTAAATGATTAAAATATTTCTTCTATATATGTTTATAACTTAGTGAATGTTTGCAGTTTTATTCCATGCAAGGCAAATCGTTTTGTCATGCCGTGTATTACGAAGAAGTTTGATGAACCGATTCGCTCTTATACACGTGCTTCACCAGGATTGAAGAAAGCTTGGTTGAGTTTATTCAATGTAATATCTACTGAATTATTTTTCTTCATTATAGAAACTAGTAACTGCCATATTCAATTTGCTAACTTGCTAACTTTTCTTTCAATGAACTCAATGTACACTAAAACAGGAAGGTGATGCATGTATTTTCAATAACTTGTTATACATTGTTTTATTACTTTATGTTACAAAATTGTGGTCTTGTGTAATTAAATTTGTAGGAGAAGTATTATTGGAGGCCGGAATATCATTCACGCATTACAAAGAATTTCAACAAGAAAGGATCGGAAGGTTTATCACGTGCACTATCTAGTGCTCGAAAGACAAAGCAATGTCCAGAATGGATTATTCTTCCAATATGGGTTCAGCTACTTGAGCAATGGAGGGATGCAAAATTCATTAGCAAATGCAATACTAATAAAAAAAATAGGAACTCTGATGTGGGCATGGCATTGCACACTGGAGGATCTATACCCATTACAGAGTACTGCCGAAGATATGTAAGCATGTATATTTTATAATTGCACTTTTTACTGCTTTAATATTTTAGTAACCCTTTAATTACACACATAGTGCTAATGTTCGCAGGAAGAAAAGCATAACCAGACAGCACCCCCGGAAATAGTATATCTGCAAACACATACAAAAGCAGACGGTACATTTGTTACACCAAAAGCTAAAAAAATTTATGTGAGTATAATTTAATGAATTAGTTTAATTTTTAATGTACTAACTCCCTTTCATCAAATTAAAATCGTAAAAAGGTGAATTAAATTTCTCTTATTCTGCCCGGAAATTCTACTTTTAATAGGACTCATATGAAGAACTAAAGTCAAAGGAGCCGAATGCCAAGTCTCAAGATCTATTGTTGAAGGCTGCTGGTGGCCGAAAGAAAGGAGGAAAAGTTACTGGTTTTGCCTCAGCTAGTGTCTATTTCTTTCCTTCAGCCTCTACTTCTCAGAAATTCAAGAACAATCATACGAGGACAAATTACTTCAACAACGTCTGGAAGAGGTTGAGAAGTCCAATAGTGTTCTTTTAGAAACTAATAAAGAACTTGTGCAGTTTAAAGAATCTGCATCTGTTACACTAGCAGAAATGCAAGGCATTATTCAGTCTATGAAAATGACACAACCATTGCAACAAGTTTCATATATGAATGTGCTCCCAAGGCAAAATATGCAACAAGGTACTTTTATGGGTTCTCTTCCACACCATCAACAAAGTGCTTACATAAATATTTCTCCACAACAACCCCAAGCGGGATCTTTTATGAGCATGTTGATGCCCCAACCTTCACCAATCTTCAATAACAGCTACACTCGTTCAAACCGGGGTGAAAATGGATGTGGAACATGATCTCATTCAGTGACTTTGTAATCCTTTTAAGGAATTGTATTTTTGAATTTTATCAAGTATCTTTTAATTGACTTGTGATGCAGAATAATATATGTCTTGAAGGACTTCTAATCTATTTCAATGGAATGTTTGATGTTTATTTATACGGTTTAGTATTTATATGAATATGGTTCGTATTTAAAAAATATATTTTGTTTACAGGTATATATACATGAATTTTCGAATTGAATTGAGAGGAACATAGTTCCTTTCTAGTTTACAGAGTGTATATATATACGTAATTAACAAAATAATTGGAGAGGAATTTGGTTCCTTGCTTGGTTTATTCTTTATGCCCCACCGCCCCCACCTTTTTTTTTAGAATGGAACCAGGTTCCTCTCTATATAAATGAGGAGGAAGAGTTAAAAGGAACTACCGTCCTTTCTAATATTAAATATTTTTCATCACTTCATATGCTAGAAAGGAATGCAGAGAGGAATTCTGGATTACCGAGGGAGGTTTTATAGAGGAGACACAAGTCCTATTTAAATTTGTAGCTAACCCATTTAGAAAGGAAAATACCATATTTACATAAAAAAATGTTTCCTTCTTAATTACACTCATTCTAGTAGTGTAAATTAATAGTCATATATATGACTATTAATGACATAATTGAACATATTTTTCAAGCAAAATGACTTGTATTTTACCTATAAACATAATACTCCTATTTAGAAATGTCATGTTTTCACACATAGGGCAACACCCATTTTTATTCGTTTTTTTTATTGAAGTTTTTAGTAGTCAATCTAGCATATCAAACCATTCAAACACGTAGAGCTTCATATATGACCCTTCACTATTAAATTCGAATAAAACAAAAAACACAGTGTACGTAGTAGAAAAAACAATGCATACAAAGACACATGCACACAATAATGGGGGACAAATTAAAAAAGAAAATTAGACAAACATGTGGATATGATGATTTGTTTAAATAATAAAAAGTGGCGCACTTAATCCTGAACGTGCGATATATTCAAAGGATAACTGAAGGCATCGGATTCTATGGCCTTTTAATTTCCCTCATATATATCTCCAGGCCATGGCATTGTTTTCTCCTTGAAGCCAGAATCGTAGTAGCTAGTGATTATTAAGAACATATATATCTTTGGGTGGGAATCGTCGGGAAATTAAAGGCCGGCCGGCGGGATGAAGGATTGGTGGGGGGTGATCATAGCGACGGCGCTGTTTGCGTTTCTGTCGCCGGGATTAATGTTCCAGATTCCGGGAAGGAGCTGCCCTGTGGAATTCCTGAACATGAGGACCAGCTTTCTCTCTATGGTTGTGCATACTGTCATCTACACTTTGCTTCTCCTTCTCTTCCTGGTTGTTCTCGACATACATGTCTATGTCTAAGCTAAGAGCGCAGTTTTTTAGGAGGTGCAATATAGATGCTTGACATCGGGACCCACTTTTATAATGGGCGTCCAAAAATTTAGTATGCAGTAGTAGTCATATGTTTATTTGTTTGAATGTTATGTATTATTCCAGATTTTAAAAGGTGTAGAACTTTTAGATTGTCTAATTTGTGTACTTTAAACATTATAAAACTTATATTAATCAATCTGTCTAGTCTATTTGCATTTCATTGTTAAACTTTGTATGCTTTCTTGTTTTAGAGGGGCCCATCAGCCATTTGGAACCGGGACCTCTAAATTCATTAGACGGTCTTGCTAGTAGCTACCTAATTCTCCCATGTTCAATACAAACAAAACACGAGATTGACAGTGATTTTTGAGAGAGATTCATCAAAATTCATACAGGATTTGACAGAAATATACTTCGTACTAACTAAATTCGTGACAAACACATTTCAGCACGAGCTATTTGACACGAAATCATGGATCAATTCATGTCAAATATCTTATGTTTTTGCTTCTCTAGAATCATGACTTTGTTTTTTCTAGTTCTAACTTTAATTTATGTATCCACTATTCAGTTGTGATTTTTTTTCTTTAGATCGTAGAACCGTAGAACGTCTGGTTCTGATCTGAGTTTATGTTTGCAAGCGGAAATGTGTTCATCCGCATATGCATATGAACCTGAACGCAATTACGCAAACGTTATACTCCGTATTCTTGAATGTGTATCAATTTTTATACGGATTACTATAGCCTAAACAACATTTATACGTAGTATATTTCCTTATACACATGATTATGAGGGAATGACTGATCGATTTTTTGAAATTCCGAGTCTGTTCGGTGACCTTGTTCTTCGGTTTATCGGTACACTTTTTCACTAAGTATGTAATTTTTAATTTCACACGTTGAGTTGTGTAATTATCAAAATAGTAAGATTAGAGTTACTTTTGTGACTTGATTCACTCAAACTGCTGTAGAAGATCATTTTAGCTATTTTCATATAATTTTTTCTTTATTTTATTAATAAAATATAGGGAAAAATAATTAAAATACCCCAAACTTTGAAAAAGTGTGAGATAAACACCCCAAACTTTCATATGTAATTTAAATACCCCAAACTTTATATAAAAGTTATTTTAGCACCATGGCCATATATTATTTCTTTCAAAAATGTAGATTTATGGTGTTAATTGCATGATTTAAAATAGCAAATTAAAAATGATGCAATTATATAGAGTAAGGGTAATATTATTTATTTTATAATGGAAATTTACAAAGTCAATTGTATCTTCATGAATGCTAAAATATTTTAATTTATGAAATTAACACCAAAAACTAACATTTTTTAAAGAAATAATATATGACCATGGTGCTAAAATAACTTTTTATATAAAGTTTGGGGTATTTAAATTACATATGCTAGTTTGGGGTGCTTACCCCACACCCCTTCAAAGTTTGGGGTATTTTAATTATTTTTCCCTAAAATATATTGTATATTTTTTCCATAATTCAACAAAGTGATGTTACGCCTTGTTTGTTCAGATTTACTCCGTATCATGTATGTCATGTCACCTTTAACATGGAAGTAATTTGCAATGAAAGTGATTTGTAATAAAATTTGATGTTAATGTTATTAGTTTACATTTTACAAAAAGAATCAAAGAACAAATCCTTCTTTACATTCTATTGTATAATGACACTCGTAATGCCCAAGCACACTAGCTAGCCAGATTCGTCGTCAAAATAGTAACACTGGTTTTGTAACATTCAAGGTACAAAACACTATCCGCAACCACCCTCCATCAATAATATAAATTTTCAATCATTTTATACCGACATTACGTATTCACTCTGTCAATTTTATTTTTCTCTGCAATCCAATATCGTCAATATATCCACCTAAGCTAACATAATTTCTCTAATTAAATCATTACTTTTATATATGCTATATGGATCTCATATGAAAGATCATTAAAAAAATACAAAATTTGATATGTTTTATATAAAAATTGAAATAAAAATAAAAAATTTATACCGCTTTTAAAAATTATTCATTTTTTTTCATTAATTAACTCTATCACCTACTTTTTGCCCATCTCTCCACATGTTTCTTCTTCTTTTCTCTCTCCTGAAGTGAAAAGTGGGTTGGTAATTCCCCACTCAAGGCTGCCATAGACCTATTACCCACTCTTACAATATCAAGTTTGTATGGAATATTGGGGTGAATAGATCAAATATCCTTTTCACTCCTTGATTGCAAATGGTCTTGGTGTATCTATGATGCTAATGTGGGCCCCTTTGAAACATTAGTGTAAAATATATACTATATATTCGGTATATATTTAATTAAAAACATACTTTAAAATGCTTTTATAATAAGAATAAAAATATACTCATAATTACATATTAATAACTAAAATAGAGATTATTTATAAAAATGTGACTAGTGATTATAGTAGTAACTTAGCCATAACAACTTATGTTCAACTTTTAAACTTAAATGACATGACAATATTTTATACGGAGTAGCAACTATTAGCCATACTCCTTTTCATTATAATAATATTTTTGAAAAACAAACTCTAAGTTTTGACTAGTTCTATAATTTATTATGACTAATGCTAGGGTGTTGATATTCACCAGACACGTAAGTTTTCATTTTGTACGATAATGGTATAATAATCAAAATAATTGTGGTTGAAGCTATTTTTTTGACTGAATTGACAAAAGTAACTACAGTGGACCATCTTAATAACTTTTCTTAGATTTTTTTCATTTTTAATAATGACAAAAGAAGTACAATTTTAATATATTTTTCCATAACTTAGCAGATTGAATCACTTCAACTGATTCAGTCAATTTTAATATTATTAAATTCGCTCATTTTTTAAAGTCTCGTTTTTTTAGTATGTATGTATTGTTACAGAGAGAAAAATGAAAAATGTTGTCAAATATTTCATCCATCAGGTTATGGGGTAGCTCAATTATACCATCGATCCCCGATAGCATGTTTTTCTTGGTGTAACGTCTAAAATCTTAGAACACGCCTCATGTATCAGCATAGCTTCATCCCATACCATCAAAGACGCAACATGCAACAATTTTGCCTTCACACTTCCTTAATGAATATTGTAGGTATTGTGACAATATTTATGGGAATATGAAATCATGAAATGATGAGTTGAATTTCGCTTTAATAGTAGAAGACACGGATCAAGTTTATGAGTTTATCTAATATATATGACTAATAATATTTATAATAATTACTAGCACCGTGCATTTTCTACAAAATTTTAGACCTCAACGTGCTCTTGTGATTCCATTTATTAGAATAAAATGATACAAAATCAATATATACTAAACATGTTAATTTTTACACTAACCACATGTCCTACCTTGGTCATATTATATTTACTAATGTATAAGACATTTTTGGAAAAATTGTTTCATTTGTCCCAATTTAAATTTCCAAAAATCTCATTTTTTTTAGTTACAACAAATTATATACTATCTTCGTCCCTTTTTAGTTTGCCAACTTTGACTTTTCCAGTCAAAGATGATAAACTTGGATCCATTATTTTAACTAATATATTTATGCAAAAGTTAATAAATTTATACTTTTATGATAGTATTTTCAACAAAGAAAATTTTCATATAATTCTTTTATTATATAATCGGTCAAAGTTGAACAAGTTTGACTTGAAAATTTGTGTTTGGCAAACTAAAAAGGGATGGAGGGAGTATATTAATAATCAAAGTAGTGTGTTGGAAAATGTGAAAACGGAAATGTTGTATCTAAAAAAGAACGGAGAAGATATATAAAAGAGAAACTTTTCAGGAGCATACAATTTGTCATACATGTCATTATTATATACTTCTAATTAAGCCAATTAATTTTTTAAGATGTGATAGAAAATACTAATCCTATAATTTTATGAAGAATATAAAAAGAAATAATTACATAAATATGATCAAAATAAAGATGATTTACAAAAATATGACTAGTGACTAGAGTAGTAATGAAATCATAGTAATTCATGTTCAAATTTTGAGCTTAAGTTACCACAAGACCACATTGTAGTAATGAATAGTCATATTTATGTAAATATGTTTTATTTTAATAATATTCTTATAAAAAACCCATATAAAATATAGATAAGTATGATTTGTATTTATTTCGGAGAATCACACAATGTGTATGTACTCACAACTTACTTACTCTCTCCGTCCTAAAAATGTTCATCAATTTGACTTTTCTTGGTCAAAGACAATCAACCTTGACAAATAATATTTTTTAATACAAAATTATTTAGAAGGCTAAAGAGTCAATTAGGCCCTGTACTGGTCGTGCAAGCTCAATTCAGTCCTTGAACTATGATGTGTGTTTTCTCGCACTTAAAAATGATGTAGTAAAGTGGTTGAAAGTACGAGTATCGTCTCCACAGGGACGGACAAAAGGGAATTAAAGATTAACTAAATTCAGCGAATAAAACTAAAATAAAATAAAATGCAAGTGTGCGAGATTGATTGATTGAATTAAAATTAAAACTAATGCTAATGAGCGATAAAAATAAAAGATTGGTTTCTTCACAATTAACGACGAAGGGAACAGGGATTGATTCCGGGGTAACCAGATTTCTGGCTGATCAGGCCTAATTACATGAATTTAATTTAATTGAGCCTAGCGAATCATTACTAAGTTCTTACCGCTCTCGCGGCGTAGAGTACAATAATTTAGGGGACCAGGCTGATCTCTCATGCGACAGGATCCTAAGTTATTGTCAAGACGAGCGAGCTTACGGCCCCTTAATCGCTACTAATCTCTTAGTGAACGATTAAGTGTGTGTGAATGTGTCCTAGAACAAATTAGATCTCTCTTAATTTATTCTACATGCAATTGTAATTCTAGCTGCAGTCTAGGTTACAAGAGATATCAATTAAATTATTCAAACACAAATTAAACGGCATTCATGCAATTAAACCGACAAGAATCTAGCCATCAATCATGATTAACCCCTTCATCAACCCCAAATCCCTAATTAAACTACTCACAATTCATAATTGAAGAATCAACAGAATTGAGATGAATAGAATAAATTGTCATTAATTAAAAAGATGAACTTACAAATAATCCCAGGGTCTTGGAAGAAAATAGCGTAAAAACGGTGTTAAATTCGTCCCTAGGCCTCTCCGTAATGTTCGTAACCCCAAATCGGGGTTATGGGGGCCTTATTTATAGAAAACAGTGAATTCGGGTCGAATTAGGACAAATCGCGGCCAGGCACGGTGCCAGGCACGATCGTGTCTGCGACCGTGCCTGCGGAAGAAACGCGCAAAAAATATGCAGACACGATCGTGCCTGCGCCGGACACGATCGTGTCTGGCTGCCAGTAGCTTCACGTTGATTCAGATGGCAGGCACGATCGTGCCTGGCCTAGGCACGGCCGTGCCTAGCCATTTCTTCATTGTTTTTCTTCGTTTCTCATTCCGAATGCTCCCGAATGCCTACGACGTCGATCCAAGTGCTCTTTCTTCACCAGAATTTCGTCGTGAATCTCCCGGTGGCCTCCAAATCTTCCAAATCTCTCTCGAATGCCTTCAAACCCTTCCCGAATGCCTCTCAAGCGCCGATTGCCGGACTCTAACTTCTTCAAATCAACTCCAAATGCTGTGAAACTCGATCCAACGCCTGTTAAACACAACTTGAGCCAAAATTGAGACTTGCAACGCCTTAAAGCCAGGAAAATCATAAAAATCCGACCTGAACACGCATCAAATGCGTGTCTAAATACGGACTTATCAGACTCCCCCACACTTAAGCTTTTGCTTGTCCTCAAGCAAATCGAACAACGGGACTTACGATAATTACCACACGGAATTTAAAACAGTTAGCATACATACGTAGTTAAAGGGATATTCACAGGACAGACAATTTAAATCAAGAAAATTCTTCCCTAAACTACACCTTTGTACTCAAGCTAAACTATTTGACACGATTATTCACAACATCCTCAAAGTAATGACAGCATTCACTAATAAGCTAGCTACTGATCAGAAGGACTTGTGAATTTGATGGTGAATGGATAATAATGAAAGTAGTCCCTTTATCTTGAGAGATAGGAATATTCTAACAAAGACTTAATGTATTTAGGAACTTCAGGGCTATTTTTGGGGATAGGGAACTCAGTAGGCCACAAATTAGGAACAATCATTTACGCCTATGCAAAGAGTAGACATGGTGTACAACTAAGCTAAACCGTCTCGGCACTTTTGTGCTTTGACGTATACTTGAAGTACGCGGAGGACTAAAGCTAGTTTTTCAATAGCCTCCAAGTTCATTGATTAAGTTTAATTTTCCTTGTCATGTTGGCACGAGAACGCCGTTTCTTTCGAAAGATACCCAAGTCTCATCTTACGCTTTTTGACCGGGGCTCCCATTCTCTTTTTCGTAAGGCAAGAGGTCTAGCTATATTAATTTTTCACCTTTCGGATTCTTACTAGACATTACCCCATTCTAATCTCGGCCTCACCAAGGAAAAATAGCAATTAAGGTTCATTAATTTCAAAGTGAATCCATGCCTACAATGCAATCCTCGAAAGTATCAAATTCCTAAAAAGTGACTGCTCTTACCCCATTTGGGGCATAGGAACAGTGCCAAAAATGGCTCCTACACAAAATTCCCTAAACTTAGCAAATTAATCCTCTAGTTCCCTAAACATCAAGACTAAGTCAGAAATATTCACGGGTAAGGAAACAGGCCATTTGGCTATGGAGCTAAATTAATTGGGTAAACAAAGAACGGTCAGGCTCAAAATGGCTTCTCCTAAAGGGTCTTATTCAGGTGGGGTGGATGACTAATGGATTAATTCAATGGGTAACTAATGCCTTCATCCTTTCAACAACTAGATTATAGTGTAAGCAATTTAAGCCTAAATACTTCAAAGATGTTCTAAAAGCATAGTCAAAACGCTAGCCAGCTCACAAAGACACAGTTTAAAGAAAAATTTTCAAAAATTTTGCATGAATTTCCTATGAATATACAACTAACACATGCGCATGCTAACTCTAACAAATCACATGTGATAACTACTGCCCGAATGCCCAATTCACTCCCCCACACTTAAACTTTGGCATCGTCCTCGATGACCAAATATGCATTATGTACTAGGGGTAAAGAGGAAAGGGTCACGCGTGCTCAAAATTAACTCAAGTTAACATTACGCATCAAGTTCAAAGAATCATGGAAACTCCCCTATGGCGTTGGTCAGTCAGGAACAGAACTGAGTCTTGATTCGCACGAACACATTCATCCACTAAGCTGCAACAAATCATGAACACCAAGCAAAGCACAAAATAAAGAGTTAATGTAAAAGAGTGAGAGTGTGAGTGTGATAGTGTTTACGGTACAGTCATCCAACAGTAAAAATGATGCAGATGCTAGCAGAGGACAGTCTAAATAACATCTAATACTCGGGAGGGGGTGGAGGTGGGTAGGCATCGAAGAATGAACTCCAGCTAGTCTCCATAGAGGTGAGTCTCTCGTCAATCCGGGTATACTGAGACTGGAGCTGTGAATAGTGGAGTGCCTGGTCCTCCCTCATCTCTCTGTAAAAGTCCTGCTGCTCGAAGCGCATCTGATCGAACCGCTCATGCTGCTCAGCGGACAACTGCCGATAGACGGCATCCTGATGCGCATGCATCCCCGCCCAAGAATCCGGAAAAGCTGTGCCGTAGGGGGGTGCATCATATGAAGCCTCGTGAGCAGCCTCCTCCATCTCTACCTCATCATCATCATCAACGTCATCATCATCATCATCATCATCAGCTCGCTGTCCTCCTCCTCCTGCTGGTGCTGCCGGCTGTGCTCTCCTCCTCGCCACGCCAGTGTTGACCTCGGGAAGCCGGGTCAATGCAGCAAAACTGGAGCTCTCCTCCATCCTCTAAAAGCGGTCCCCGAACCCCATCCTAGTCAACAGTCTCGTAATGAATGGGCCAACATATATGGCCTTGATGTGGTTCGTGGCTTGGCGGTGGAGGAGTTTGGCTATGAGATAGCCCATGTGGGGCTTGCAGTTGTGGATCATACAATATAAGCAGAAGAGGTCCGTCTGAGTGACCTTACCGGCAACCTCGGCCTTGCCGGTGATGGTGGAGGAAAGGAGTGCGTGGATAATGCGGTACTGGCGGGGGTAAAGTAGGGTGCTAGGGGACTTCTTCGGTGTGTAGGTCCCGCCATCTCTCGTAATCGACTCCCAGAATGCCTGGCGGTCGACGCCTGGGGGAAAGTCTGTCAAAGTAGCCTCGTGCTGGCCGTTATCCTCGATCCCCATAAAACCCAAATGATAGCGCACCTCCGCCATGGAGATGGCATGATCCTCCTCGAATGCCCGGAACTTGATGACGGGCCTATGGTTGTCATCAATGGGGATGACCTTCGGCATCTTGAATGTCGCTAGCACCTCGCAAGTAATCTCTCTATATGTGATATCACGGATCCCAAAGAATAAGTGTCTCCACCACCCCCGTCTCAAAAGGAACATCACGTCATCTCTCACTCCTGCTGCCGTGAGAGAGTCCTCATCCGGAAAGTAGAATGTGCCCATAGGCTTTTGCAGCAGCTCCGTATGCTTCAGTTCGTCCCGCAGTTGCGGGAACCTGGGCTGGTACTGGCTGGTGTTGCCTCGGCTAGAGCCGGCACCTCCACCCCTAGTGTGCTTTTGCCTTGGTGCCATCTGTCAAAACAAATCAGAACAAGAATTCCAACGGGGCTTCCAAATGTTAGAACAAATTTTCAAAGTACAGCAATGGCCCCGTCAGCACTTACTCAGGCAAAAATATCATCTTAGTAGAACAAACCCAAGTTTAACCAGAATAGTTGAAAAGTTTGAATTTTTATCAAAGAAGAGTTCCTTGAATAAAAGTTCAAATTTTCAACGACACACGGTATAAACAAGGTCACAAGAAAGCGTATTCATCACAACAGTGTTTGTAGAATGGAGTTCCTCCCAAGAGAATTAGCAAAAAGATCACAATTAGGGGAAGAACCCAAAATTCTCAAATTTGGCCTAAAATTGGGGATTTATGCTCAAATGGACTAAACAACAAGGTTTCAATATCAAAAGCAATAATTCACTCCTTAATTTAAGCATCAAGCACAAAAAAAAATCCCCAAATTTTTCTCACATTCATCAATTTTCAACCCTAAATGGGCTAAATTAGCTCAAAAATTAGGGATTTCAATCAAAAGAGGCAAATTCATCAACAAAGAGCATCAATAACATCAATTCAAGCCTCAATTAACACAAAGAAATCACAATCCCTAAGATTCGAGCACATGCAAATTCGGACCTAAAAGCTTCAAACCATTAATGGTGGAAGAAGGAGAAGGGAAGAAGGAGAAGATTACCTTGGAGAAGAGAGTAGAGAGGACGAGGGAGGTCGGTCGGTGGTGCGGCGGTCGCGGCGGACGCGGCGGTCGCGGTGGTGGGTCGGCGGTGCTCGGTCGCTCGGTTTTGTCGAGGTAGAAGAAGAAGCGAGGGGAGGTGTGTTCTGGTTCGTAGGTCGCGCGGGGAGAGAAAGGGGTGGGTTGGGATTTTGTTGTTATTAACTCGCGGGGGTAATCTTGTAAATTTGCCCAGGCACGATCGTGCCTAGGCCAGACACGATCGTGTCTGGGAGGCAGGGGGCTATGTTCCCTTCGCGCCCCAGACACGATCGTGCCTAGGCCAGACACGATCGTGTCTGGCAGGCAGTGGGCACGCTCCTCTCGCGTCCCAGGCACGATCGTGCCTCCAGACAGACACGATCGTGCCTGGCTGGCAGTGGCCTCGCGTGTTTTCCCCTTTTGCAGGCACGATCGTGCCTGCCCAGGCACGACCGTGCCTGGCAAAAATCGAATTATTTTTTTTTTTTTTTGTGGTTTTTGTGGGTTTTTTGAAAAGCAACAAAACTAAAATAAACAAAAACAAATTAAGCTCGGGTTGCCTCCCGAGAAGCGCTATTTTTAACGTCGTTTGCCCGACGCAACTACGCACTCATCTCTCCAAATTCGTGACAAAGGTCACCTCACGCTCGCGTTCTAGCGGTCCTCCGTAGTATTTCTTCAAATGATGGCCGTTAACTTTAAAACGGCCCTTCTCAGGATGATCAATCTCAACAGTTCCATACGGAAAAACTTCGCTCACTACAAAAGGACCGGACCATCTAGACTTCAATTTTCCTTTAAAAATCTTCATTCGGGGATTGAATAGCAGAACTTGATCCCCCTTACAAAACTCTTTTCCCTGCTTAATGTGCCGATCATGATAGGCTTTGGTACGCTCCTTACTAATTTTAGAGTTCTCATAGGCCATAAGCCTCCACTCGTCCAACTCGTTGAGCTTCCAAAGCCGTTCACGACCCGCCAAAGACAAATCCTTATTCAGTGTTTTCAAGGCCCAGTATGCCTTATGCTCAATCTCTACCGGAAGGTGGCACGCCTTCCCATAAACCAAGTGAAATGGAGTAGTGCCAATGGGTGTCTTATACGCTGTACGCAGTGCCCACAGCGCATCATCTAGCTTATCAGACCAATCCTTCCTATGGGTCTCAACAGTCTTCTCAAGAATGGTCTTAATGTCCCTATTCGAATTTTCAACTTGGCCACTAGTTTGAGGGTGATAAGGGACGCCCCCTTTATGAGTGACCCCGTACTTTGCCAGAAGGCGAGTCATCGGATCATTCCTAAAGTGGGTACCCCTGTCACTTATCAAAACTCGTGGCACTCCAAACCTAGAAAACAATTTCTTCAGAAAACGAATCACAACTCTAGCATCATTTGTGGGCAGAGCTTCAGCCTCGACCCACTTGGAGACATAATCCACAGCAACCAGAATGAATTTATTACCTTTAGAACCCGGGAACGGCCCCATGAAGTCAATGCCCCAAACATCAAATACCTCACAAGCCAATATAAAATTCTGGGGCATTTCATCCCTCTTGGTAACCGGCCCGGTGCGTTGACACCTGTCACATTCCTGCACAAACGTTAGAGCATCTTTAAACAAAGTGGGCCAGAAGAAACCACATTCCAACACCTTACGAGCTGTCCGGTTAAAAGAATAGTGTCCCCCAGTCGGTCCGGAGTGACAATGTTTGAGAATCTCAACTCCTTCACTCAGGGGAACACATCTTCTAACAACCTGATCAGCACAAATACGAAACAAATATGGTTCCTCCCAGAAATAATATTTCAAATCAGCAAAAAATTTCCGTCTTTGATGAGGTGTATAATCAGAAGGAACAACACCCCCAACAAGATAGTTGGCGATGTCAGAAAACCAAGGCACCTCATCAACGATCCTCAACAATCTCTCATCAGGAAAAGTACCCTCAATATCTCTCTCACTCAAGGAATCAAGAAAGGGGTTTTCTAACCTACTCAAGTGATCAGCCGCTAAATTCTCAGCCCCTTTCTTATCCCTAATCTCAATATCAAACTCCTGGAGTAGTAATATCCACCGAATCAATCTAGGCTTAGCATCCACTTTTTGCATCAAATATTTAAGAGCAGAATGATCGGTGAATATCACTACCTTAGTGACATTCATGTTATTTCCATGTTTATATTTGTGCTTTTGATTAGTTTTGAGTGATTGTTACTCTAGAAATTACACACTTTTGGTGTAATTGTTTAGTTTGTAAAATGTTTGTAAATTATTTAGATTAGGTTGGTTCTGAGCTCAAACAGGTCCAAGACCACTCTAGGGACCATTGGTAAACATCACAAATGGAAGGCAGGTGCAAAGATTTCAAGAAAAGATGAAGATTCTGATTTTTGGTAGTGTACCCGGTCGAGTATGCTCTATACCCGATCGGGTAAGTGGCTGAAAAGTCAAATCGAATCAACCCGGGAACAAGGCAACATGCAGGAAGATTTTTAACTCGATCGCGTATCTATACCCGATCGGGTAGCCGACATACCCGATCGGGTATGACCCCAGATTTTCAGTTTCGAGGAAACTAACCCTTACCCGATCGGTTGAGCTGAAAACCCGATCGGGTACACGACCCTGCAGGCCTAAAAAGCCTATAAATACACCCCATTTCCTCCACAAGAAAGACACCAATTCCTATACACTCTTAAGCTCAGTTTAGAATAGCATTTCTTTATATTTCTTTTAGCATGTTTAGTCTCCAAATGAGGAGCTAAACTTCCATTTCTTGGTATTGCTCTTGAAGCTTGTTGATTATTAAAGTTGTGAGTTATTTTCTTAACTTCTTTTCCTTGAATATTAATTCTTCCTTTAAATACTATTTCTATATCAATGTTGGGGAGTGTTACTAAGATGACAATTAGTTAACATCTTGACATTGGTTTTAGTAATAGCTATTCCTTCCTCTATGTTAATATCGGGGAGTGTTACTAAGATGACAATTAGTTAACATCTTGATATTTAACTATAGTAGGATTCATTCCCTTTAATATTCTTCCTTGAGTATTAATTAATTCCTATTCATATTTCATATTAATATTTTGAACATTACTTAAAGGATCAACTAGTTTTGTTTCATATATTAATTACTACTAGATACGATCAACGAACCAATGGTAATCGTTGATAGTTTCACAAGTAAGTAACTTCGGTTTATTAATGCACGGTCGTGGTTAATAGACTTAAGAGGGATTAATTTTGTTGGTTAAACCGAAACCGTTGTGTTAAGGTTATCAATCTCAATTGATTTCATCAAGGAGTTAAAAGATTAAATGCTACTATCAAGTCAGTATACGGCGTTGTTCTATACTTGACTAATAGTAAGGGTTATTAATGAACGGTCGTTGTTAATAACTATCCTCGATGAATTGGATATACTCCTCGATTGAGTATTCGAGAGGAGATAAGTTATAGATATAACAATGATCGACTAAAATATATCAACAAGTGGAAAGTAGCAATACCAAGTCAATTTTATCTTTGAATTAAATCCCATATAAATCGTTCATCTTCGTGTTTAAATTTAATTAAATCACTCAACAATCAAAACCCCCCCTTTACTTACTATTTATATAAAAAGAAAATTATTCCTTTCCCTGTGGATACGAACTCTACTTCACCTATACTACGTATAAGTGTTGTATTGAAATTACTTTGAGTGCACTCACGACAAGTGCACGTCAAATTTGGCGCCGTTGCCGGGGAAAGGCAATTATTTTTCTTTTTATTTTATTTCAAGAAAAATCAAAAAAAAAATATATATATACATGGTTCAAAGTATAAAGATTTCTATTTCTGCTGAGCTTTGTAGTACATGGTAAAATATCGTTCACTGAACGAAATCACATACCACTCAAACCCCGAAATAGAACGAACTCTCGAGCGGTTGAAAAATAAATTTTCAAACTCCGACTCGGGAGAATCATCAAGCACTAGTTCTCAATCTAGTGAAACCGAAGAGCCAATCACCATGGCTCATGAAACGAGAACATTAAGGGAGCTCACGGCTCCAAATCTAAATCAACAACCCCTTTGTATCACTTTCCCAACTCTTGATACGGGGGTCACATTCGAGCTAAAATCTGGGCTCATCCATCTACTCCCATCTTTCCATGGCCTACGGGGGGAAGATCCGAACAAACACCTGTCGGAGTTTCATATTGTGTGCACAAGCATGTGCCCCAATGGCGTGTCCGAAGAGCAAATCAAGCTGAGAGCTTTCCCTTTTTCTCTAAAAGACACCGCCAAGGACTGGCTATTCTATCTTCCTTCGGGGAGCATCAACACATGGGCTCAAATGAAAAAGAGCTTCCTCGACAGGTATTATCCCGCATCTATCTCTTCAAGTCTCAAAAAGCAAATCAGCAACATTGAGCAAGCCGATGATGAGACCTTGTACGAATATTGGGAGCGCTTTAAAAAATTATGCGCTAGCTGCCCATATCATGGATATTCGGAACAAGATCTCATCCTCTACTTCTATGATGGGCTTGTTGATCAAGATAGACGCATGGTGAATGCGGCATGTGGAGGGGGTATTGTCAACAAAACCCCTTCTCAAGCAAGGGACCTCATCTCCGAGTTAGCCGAAAACTCGAGGCATTATAATGGGAGGTCATCATCAAAAAGAGTTATGGCAGCGGAATCCAACAATTCGTTGGAAAGTCAAGTGGCCGGCTTGACTTCTTTGGTCAAAGATTTTCTTTTGAATCCAAAAACCCAAGAAGTCAAGGTCTGCGGCATATGCTCAACACAAGGGCATCCCACCGATTCTTGCCCAACATTACAAGAGGAGAACCCCGAGCAAGTCAATGCTTTGGGTTTCCAAGGTCAAAGAAGATATGATCCTCACGGCAACACTTACAATCCGGGGTGGAGGGATCATCCCAATTTAAGGTACGGAAACTCTCAACCCCCTCAACAATCAAACCCTCCTCCTCAACAATATAAACAACAAGGTCAAACATCGAACTCGAGCATGTCCACCGAAGACATGATTCGATCACTAGCCATGAACATGGCTACGATGCAACAAAGTGTGACCCAATTCCAAGAAACAACCAAATCAAGCATCCACAATTTGGAAAGTCAAATAAGCCAAATCTCAAATGCCGTGAGTAGGCTTGAAGCTAAGGATTCAGCAAAACTCCCATCTCAAACGGAGCCGAATCCAAGGCAACAAGCTCACGCGGTCACTTTGAGAAGTGGCAAAGAATTGGTTATGGCTAAAGCAAAAGCAAAGAACCATGTTGGAGAAGAAGAGGAGGATATCTTGGTGCCAAGCACAAATCCTCAAAATGAAGAAGAAAAAGAGGAGGAAATCACACCTCAAAGAAAGTTTCCACCGCTCGATTCATACGAGCCGGTGCCACCTTTCCCGGAAGCTCTCAAGGACAACCGCAAATACACCAATGACAAAGATATCTATGAGACCTTCAGCAAATGTGAGGTAAATATCCCTCTTCTCAATTTAATAAAAGGTGTTCCTAGGTTTGCAAAGTTTTTAAAAGAGCTTTGCACAATAAAAAGGAAACACAAATTAAATGGCAAACATAAAATCCAAGTAAGCGAAAGAGTGTCAGCCGTCTTTCAAAAGAAACTGCCTAAAAAGTATAGTGACCCGGGAATGTTCACTATACCATGTAAACTTGGAAATTCTAGTTCTTCTAGGGCTATGTTAGATTTGGGTGCATCAATCAATGTCATTCCATATTCTCTATATAAGTCCCTAGAGCTAGGCCCTTTACATGAGACGGGGGTTGTTATCCAACTTGCCGATAGGTCCAACGCTTACCCAAAAGGTGTAGTGGAGGATGTACTCGTCATGGTGGATAACCTAATCTTTCCCGCTGATTTTTATGTTCTTGAAATAGAGAACGATAAAAATGCAGTCCCAATTTTGTTAGGAAGACCCTTTCTAAAAACGGCCAAAGCAAAAATAGATGTTTTTAGTGGAGTATTGACTATGGAGTTCGATGGTGAAAAAGTCGAATTTAATATCTACGACTCCATGAAATACCCCACCGATAATCACTCTCTTTTTGCAATTGACACTTGCGATACTTGGGTCCAAGATATATTTGAGGTTGAGGGGAAAGACACGTTACTAAGCTCAATTGAAAACGACATAGAGGACTTCACTATGGAATACTCTATGTCAAACAACATGAAGATGATGGTGGCGGAGTTAAATCAACTCCCACTTTTGCCACCGGGCTCTAAAGCCCTCCCACTAACCATTCCGAGCGAGAAGCCGCTACCATCTGTTTTGCAGGCACCGGAGGTGGAATTAAAACCACTTCCTGAAAATTTGAAGCATGTGTTCTTGGGCGAAAATCACACTCTACCGGTGATTATCTCAAACTCCCTAGCCCAAGAACAAGAGGAAAGATTGATTGCGGTCCTCAAGGAGTACAAATGGGCCATTGGATGGTCTATTGCCGACATCAAAGGCATTAGTCCATCCACATGCATGCACCGGATCCTACTTGAAGATGAGGCCAAGGCGGTGAGGCAACCGCAAAGAAGATTGAACCCACCCATGATGGAGGTGGTGAAAAAGGAGGTGATCAAACTACTTCAAATGGGAATCATTTTTCCCATCTCCGATAGCAAATGGGTGAGTCCAACCCAAGTGGTGCCAAAGAAGACCGGAGTGACGGTCATTGAGAACAAAGAAGGCGAGATGGTACCCACCCGAATTCAAAACGGGTGGCGAGTTTGCATTGACTACCGAAGGCTCAATTCGGTAACTAGAAAAGACTTCTTTCCATTGCCCTTCATTGATCAAATGCTAGAGAGGCTAGCGGGGCACAAGTTCTATTGTTTTCTCGATGGTTACTCCGGGTATTTCCAAATACCAATAGCCCCGGAGGACCAAGAGAAAACAACCTTCACATGTCCATTTGGCACTTTTGCCTATCGACGAATGCCCTTTGGATTATGCAACGCACCGGGTACCTTTCAAAGATGTATGATGAGCATCTTCTCCGAATTTGTGGAGGTATTTATGGAGGTATTTATGGATGATTTCACAATCCATGGGGACTCTTTTGACACTTGCCTCTATCATCTCACTCTTGTGCTCAAAAGTTGCATTGAATCCAACCTTGTTCTCAATTCTGAAAAATGCCACTTTATGGTGGAACAAGGGATTGTTCTTGGGCATGTGATCTCCTCAAAGGGCATTGAAGTGGACAAGGCAAAAATTGATGTCATCCAAACACTCCCGTACCCAACAAATGTACGGGACATCCGCTCCTTCCTTGGTCACGCCGGTTTCTATAGGAGATTCATCAAAGACTTCTCAAAAATTTCATCTCCTCTATGCAAACTTTTGCAAAAGGAGGTTGAATTTGATCTCAATGATGAATGCAAAGAGGCCTTTGACACTTTGAAAGCAAGATTGGTGACTGCCCCAATCATACAAGCTCCCGATTGGTCTCTTCCTTTTGAGATCATGTGCGACGCAAGTGACTATGCGGTGGGGGCTGTTTTAGGCCAAAAGAACGGGAGGGCTGCTCATGTCATCTACTATGCCTCATCAACCCTCAATGAAGCCCAAAAGAACTACTCCACCACCGAGAAGGAAATGCTAGCGGTGGTCTTTGCTTTGGAGAAGTTTCGTTCCTATCTTCTTGGAACGAAAGTTATTGTGTACACCGACCACGCCGCTCTTAGATTCCTTATGACAAAGAAGGAAGCCAAACCAAGACTCATTCGATGGGTCCTTCTATTGAGTGAGTTTGACATAGAAATCAAAGACAAGAAAGGAGCGGAGAACTTGGTGGCCGATCACTTAAGCCGCTTGGTTCCAAACAAAGAAATCGAAAGTCTCCATACCAATCTCATAAAAGGCGAATTTCCAGACGAGACTCTCTTCTCCATCAAAGTCATACAACCATGGTACGCAAACATTGTAAACTTTCTTGTTTCCGGCAAATTTCCCCCACAATTCTCAAAATCTCAAAAAGAAAAATTAAAAATGGACTCAAGACTCTATGTGTGGGATGACCCATATTTGTGGAAGCATTGTAAGGATCAAATAATCCGAAGATGTGTCCCTGAATATGAGATAGCTCACATTATAGAATTTTGCCATTCTTATGCTTGTGGGGGGCATTTCGGCCCGAAACGGACGGCAATGAAGATACTTGAAAGTGGCTTTTGGTGGCCAAGTCTTTTCCGGGATGCACATGGCTTTTGTCAATCTTGTGACAATTGTCAAAGAGCGGGCAACATTTCAAGAAGAAATGAGATGCCACAAAACCCCATGCTTTTCTGTGAAATTTTCGATGCATGGGGTATTGACTTCATGGGACCTTTCCCGAACTCTCAAGGTAACATCTACATTCTCCTTGCGGTGGATTACGTCTCTAAATGGGTGGAAGCTAAAGCCACCAAAACTGATGATGCCAAAGTGGTGGCTAGCTTCCTAAAATCACACATATTTTCTAGGTTTGGGGTTCCTCGAATTTTAATAAGCGATCGAGGCACACATTTTTGTAATAAAATTGTGGGATCCCTACTAAAGAAATATGGTGTGACTCACAAGATCTCCACTGCTTACCACCCTCAAACCAATGGCCAAGCGGAAACCTCAAATAGGGAGTTGAAGTCTATACTCCAGAAAACAGTAAACCCAAATCGGAAGGATTGGAGTATACGCATTGATGATGCACTATGGGCATACCGAACCGCCTACAAAACTCCAATCGGTATGTCCCCTTATAGACTTGTGTTTGGGAAAGCTTGTCATCTTCCCGTAGAACTCGAACACAAGTCGTATTGGGCGGTAAAAGAATTCAACCTCAATCTTGACGAGTCCGGTTTGCATAGGAAACTCCAATTGCAAGAATTGGAAGAACTCCGTTTGGATTCTTATGACAACGCGGAGATCTACAAAAGAAAGACGAAGGCTTGGCATGATAAGATGATCATAAGGAAGGACTTTAAACTCGATGACAAAGTCCTCCTTTTTCAATCACGCCTTCGTCTATTTCCAGGAAAGCTGAGATCTCGTTGGACGGGACCATACAAAGTGGTCAAAATATATCCACACGGGGCGGTGGAAATTGAAGACATGGGGACGGGAGAAGTACTCAAGGTGAATGGACAAAGATTAAAACCCTTCTTTGAGGGTTTTCAACCCAAAAATGTGGAAGTCATGGACCTTTCTGAACCGGTCTATGAGTGAAGAATAACGAAGATATCGTCAAGCCACGACGTTAAATAAAGCGCTTCTTGGGAGGCAACCCATGCAAGGTTTGTTTTCTTTTCAATTTTTTTTTTTTCGAATGTCAACTTTTGGGGAGAATGGGAGGAAATTCTCAAAAAGAAAATGAGGGAAAAATAATATTTTCGAGGCACGGGGAAACCCCCGATCGGTCATCATCAGTTACCCGATCGGATCCATGCCGAAAAGAGGATTAAAATGGACCGAACAAGAATTCCAGGCTAATGTACCCGATCGAGTAACAGTCCTACTCGGTCGAGTATAGAGTAAAAAGGGGAAGAAGGGGGATCGAGTACCCCATACTCGATCGGTCAAAAGAAAAAAAAATGATCGAATACTCGATCGGGTATACCTCATACTCGATCGGGTAATCGACCCCTGGAGCCAAATTTAAAAATCCGCCAAATACCCGATCGAGTAAATTAATATACTCGATCGAGTATATTTCAAGAAAATCCTACGGCGGCCAAAATTCGATCGAGTATACCCCATACTCGACCGAATACACAAACCTGGAACCAAGTTTTTTTTAAAAAGGGGTATACCCGATCGAGTAAATTAATATACTCGATCGAGTATATTTCCAGAAAAACCTACGGCGGCCAAAACTCGATCGAGTACGGGGTATACTCGATCGAGCCCGATCCCGGAACAAGAACAAAAGAATCCATACCCGATCGAGTAATCGGGGTACCCGATCGGGTACACGAGTTTTAAAGACATTTTTGAGCCGAAATCAGTTCATCTTCTCCAAAGCTCTTGCCCCAAATTCGAACTCTCTCTCTAAAAACTCCATTTTCAAACCTTATTTCTCCAATAACTCAACCAAAACTCAACCAAATTCCATCAAATCACCACCAAAACACTCCCCTCACTCCCCTCTACAACCTCATACCAATCAATCTCACCCTCTCTCCCTATTCCCAAAACTCCGAAACCCTACCCCCAAATCCCAAGTCCGAACCTATACTCAAGATTTACTCAAAAATGGCACCAAAGAGAAACCAACCGGAGGGCTCTAACTCAAGGGGACCTATTCGAGGCTACGAGGATGTTCAATTTGGCCCGGGGGATCATCGGAAGTGATTTGTGACCGCTCTCAAAAGGCAAGTTATCCCATCTCGGTTCTTATGCCATGACGCTCTTACTTCTCTTGGCTTGTTAGATGGTATGAGAGAACTATTTGATGAATTGCATATGGGCTTGATTTTTAACTTGCAATATAATTGTAATGAAAGAATCATTTATGAATTTTTGAGCTCGGCCAAATTTGCATTGGATGAAAATCATTTTTATGATGACACTATCACGTTTCGGTTGATGAACACCGAATACACTATAACGAGACGTGATTTTGCCGAACACTTTGGGCTCCGATTCCCACATGAAAGGGAGATTCCGGACAACACCATGGATGCTTATAATCTTTGGGGTAAAATGACCGGAGAACGGAATTTTAGCACGTCTCAACTATACATTAGTCACGTGCAACATCCCCTTCTCCGGATTTTCCTCAAATTTTTGTGCAACTCTTTGCTCGGCCGACCCAACAACCATCACACTCGGATAGGGGATGTAGCCATTCTCACCCTTGCTCTTTTCCGCAATCCCGTTGAGTTCAACATTTGCAACTTGATTTGGGATCATCTACAGAAGGCTATCACCAAAGGGGGAAACATTGTTGTAGGGGGTGTTATCATGCATTTGGCTTCCAAATTTGGCTATGTGGACAATACCACAATCTCTAGAGATTCATTGATGCATCTTGGATGGTTGTCCAATGCACAATTAATCTCTTTGGGTAACAAAGACCACAACGGAAACCAAAAATATAAATGGCATATGAAGTACCCCGAACCGGTCAAATACTTCCCCCTCCCTTGCGATGAGTTACCTAGACTTAGGTATAAGATGGAGCCCGCCCACATCCCACATTACCTCCTCCCCAACAACATTCCACCTCATCTCCAAGCTCAAGCCGACCAAGCCGAACAACCCAATCCCCAACCGGAGCAACCCGAGCACCAAGAGGGATATGAACATGTCCAACATGATATCCCCGACCTCCCCCAAAACCCGCCACCACAAGACTTCTTCCAACAACTCTTGGCGGGTCAACAATCCCTCCTAACCGGTTTCCAAACAATGAGCCTTGATTACACAAAAATGGGAGAGCAATTCACCCAACTTCAAGGGGAGATAGGCCACTACCGGAACGAGCAACAAGAAAGAGACCGGCGGTTTGATGCATACCGGGAGGAGCAACGGTTGGCTTTTCAAAGGTTGGAGGAACAACGGGCGGCCGACTTGCAACGATACGAGGAAGACTACCGGAGGATGTATGGGCCGACATATTCTTACATGTCCCAACTCGGCGGGTTTGCATCTATGGCCTCACCTCCACCGGCACCTTCTTGGTACAACCCCTCCGTTTGGGGTAATTTTGGCGGCTCGAGTTCCGGCGGTGGTGGTTATGATGGCGGGGACACTACCATGGGCGAGGGAGGAGGTGATGACATGCATGGGAGCGGCTTTGGCGGAGGCTACTATGGTGGAGAAGGCGGCCACTAAGGATAGTGCCATGATTCAAGTGTGGGGGAGGAAGATCATCTTTTGGTATGTACACTCCTTTGTTTTTTACCTTGTACTACGCATTACTTTTCTTGTTTTAGTTATACACACAAAAAAAAAAAAAAAAAAAATAATAATAATAAAAGAAATGAAATGCTAGTTAGGTTGAAAACCCAAAAGGGCAATCTAAGCAACAAGGGCTTACAAAAATGATGAGTGAGGGGTAAGGAAAGAAAAAAGCAAAGAGATGCTAGGATGAAAACCTGAAAAGGCTCCTAGGCAAAATGAGAGATATGAGAGAAAAATTTGTTTTTGCAGGACACTATCTCTTGGAGAGGCAGAAGAAGAACAAAAGAAGAAGAAGAGAAAAAGAAGTAAGGAGCATAGAAGACCATTAAACCCAAAGAGATGTTATTTTGTAAACTCATTTACAATTCTTGGTGGTTTTAGTTCCTTATTTCTTCCAGATTTTGAACTCATGATCTTTTGACAAACACTTTGTAAACATTTGGTTTTACTCGAGGTCGAGTAAAGGAACTAAGTGTGGGGGAGTTGACATTCATGTTATTTCCATGTTTATATTTGTGCTTTTGATTAGTTTTGAGTGATTGTTACTCTAGAAATTACACACTTTTGGTGTAATTGTTTAGTTTGTAAAATGTTTGTAAATTATTTAGATTAGGTTGGTTCTGAGCTCAAACAGGTCCAAGACCACTCTAGGGACCATTGGTAAACATCACAAATGGAAGGCAGGTGCAAAGATTTCAAGAAAAGATGAAGATTCTGATTTTTGGTAGTGTACCCGGTCGAGTATGCTCTATACCCGATCGGGTAAGTGGCTGAAAAGTCAAATCGAATCAACCCGGGAACAAGGCAACATGCAGGAAGATTTTTAACTCGATCGCGTATCTATACCCGATCGGGTAGCCGACATACCCGATCGGGTATGACCCCAGATTTTCAGTTTCGAGGAAACTAACCCTTACCCGATCGGTTGAGCTGAAAACCCGATCGGGTACACGACCCTGCAAGCCTAAAAAGCCTATAAATACACCCCATTTCCTCCACAAGAAAGACACCAATTCCTATACACTCTTAAGCTCAGTTTAGAATAGCATTTCTTTATATTTCTTTTAGCATGTTTAGTCTCCAAATGAGGAGCTAAACTTCCATTTCTTGGTATTGCTCTTGAAGCTTGTTGATTATTAAAGTTGTGAGTTATTTTCTTAACTTCTTTTCCTTGAATATTAATTCTTCCTTTAAATACTATTTCTATATCAATGTTGGGGAGTGTTACTAAGATGACAATTAGTTAACATCTTGACATTGGTTTTAGTAATAGCTATTCCTTCCTCTATGTTAATATCGGGGAGTGTTACTAAGATGACAATTAGTTAACATCTTGATATTTAACTATAGTAGGATTCATTCCCTTTAATATTCTTCCTTGAGTATTAATTAATTCCTATTCATATTTCATATTAATATTTTGAACATTACTTAAAGGATCAACTAGTTTTGTTTCATATATTAATTACTACTAGATACGATCAACGAACCAATGGTAATCGTTGATAGTTTCACAAGTAAGTAACTTCGGTTTATTAATGCACGGTCGTGGTTAATAGACTTAAGAGGGATTAATTTTGTTGGTTAAACCGAAACCGTTGTGTTAAGGTTATCAATCTCAATTGATTTCATCAAGGAGTTAAAAGATTAAATGCTACTATCAAGTCAGTATACGGCGTTGTTCTATACTTGACTAATAGTAAGGGTTATTAATGAACGGTCGTTGTTAATAACTATCCTCGATGAATTGGATATACTCCTCGATTGAGTATTCGAGAGGAGATAAGTTATAGATATAACAATGATCGACTAAAATATATCAACAAGTGGAAAGTAGCAATACCAAGTCAATTTTATCTTTGAATTAAATCCCATATAAATCGTTCATCTTCGTGTTTAAATTTAATTAAATCACTCAACAATCAAAACCCCCCCTTTACTTACTATTTATATAAAAAGAAAATTATTCCTTTCCCTGTGGATACGAACTCTACTTCACCTATACTACGTATAAGTGTTGTATTGAAATTACTTTGAGTGCACTCACGACAAGTGCACGTCACTTAGACAAAATCAAATAAGGACGAAACTTGTCAAGAGCAAACACAACAGCAAGCAATTCTTTCTCGGTGGTAGTGTAGTTTTCTTGGGCACTATCGAGAGTCTTTGAAGCATAAGAAATAGGCTGAAAATGTTTCTCTCGACGCTGCCCAAGAACGGCTCCTACTGCAAAATCACTAGCATCACACATAATCTCAAAAGGCAAAGACCAGTCAGGAGCTACTACCACCGGTGCCTTGACCAGTTTCTCCTTCAAACACTCAAAAGCCTCTAAACATTCCTTTGAGAAGTCAAACGGTGTATCCTTCTCAAGGAGCTTAGTCATAGGTCGGGCTATCTTAGAAAAGTCCTGGATGAACCTACGGTAAAAACCTGCGTGGCCTAGAAAACTCCTAATGGCACGGACCGAAGTAGGGGGAGGTAGTTTAGAAATCACATCAACTTTAGCCGGATCAACCTCAATCCCCCTACTTGAAATCTTATGCCCTAGGACCACTCCCTCACTAACCATGAAGTGGCACTTCTCCCAGTTAAGTACCAAATTCACCTCTCGACACCTAACCAGGACTTTCTTCAAATTCTCTAAGCACTCATCAAAAGTATCACCATACACCGAAAAATCATCCATAAAAACCTCCATAAACTTCCCAATGAAATCCCCAAAAATAGCAAGCATGCATCTCATAAAAGTAGCAGGGGCATTACATAATCCAAACGCCATCCTCCGATAAGCAAAGGTACCGAATGGACATGTAAAAGTGGTCTTATCCTGGTCCTCGGGGGCTATGGGGATCTGGAAGTATCCCGACATCCCATCAAGGAAACAGTAAAACTTATGCCCTGCTAGCCTCTCTAAAATCTGATCAATGAAGGGGAGGGGGAAGTGGTCCTTCCGGGTGGCGGCATTCAACCTTCGGTAATCAATGCAAACCCGCCATCCGGTGACCGTACGTGTAGCAATCAACTCATCTTTCTCATTCCTAACCACAGTCATCCCCCCTTTCTTGGGAACCACCTGGGTCGGGCTGACCCAAGGGCTGTCTGAAATCGGATAAATAATCCCTACATCTAACAGACGGATGACTTCCTCCCTGACCACCTCCTGCATATTAGGATTCAATCTCCTTTGTGGCTGCACTACCGGTTTAGCATTATCTTCCATCAAAATTTTATGAGTGCAGAAAACGGGACTGATTCCTTTCATGTCAGGAAGTTTCCGGGCTAGAGCTTCCCTTTGTTCACAAAGTAAGTCAAGACATGCAGATTTTTGGGATGGCTCAAGCCCGGATGCAAGAATAACAGGGAGGTCAGGACTATCATCTAGAAACGCATACTCAAGGTGGGAGGGAAGAGGCTTTAGATTTGATGGAGAAGGAGTAACAATAGAAGAATCAGTCTGACAGTCTTCCTTCTCCACCTTATCTAAGTCATCTTCCTTCCCCTTCACATCCCTAGCATCACTTGAGTCCTCCTCCCCATCAAGCATAAGACAATCAAAACTAGGGAGGAGCTCAAGATCCTCTGCTGACAAACTATCATCCAAAAGAAGATCAAAGAAGGCTTCATCAGAAAGCATGTTAGGAATGCAATCCTCCACCAAAGAATCAACCACATCCATGTAAAAACACTCGCCACTATCTTGACAGGGCCTCTTCATTATTTTGGACATGTCAAAGGTAGCAGACTCATCCCCAACACGGAGGACAAGCTTACCGTCTCCAACATCAATAAGTGCACGGGCAGTTGCCAAGAATGGTCTGCCCAAAATCAATGGTACTTCCCGATCCTGATCCATGTCCAAAATAACAAAGTCCACCGGAAAAATAAATTTGTCTACTTTAACCAACACGTCTTCAATAATCCCTTGGGGATATTTGACTGAACGATCAGCCAACTGAATGCACATACGTGTAGGTTTAAGTGGACCGAGTGCAAGCTTTTCATATAAAGCAAGAGGCATCAGATTAATGCTTGCACCCAAATCAGCCAGGGCCCTATCAAAAGTAAGATCTCCTATAAAGCAGGGAATAGTAAAAGAACCTGGATCCTTAAGCTTCTTCGGCAGATCTGTCCGTATCACAGCTGAGCACTCCTCATTAAGCGTCACAGTAGACGTTTCTTCCAGCCTCCTCTTGTTCGTGAGCAAATCCTTCATAAACTTCGCGTACTTCGGCATCTGAGCTAGTGCATCCACGAATGGTAAGTTAATCTGCACTTGTTTCATGAGATGCAGAAACTTACCAAACTGGTCACTATCGTTCTTCCTAGTCAATCGCGCCGGATAGGGGAGAGGTGGGGTGTAATTCTTGACCGGAACGGACTGTTTTGGTGCAGCCGCCACCTCTCTTCCCTCATCTTTCTCCTTCTCTTCCTCCCGGACAGCCGGTTCAACTTGAACTTCATCGGGCTTCTTTGTTGTAGCAGCGGGTTCCAGCTCTCGTCCACTCCTCAAGGTGACTGCCTGAACATGTTCTCTCGGGTTTGGTTCAGTATTACTAGGGAGGGATCCCTGAGGCCTCTCAGATAAAGCCTTTGAGATCTGCCCCATGTGAGTCTCCATGCTCTGCATCCTTGCCTCAAACATTTGCATCCTTGAGTCTGCCTTCAGCTGATTTTGTGCTAATTTGTTGAGCACTTCTTCCAAGCTAGAAAATTTTTGCTCGGTCTCCCTTCGGAAGCTTCCTTGCGCCGGTTGAGGAGCTTGTTGTTGAACTTGAGGTACCTGGGGCTGATTATAATTTCTAGACTGCTGCTGATTTCCTTGCCCGTATTGCCCTTGCTGCTGCTGTCCGTAGGGCTGATTGTAGTAGCCCTGACGCTGATAATACATCGCATCCACTTGCTCTACTCCAGGGGCTGTCGAGTGTGCCATCATTGTGCATTCATGTGGCGAATGGAGTCCCCCACACATAGTACAAGAGGGACTAATAGGAACGGGGGCTACCATATTCACACTGGGCACCGAGAGAGCAAGTTCCGTCTTCTTTTGATTATCTTCCACTGTAGTAGCAAGCTTCTGAATCAAACTGGTCAAAGCATCTACCCTTGCAGAAAGGGCCGAATTCTCACTGATCTCGTACAATCCCGGGGCCTTCTGGTGAGGTGTGTCCCGAGAACTGTACCATGAAGCATTATTAGTCACAATCTTCTCCACTAATTCTTCCGCAACCTCAGATGGCAACTGAGGAAAAGCTCCACCTCCCGAAGCATCAAGCATCATCTTTCCTTCATTGTTGAGTCCACTATAGAAACAAGATAGAACCTCACAATCAGTCATCTTGCCTTGAGGGCAAGCTCTTCTCAGCACCTTGAATCTCTTCCACGCCTCAGCTAATGTCTCCAATGAACCTTGCTTGAATTCCTGTAGCTGCTTCTTCAACTTTATGGCCTTTGATGTTGGGAAGTATTCTTTGATGAAGGCCTTGTGCAGCTGGTCCCAAGTCTGAATGTGGTGATGTGGATTGCTATCCAACCACCTCTGCGCGTCATCCCTCAAAGAGAAAGGGAATAGTAGCATCCGTACCTGATCATCATCTAGCCCAGGGATCTTGAAAGTCTGGCACATCCTCAGAAATTTGGTAATGTGTGCCACTGGATCTTCCGTAGGGCTCCCTCCGAACTGATTATTTAAGACCATATTGATCACCGCCGGTTTGATCTCGTATCGGGGTGCAGTAATCCCCGGTACCTGAATACTGTCATACTCTGTGATCTCGGGGGCTAGGAAGTCTGCAATGCTCTCTCCTTGATAGAGTGGATTGTCATGTGGAACATAGTTGTGGTAAGGAGGAGCTTGATATCTCGGCTGATGAACTGGTTGTGGTCTTATGGGTTGTGGACGGATGATATTTGGCTGAGGTTGGGTTTGATGAAATTGTTGATATTGGGGTTGGAAGGGCTGATTTTGTGGCTGAGTAGGGGGTGGATTTTGTGTGACTGGCGGTTGGTTCTGTCTGGGCTGAAAAACCGGATTATTTTGCCCTAGACCTTGCATCCCAAAGGTTTGGTTTTGAAAGGTGGGTTCGGGAGCAATAGAAGTGTTTTGAAAGAGCTGATAGAGTGGTGGAAGATTCAGTTGTGGAGTGGACTGATTTTGGTGGAAGAATGGGGTACGGAGATTTTGATACCCCGGATAAGCTCTTGGTGAATTTTCTTGTGAAGACTGGGGAGAGGTATTAACATAAAAATCCAGATTACCAGAAGTGGTTTGGACCTCAGACGTCCCAGCTATTCCAGATGCGGATGGTTGATCCATGGCTGCTTTCTGTTCTCTTAAGGCCTTGCGGTTCTGTTTAGCTAGCTTCTCGATCTCAGGATTAAGAGGGACTAGTGATTCTCCCTTCTTAGAGCGTGTATGCATAAACAGATCTGACCTGCAAGGTTAGTAGACAAAAATCCTACAAAAAACTAAAAACAGGTCGCTAAAATTAATTAACCCTTAAATCCGACACCGTCCCCGGCAACGGCGCCAAAAACTAATGTGTGTTTTCTCGCACTTAAAAATGATGTAGTAAAGTGGTTGAAAGTACGAGTATCGTCTCCACAGGGACGGACAAAAGGGAATTAAAGATTAACTAAATTCAGCGAATAAAACTAAAATAAAATAAAATGCAAGTGTGCGAGATTGATTGATTGAATTAAAATTAAAACTAATGCTAATGAGCGATAAAAATAAAAGATTGGTTTCTTCACAATTAACGACGAAGGGAACAGGGATTGATTCCGGGGTAACCAGATTTCTGGCTGATCAGGCCTAATTACATGAATTTAATTTAATTGAGCCTAGCGAATCATTACTAAGTTCTTACCGCTCTCGCGGCGTAGAGTACAATAATTTAGGGGACCAGGCTGATCTCTCATGCGACAGGATCCTAAGTTATTGTCAAGACGAGCGAGCTTACGGCCCCTTAATCGCTACTAATCTCTTAGTGAACGATTAAGTGTGTGTGAATGTGTCCTAGAACAAATTAGATCTCTCTTAATTTATTCTACATGCAATTGTAATTCTAGCTGCAGTCTAGGTTACAAGAGATATCAATTAAATTATTCAAACACAAATTAAACGGCATTCATGCAATTAAACCGACAAGAATCTAGCCATCAATCATGATTAACCCCTTCATCAACCCCAAATCCCTAATTAAACTACTCACAATTCATAATTGAAGAATCAACAGAATTGAGATGAATAGAATAAATTGTCATTAATTAAAAAGATGAACTTACAAATAATCCCAGGGTCTTGGAAGAAAATAGCGTAAAAACGGTGTTAAATTCGTCCCTAGGCCTCTCCGTAATGTTCGTAACCCCAAATCGGGGTTATGGGGGCCTTATTTATAGAAAACAGTGAATTCGGGTCGAATTAGGACAAATCGCGGCCAGGCACGGTGCCAGGCACGATCGTGTCTGCGACCGTGCCTGCGGAAGAAACGCGCAAAAAATATGCAGACACGATCGTGCCTGCGCCGGACACGATCGTGTCTGGCTGCCAGTAGCTTCACGTTGATTCAGATGGCAGGCACGATCGTGCCTGGCCTAGGCACGGCCGTGCCTAGCCATTTCTTCATTGTTTTTCTTCGTTTCTCATTCCGAATGCTCCCGAATGCCTACGACGTCGATCCAAGTGCTCTTTCTTCACCAGAATTTCGTCGTGAATCTCCCGGTGGCCTCCAAATCTTCCAAATCTCTCTCGAATGCCTTCAAACCCTTCCCGAATGCCTCTCAAGCGCCGATTGCCGGACTCTAACTTCTTCAAATCAACTCCAAATGCTGTGAAACTCGATCCAACGCCTGTTAAACACAACTTGAGCCAAAATTGAGACTTGCAACGCCTTAAAGCCAGGAAAATCATAAAAATCCGACCTGAACACGCATCAAATGCGTGTCTAAATACGGACTTATCAAACTAAAAGAAGGTTCAATTCATACCCCGATCCGACAAAAAATGGTTCAAATTTCATTTTTTATGGGTAAACAACTGGTCATTTTTTTTAATTTTTTAATTTATTTATTTTTTAATATTTCAAATTTTTATTTTCGAATTATTTCAATTTTGACACTTTTCAATAGGTTAGTGGTGCAAATTAGACCTTTTTTTTTACCAGTTGTTTAACCTTAAAAAATAAAATTTGAACCCTTTTTTGCCGGTTCGGGATGTGAATTGGACATTTTTTTAGTTCAGGGACTGAATTGAGCTTACATGACCGGTACAGAAGCCTATTTGACCCTTTGCCTATTTAGAATGAGAAAATTATATCAAAATGCCCCTTATTCAAAATATTTTCATAAAAGTATAAAATTTATAAATTATGTACAATTATAATAATTAAAATCATTGTCTCAAGTTTTCCATCATTGACCAAGAATAGTCAATATGGCGAACCTTTTCGGGACGGAGGTAGTACCGTAGTTTACCTTTTTGGAATTATTTAAATTCTTCTCCTGTTTTAAGTGTGATTTGAAAGGTGGTTTTATTAGTAAATAAAAAATGTATTTTTTTAAAATAAATGAGAAAATTACATCAATTAGTTTTTCATTGTTATATCTTATGTTTAAAATACACAGACATTTTTATCGCATATTTTTCAACAAAAACTATTGTTTCCAATGGGTATCATATAAGGGAAACTAATCATTTTATCATTAAATACTAAATAAATATAAAACTCACTTTATTAAAACTATATGTGTTTATTAAAACCACATAAAACATTTTATATGATTTTTTTTGTTATTTAACAAAAATAAACTATTATTATTAAAAGCAACTTAGCATTGTAGAATAGAAAAATTATATTATGCATATGAATAACTCTGTACAAATATGAAATAAAATTACTTAAGTTACTTTATCCAGAAAAGTTATACATAGTATATTAGAATTAAATAAATGGTTCTCACATATTATTGGTCGTTCGTGCATCGCACAAACTTGACCCATAGTATAGTATTAGTATAGAATAAAGTGAAAGGAATATGAACTATACAAAGCATTTCAAATATACATATTTTATTGGAACAAATTATATAAAGTATTCATAAATAAGAATGAAAGTTTTACAAATTATGCGTGGTTTTCTAGAACCAATTTGATAAAGCATTATAATATATGAAATGAAATCCAATATTATTAAACATTTCAAATATACATATGCTCTGTAAATGGAATAATTATATTATTTGTAGTTTATTTGGAAATTGATGCTCCATAATAGAGTAATATTCTAATCAAGACATCCTGACCGTAACTGTCGTCTGGCCGCCATCATTTGAGACAATTCTGAGTGGTTTTTTCTCGATAAAATTTTGTAAGCATATTCTATATGAAGTTTAGATTATATCCACAAACTTTCAACTTAAAATTCGACCAGGAAGTCATTTAAAGAAATTATTCAAAAACATTGCGCCAAAATATCATATATAAAATGCAGTATTTTCAATAATTTGTTTAACTCGCTTCTCAATCGAATTTTAAGGTGAAATTTTGTGGACATAATTCAAACCGTATGAAGAACATGCTCCCAAAAAAATCTTCAGAAAAACCACCGAGAACATCCTCAAATCACGGCGGCTAGACAACGGTTCTGCTCCAGAATTCCGGTGATGAACTTTTCTCCTCCGTATATATAATTACTATGAATTTAGAACTTAATTGCAATTAATTTAATGAATATTCACTATTTGGATGCACGAGTAATCAATTGAGTAAATACTATGAATTTAGGACTTAATTGCAATTAATAACTATTCATTAATTGTACTCAATAACAATTAATTGAAATTTCAGTTTCAGTTAGAAGGTTGTACTTTATTATTAAGTAAGTAGAAGGGAGCAACATTGTTGTATTCATACAGTGTTTTTGTAATATATTTTTATATTCACACATTTTTCTATAATATTTATATACTTCATATGTTTTATCTCTTTTATACTCCGTATGTTTTTAGAAGATTTTTAAGACATCGAGTTTTTTTATTTTGATTGATGGAGATACGTTTGATAATATATGGAGTTGCGTCTTTTTATGTGTGTTTCATTACCTCTTTTTAAGTCCGAGTTACACATTTTTATGTGTGAGTTACATCATCTTATGTGTGATTTACATCTCCATGCCATGTGTGCGAGTTACATCATTTTTGGTGTAAGTTATATCTTCTTATGCGCGAGTTACATTTTGTATGCGCGAGTTACATTTGGGCTTGAATCAACAAGCTATTTATATTTTGCATACACCTAGATTACATATTCCATCGATGCGAGTTACATTTTCCATAACACAAGTTGCATCTTAAAATAAATCCCTACTATTGAAACAAAAAATGATTTATTAAATTTATTTTTATGGCCCTGATATTCAAAAGTAAACATATTCACTGTTTATTACGATAAGTTATTGAGCAATCAGATTCATGTTTTTTATTGTTTTCATTGAAATCATGTTTTACGCAGTACTTCTTACACTCCGCATTGGACAAGTTACATTTCGACTAACCTACAATTACAATATGATAAAAAGTTACAACAATATATATATATATATATATATATATATATATATATATATATATATATATATATATATATATATATATATATTGGTTCAAATGAGAACACACCTTATTGTGAGAAATGGGAATAAATCCTAACGGTTTATCTCTCTACATCTGTATAACATTTTAATCATTTATTAATGGGTATTTTAGTAATCGTGCGTAGGTTAGTTAACTTGTTAAGTGTTAGACCGGCCATCATTATTTATGCTCACTCCACTTACGTATTTAGTTTTAGTTGGCAATGGACGTTTTGAAGTTACTATTATTATATTGAATATAATCAGTTATTTTTTAGAGCTATTAATACATTATATTGTTTTTTCTTTCAATTCATACATATTCATTTCATGTGCCTTAAATATTTATTCTTGTGTATTTGCATAGACATGCATCGAAGGATGAATATTAACTTGTGCATCACATTATAATTTATTTTCAGACGTGTCTTGAATTGTGTATTACATCAATTCTTATGATATTGCATTAGTCTTCGTGATGGTGCATATGATATTGGTCCTTGTGCATTAGGTACTAGTTCTTGGCAACATACGTATTATGTGTTAGATACCGACTCTTGTGTGTTATATAATAGTTTAAGTTGTACGTAGTTGTTATTCGCTAGATATTAGTTAGTTCTTAATTGTTGTGCACTAGATACTGATTTTTGTGCTTAAGATATTTGCTTTGATGGTTTATATACGTATTGTGCATTAGATACTAGTTCTTGTGCGTTCGATACTCGTATAATTTGTATGAATTTTGTGTGTGTTAGATGACAACTGTTTATGCTATAAATGACATGTATTAACTTCCATCTTTAGCTGATTTTATTTTAGAAAGTACAATTAATTATGTTTTGAACTTACCTAATTTAAGGGAGTGGAAGACGTAAGACATCATCCACATGAAATAATCATTTTCACAATTACACTTTTGTCCTTTGTAAACCACCGTGAGTTAAATTCTTTTGATATGGAAACTATTCCATAGGCTAATCCACACCATAATTAGGTGTACGAGACATTTTTCAACTCTTGATTAATTACAATGAATGATTAAGATTTGTTTTCATTTCTCACAATAAGAATTGTTCTCATTAGAACCACTACGCGCGTGCACACACACATATACACACACATACAAATTCTCAAATTCACTTAAGTGTAAAAATTTAATACACTAAAACTACTATGATTAAGTTACTACTAGTGCTATAGTCACCATACTTGGAATATCTCATGCATTGTCGTAAAGAACAAGTATTTAATTGACATACATATATAATATATACGACACGATTATTCCTGTCCGGAAATTCCGGAAAGGAGTCCCGTCCGGCCTCCTCTATTTGGGGACCTTCCCGGTGGTATTTTTTTCTCAATTTTTTTTTGTATGTTCCTCATCAAGTCTAGTTCATTCATACCAAATTTCAGAAAAAAAATCAATCGGGAAGGTTGTCAAATGATTTATATTGAGAAAAAAGAAATACGAGTATTAGAATTGCAAATTAATTAATTAAAAGTAAATGTGGACTTGAATAGCTATCAAGGAGATGGAGATGAGTACGAAATAAATAACCGCGTGGACCATTATTGCCTCGACGCTCGTCTCGAGAGTGTCGAAGTCAACCCATCGGTCCTTGTCCGGTGCTCGAAACGCAAGTCCCGGCATCAACACAATGAACAGCAGCACCGCCACAAACAACGGACCCAAATCCAGCATTGCACGGAAAAGTCTCGAGTGGTGAGTACGCGCCGCCGATGCTTTGCCTCCGGCCGCCGTTCCACACCAGATGCTTGCTCGGAGGACCCCGCGCTTGCCTCGTAATTTGTTGTATGAATTACATTTGTGATAAGGGAAAATGGAAACTAATAATCCAACCTTTTAGCGGTCTTCTTTCAATAATCCCACCTTTTGATTATTCATGAATAATCCGACCTTTGCACCTCATCTTCATTCATTGGTCCCTGGTCGGTTAATGACCTACTATTCCAAGTTATTTTCTTATCTTTCCAAAATATTATCTTTGTGAAAGATGAGATTTATGGTATAATGATTTGCAAAGATAAGAAAATAGCTTGGAATAGCAGGTCATCAACCGGTCAGGGACCAGTGAATGAAGATGAGGTGCAAAGGTTGGATTATTCATGAATAATCAAAAGGTGGGATTATTGAAAGAAGACTGCTAAAAGGTTGGATTATTAGTTTCCATTTTCCCTTTGTGATAATTCATCCTTATACCGCACATCCTCGGATTTCATCATTCCATGAGGTCCACAATGGTTAATTTGGAAAAATCTGTTTGTACCCACTATTGTACCCATTTTTGTACCCACCATGTCTGTGAGGAGTTTTCTTTTTGTCTGTGAATCCCGATCATAGACAAAAATATGTCTATGAAGACATGGTGGGTACAATAGTGGGTACAATATTGGGTACAACCAGAAGAATCCGGTTAATTTTTCTTCTTCTATTGTAGAGTGAGCTATCCCTTTTTGTCCTTTATTTACCCTTTTTGATGTATTCAACTCTCTTTTAGAAGAAAATGGTAGACACAATAATACGGAGAAAGACTTAAAAAATGAACTCTCAAATTAGCTGTATCTGCCTGAAATGGCTAGATTGGTTAATTTTGTTGAATTATAAAAATATATATATATATATATTTTATTAATAAAATAAAGAAGAATATATATATATATATATATAAATAGCTAAAATGTTACTCTACATTAACTTCATCCAATTTAATTAAAATGTAACTTCAATGTTATTTATTTTGATTATTACACAATTCAGTAAGTAAAATTGCAAAGTCAATTTTACACACTCAATGTCCTTTTACTTTTTGAAAGTTTTCTTTTTATCAAATTTTAGAAGAAAAAAAACTCAAGATAAAATTGAGAGATGAATGACAAAAGTTAGAGCACTAAAGTGATACGAACTTTTTTGTAACTTGAAATTTATATACTCCATAGTAAATAAGTATCTCATCAAAAAAGGAGGGGAAAAGAAAATTAGCTATATGAAATAATGACATATTTATTATTAAAGTAAAGGTGATGGATAAAAGAGGACTTTTTAAAATGTATCGAATAGAGGAAATATTCAAAGAAAACTAAAGGAGTAAGGATTGGAGTGAATGAATGTCTCTCTAAATTAGCCGCCTCCTAGGGTTTTTCTAGGGGCGTTTGTCCGGCGATGATCGTTTGGTCGTGGTGCCATGCGAGTTTGGATTTTGCGTCTATTAGTTGTTGATCTCGGCATAGCAGATCGTTTTTTTGTTTCTTTTTTGGGATTGGGGTCATCGATCTAATCGTTTGAGATCTGTCTTGGTTGATTCGAGCAAGGCATTCATTGGTTGCTTTGATTGTGCCCGAGAGGTTCGGTCTCGACAATGAGCGGTTTCGGAGTTTCTGGCAGAAGGTTAGTGCAACAGTTTTGCATGGATAGCTTCGTGAACAAATACAAGAAGATGGCGAATGGGGCAGAGGAAGAAGAACTGGATCTATAGATGAAGCTGATGTTGAGATTGTGGCGGATGAGCAGAGGGCGCGTGTCCCTCCTGAGCCGCCGCCATAGAGTGCAAGCAAATCTAGGGTTTGGAAGAAGACTTATCTTTTTTGTTTTGTTTGTTATTCCAGTGAATTTTTTTTATGTTTGGTTATTTGTTTTTTCTTTTCTATTCCTACTTGTAAGACGTTGGATTTGGATGTGAGGGATAAAAGCAATACGGTAACCGTCTTTGGCTCAAGTGCTTCCATTTATGGATCAACGAATTATATTGCTTCTCTGGAGGTGATTAATTCCGAGTCTGGTTCACAGGATGACGGTTGTTAGATTTCTTTATACTAGTATAGTACCGGTGCATCCGCACGAGTTGTCGATATTTCGTAAATTATTGTTTTGTCCATATTTTCTTTAGATTTTATTCGTAGCCTACGTTTTTTCAAAACTAATAACTATTCATTTTTGTAATTTATTTAATAATAATTGGTGTGTTCATTTTTTGAAGATATTAGTCTTTATAGGATTTAGTCCTTATATCTTCTTCTTTAAGAAAAGACTTCGGAATATAAAATTTTGTGACATTATTCTGATTTTAATGAAGAACAATAAGCCACGGATGAAAGTTAATGGATAAAAATAGACACTGAGCATTTTTATTTTATTTTTGTTTAGGGAAAGATAGTTGAAAAGACGAATTTCATTTTGATGCAATTTAGAGTTATAATAATACTCTTTCCATTATAAAATATTGACTGGAAAATGTGTAGATAATTAGTGAAAATGCTTTTTTCATTAGAAAATATAGACTGCAAAAACATTTAAATAATTAATAACTTGGTGTACGTTAAATACTACAGAGTAATTATTAATTCCAAGTGAGCTTGTAATTAAAAGTAATTATTAAATTATTAGGGGATAAGAAGATAAATATATTAGTAGTGCATAAGAATATTAATAATCACAATCGATCATTAATTGTGTATGAGTCTAGTGAAATTGTGTTAATTTCATAATTCGTGTTTGATTGAAATTTTGTAGAAGAGCCTAGTGAAATTGTGTTTGAGTAAAATTTTGTTAATCTATGTTAGAGTGAAATTGTCACATGTAAATCTCATGTAAGGGTGTTTTTAGTTTGTGTGGATTTTTTTATCTAATATGTTTAAGTGTAGTATGTTCTTATTTGATCTGAACAGATCGACTCTGGTATATATTTGTTCTGTTAGTATTCAACAACTATCAAAGTCTAGCATGAATGATCAAGTATGTTCTGGCTGACCTGATATATATGAAACTGAAACTAATCCAATTAAAAACATCCTAAATATTCTAAAAAGGTGGAAGAATATATCTAGGGAGAAGAAGTTTTCAATGAAATAAATATTGAGAGAATAAGGAGTATTGGCTATTCTTTGTAAAACAATTATACTAATTGAAATCCCAATTAAAGAAACGTTATTTAAATTTAGTATAATCATTTCAATTTAACTTTTGATTCTGAATTGATTTAATTTAGTTCAACCCTTATTTCGATTTATAAGTTTTGATTCTAAACTAAATCGAATAGTTTGGATGAACTATATCTACTTGGTAAAATAGTATAACTTCTATTTAAGCATATTTAAATATTTAAATGTACCCGTTACTAAGAAAGGTATGCATTAAATTTAATTAATGGAAAAAAAGCGACACTGAAAGTATTAAATGGAGATGACTATTTAAGGTCTCACTAAATCATGTGATTCTGATGCTTTCATCAAAATATGATTATAAAGTCATTTAGCAGTGAAAAATCATAGAATAATGATTTTAACAATAGTTGTGTAGATATGTTTTATGGGTGTTAGTACACTAAAGATAATTTGCAAAGATGCCATGAGGAGATGAGTTTGAAAAGTGGAGAGAAAATTCATATCGAACAATGAGAAAAGTGCAACTTTGGATTGGAGGAAATGTCTATAAGAATAGTGAAATTATGCATGTTAATTGGGTTTGAGTAAAATTTCTATAAGTAGGAGTCTAAAGTTTATATATGTGTTGCAATTGTATTTCACTACAATTGTGTTAATCTATACGGAGTATATGTTTGAGAGGAAGTATGTTTTCACATGTCAGCTCGTTTGAAATCTTCAGGTCCGGTCTGTCTGGTCTGATCTGTTTAGTCTGATGTAGACTGATTTCATATGAACTGGTCTAGTATACGTTTGTTCAATGTGTACTTTGCGTCTGTTGAATTCTGACCTGGTTTGATCTAACAATAGTTGTAGTAGCACTTAAAAAAACAAATACTTTTTAAAAAGTTTAAATATGTTTTTATCTTTATATATTCAATATTGATATCATATGGAAGTTAATAAAAAGTTATGTTTTTCAGATATATTTTTTGTGAAAATAAAAAAGTTGTATAAATTTAAACAAATAGGTGTTTTTGAGTGTTAAATTATTTTTTATTTTTGTATATTTAATATTGTTGTCATTTAAGAAATAATAAAAAGTTATGAAATTTGATATAATTTTCATAATAATCAGAATATAAGTGAAAAAGTTATAACTCTTTAAAAAAAATATGAGATTTTATTTTGGTGAGACCTTAAATAATTAGAGTTGTAAGTAGCATTAGTACAATTCCTATACGAAATACTACTACTACCTTACAAAGCATTACTTGTGAGATTTTTTTAATGTGGAGTAGTTATTTTATGTTCATTGTGTTTGAGTAAGATTTCTATAATTAGGAGTCTAAAATTTATATATCTAGTGAAATTGTATTTGAATACAATTGTGTTAATCTATGTTTGAGAGAAAGTATGTTTTCACATGTTAGTTCGTTTGAAATCAATTAAAAAAGACAAAAAGTTTGACTTTACTGTTTAGACACTGTTTGACACATGTTAGGAGTCTAATGTTTTAATACTATCGGTATATTTGACCTACACACATATTTAGGAAATAAATTTGACTTTACTGTTTAGACACTGTTTGTCACTGTTTAGACACTGTTTGGCACTGTTTGCATTGACACTGTTTTGATGTATGCTAATTTCCATTTAGGGAAATGAGAAGATGATTTTGGGACGGCCCAAAAAGGAAACCAGGAAGTTAATAGCGGGACGGAGGGAGTAGGTGTTTTTGAGTGTTAAATTATTTTTTATTTTTGTATATTCAATATTGATGTCATTTGAAAGATAATAAAAAGTTATGAAATTGGATATAATTTTCGTAATAATCAGAATATAAATGAAAAAGTTATAAACTTTAAAAAATATGAGATTTTATTTTGTATGGAGCTTTAATACCATTCCTATGTGAAACGAAATACAACTACTATTGTACTAAGCATGCATTACTTGGAAAGTAATTTTAATACAATAATTGTGGAATTGACATATGACAACACTTTCCTTAATTGTAACCTTCAAATGTATTATTTATAAATTTGTGTACGAATACTCCTCCCTCTAATTGTATTTTACCAACTTTCATTTATTAAATAAATGTGAAGGTTCGGTGATAATTGAACTATATATTAAATATGGTGATGTAGTTTGTGAGAAATATGTAGTTGATTAATTACATGTAACATAAACCTTTTCAAATGAAAATAATTAAAAACTAAAAAATCAAGACAAACCAATTATTGCAATTGGATTAAACATATACTCATCGAGATTTTAAAATTTTCGAACATAACTCATGAATACAATAAACAACACAAATATCAAGTAAATGTGGGTAGACTCAATAAAATTCAAAGTTAAAAATGCAGAAAGTTGAAAAGTTGAAAATGATATAAGAATATAAAAAACAATCTTTTATCACAAATAGACAATATATCACAAATATAGCCAATATAGCCTTTTATGTAATGTGCATATCATATTCATTTTTTTTATATTGGCTCAGGTCTTTCTACACACACTGCATATCATATTCATATTAACAGTCCGATCCATGTATGTTATTCCTCAAAATAATATGTTATTCCTCAAAAGGGAGAAAGAGCAAAAATGACACTAAGGTTTTTAGGTAATCTTCTAGGCAGGGCGATCGACCTCCATTGTTCCCAACTTTAATCGGATGGGTAGATAACGACGAGGAAGGATTAGCGTTGAAGGGTGGTCAAAATGGACCCAAAAACTATAATTTTGTGTTTATTTGGTCTACTTAAAACTTTAGTGCCTAATCTGAGATTCGCTAAAAACCTTAGTGTCATTTTTTGTCTTTCTCCCTAGCCCCTTCCTGAAAATACTACCCTTTGGAGCTATGTAAGAGTTCATAATATAGAGATCAGATATCTACTAGACCAAACCAGGTTAAAAAAAATTCAACCCAAGTAAACACATCCTAAAATTAATAAGATTCGTTATCACCATTCAATTTCAAAGATATGAGAATGTAAAATCCTAAAATTAAAAGTCTCGAAGTTTTTAACGTAATATTTTGAAGATAAGACTATGCTGAAACCTGTGAATGTTGCACTTCACTTTATCTCAAGATCACAACCCAAACTGTTTACACAAAATATCCATAAGAAATAAGAATCGCTAAAAATGTATACGCCCACAATCCCACTAAACCACATATTCCCTACTATTCTCACTGATCAAATTTTCTTCTCTTGTGAGGTATCAAGTGTTTACCAATTAATCGGTGACATTAAACCTTTAGCATTTGAGGGGATGGGGCAACATGCTTCCATGTTTTTAAGCATAAAATATGTGGAGGGCTTAGCAAAATGAATACTCAAGAGTAATGAGATGTTAACAATAAAGGGTAAGAGTAATAAAAGTTAGGGTATAAAATAATTTTGATTAGACAAACTAACTAAATGAGGAAAGAGAGACAAGTAATAAAAACATCCCAATAGAAAATACGAGACAATTATTAGTAAACGGAGGAAGTATAATTCAATTACATGGATATTATTGTTGCATTTTATTTAACTACAACAATGTCGTTTTATTTATACTTCGTTGTAAACAGAGTAATTTAACGTGGACCCCCTCATGAGGAAAGTGTCAAATTTGATTGAGCCAATTCAAGTTATTCTTCATTTTTGTATTAAAACTTTGTTTTTGACAGATTTTTTTATAAAAACTATATCACTTAAATACATAAGATAGATTTAATTATATTAACAGATAAGTACTTAACATGTAAGTGTATTTATTACAATTAGCTCACCGAAAAAAAAAGTATACATGGATGAAACGATTCAAACATAGATAAAAATAAACAGTATCTCAAATTAGCGAATTTTCTACATAATAATAATTGTGAAAAAAGACACGGCGGGAGACGGTGGTTGTAACTGCGACAAAAAAAAGTCGGGAATTTTTTTGAAATAGGAGTAAACATATTTTGAAATTTCAAAATAAGTCTATCATATTTTTTCTCTAAATATGATTGATTATTGTCAAGTTTGAAAAATACTGTCATGACTAAAGTATGATACTCTCAAAACATGACAATAATTACTCGTATTGCAGAGAAAAAAATATGGCAATCCTATTTTGAAATTAAACATTTACACGTATTTAGACTTCTCAAAAAGGTCCGTGTGAATCTGGAACTTAAAGCCCAGCAAGACGATGCATATGAGTACGAAGTAGACAACTGTGTGCAAAATGATGGAGAGGGGGCTCGTCTCGAAAAGGCCGAAGCCCCCGCGAAGCCATCGTTTGTCACCCCCCACCTGGAAAAAAACTCCCGGCGACAAAACAATGAACAGAGCCGTCGCCGCAACCACCGGACCCCAATCCAACATTTCCGCTGTACGAAGGCGGCTCGACTACGCCGGCCGATCCTCTTTCGCTGGTTCGACTGCAACGCACACCAGGTTCTCGCTCAAATGCTTGAGCCGTAATTGGGCTACAGAGTAAAATATGTATAAGATGATCAAGGGAAATGGGATCGAATGAGTGCGGACACTTCTCTGTTTTTTGAATTTATTGTGCGCTTCCTTAAATTCACAGTCGTAACGCAGATATTTGGATTTCTATCATTCTATGGGGTCCAATGGTTCATTTTTCTTCATCTTTATATTCCGTGTTTGTAGCGTTGCTTACTTTTTTTACCCAAGCAGTAGTCAAAGAAAAAATAATTCATCCAAGGCTCCAAACATGCAATCATCAAGGTTGAATTAGATTATTCTTTTTGTGTTGAGCTGTATTCCTTACAATTCTTACTAGACATACTAGTCATAGGATAGGGGCTCTACAATATGCAATCATCATAGATCAATAGATGGTCTCACATGCTATTGAAAGCCAAAAAACCTGCATGGGCAGATTAAGCGGTGAAAAAGTTGGGAAAATGAACAAGGATCAAAACTCACAACAGCCGTGTGAAGATTACAGTTTTTGTGTGTTGGGTCGGACCTCTGACACACAAAGGTACAAGGTCAACTGAATCATCTTGATTGACATCCTACCAAAAATTTATTGGGTCGGGACATGGGGGCCTTGGGGTTGGGATTCAACCTCGGAAGAATTGAAAGCCAAAAAGAAATGGAAAAGGGAAAAAGAAAATATGGATGACCATTGTCCATTGTCAGGCTATTGGGACAGGACAGCCGTGCACATTTTCACCTTGGAGGGTGTTGTGATGGAACATCATCCCTAATTTAAAAAATTCTTTTTTAAAATATTTATAACTTTTTTTATTTTTACCCCAGATTTTATACTCCATAAAAATCATGAATTTTTACACGTAGCAATTTTTCATGACACTTGTATAGCATATATAAAATTTAAAAAAAAAAAACGCTGAAAATTTTTAGACCAAAAATACACAAAACACAAATTTTAATCAATGGTACTCCACAAATAGCCAGCCGAATTTTACAAAACTCGTTTTATTTTTTATTAACCGAAAAAGGTAAAAAAAAACTAATGAAATTTTTATTTTTTAACATCAAAGTGTATTTTTTAATTTCATAACTATCCAAAAAAAATTAAAGAAAAACATTACTTATGATAATTTAATTAATGTTTTACCAAACATGTAAAAAAAAAATACCGAGTGCATTTCATTGACTATGCTAAGTGATATACAAATAGCAATGTCCCATAAAAAATGGGGCCAAACCAAGTTAAAATAAGTGAAACAATTGGAATTAAAATACAAGCGGAGGATACGTTATCAATTTGAATTAAAATAAAAGTGGAGGATACGTTACCGAAACAATAAGATAATAAGCAGGTTGTTTTCCGCATAACGATGACACTGTTCCTGTAAATTACTACTACAAAATTAGCAATTCATTCCCGGTAAACTACAAAATTGGCAATTTCATGAAGCCCAGCCTCCTTGTAACATTTAGCAATCTGCTCGAGCCAATCATCCCAATTCCCGTCCACAGAAGCTAAATCCAGCACGAATGCAGCTTCATCCAGTGCAATCTAAAATTGTTTTGTGTGTATAGATACACAATTTGGATCATTCAAAAAGATGTTTTCATTTCAGAAATAAGAATGAAAGTAGAGCATTAGATTTGAAATCTAACAACTCTAAAAGTGCCAAAAATGGTGAAAAAATGGAGAAACTCAGTGGCATTTTGTAGTCAAGTGATTTTCTTTTCCACTGCAATCAAAGTGATTCGAAAATGAAAATTTTGCATTTCTTAGAAAAAGATCTCTCTTAAGTGACCCACACAACACACAATAAAGAAACAAGATGATTGTACTCTCTTGTGAAATTTATAATAGGAAGTCAAGCCAAGTGAACTTCCGTAAGACGTCAAAGTTTGATTCCGAGTGGAAACAAACTACGCACACTTTCAGAAGAACCCTTGGTGATCCTCTTATCTTTATATCAACTTTCACAAAATGTTTATGTAACCTAACTATGGCATCTTGTAAGAACCCCCCATGTTTGAAGTTCAACCTTAAAAAATTCAGATATGTGATAAGAAGTATTGGAGTGATTTTTATTGCTCCCTTACCTTACATATTCTCTTTATTTAAAATTTGTAATCCCGCTTGTGATTTTTAGAGTTCAACCCCCCCCCCCCCAATTCCTAATCCATACATACCACAATGGGTTAGACCTTCTCTTTCTCAAGTAAAAATGAAAGTAGCAAAAGAAAAAACTATTGGAGAGCTTATCAACCTGAGCAGCATCTTTTCCTTTCTTCAGATCTTGCTCTCTACCCTCTTCAGTCACTCTCTCTTTGATATATTCAATTTGTTCATCTTCCCATTCAGCCATATTTGCCACTTTCTACATAGAAATTTACACCAATAAGTGGGAGAGGCATCAAAATTCAGAGCATGCAACATGTTGAAAAGATTAATATTGTCAGAAACCTCATATTCACACCCCAAAGTCCACCATGGTAATTTTAAAGCACCCCTAGCAGCGTCTTTTGCTTCCACACCACGGCCAACCCTACACATGAAACAGAGGAATTCATATACTGATGTACTACAATGATAAAAACTGTTAATAAAAAAAACTTTAGCCAAAGCAGTGCTGAGATGTACTGACTTTAACAAAATCTCTGCATTAAAAACAAAAGGCCTGCCGAACCCAGGAAAATGCTCTTTCCTTGTATAGAACTCACCAGTCACCAGAGCTGAAATCTTCAATCACATGCATCACCAACGATGTCATAATCAAATCTTTATTGCACGGTAAGTGTGAACTATTATTTTCTTACATTATCCTCCTTATCAAAATGCTCCTTAATTTTGCGCTCTATTACATCCGGAAATAACCCAACCTATAAAACATGTTATTTTAAAATCAGAATGTGCTGGAGACATAAAAGAGGCAGTGTGAAATCATAGTGTTCAACTGCACCTTCTTCCAAAGGTAGATATCTATGCTTGGAATTTGAGATGCAGCGAAATCACCCCTTTGATAAAGTTTCTCTCCGGCACCAGCAGAAGCGTGAAAAAAGGCATCACTGTTATCATGAGAACTTGCATCTTCTTCCACCAAGATTCTGTGGATATATTGATCTACCTGTCCTTGGATGAAACATCAAGTAAAAGTGTGCTTCAATCCTTGCAGAAAAAACCCTTCATGTAAAGTCCTGTTGGCATATTGTGTATTTGAATTGTCTTACATTCTTAGCTAAAAGCCAAACCCCATACTTCGAAACCTCCACCACTGGCATCTCCATCCTGTGAACATTGGAATAATAAAAGAGAAGATAATTTTACACTTTAGCTCTGCATCTGCAGATCATTCCCATTTTTAGTCTCGTACGTTCACTTTTCTCACTTTTAGTGCAAGAAAATTTAATTCTCGACATTGTTGTCCTTTCAGTCACAAATCTGACAAGACTAACCCAGAAATTAGCCGACAAAGTGATATGGAAGGACAAAAGTTGCAAGGCATCTATAACTTTGCACCAAAAGTGGAAAATATGAAAACCTTTGACCAAATGTGAGAACGACCTAAAATGTGGGACCATAAGTGGAAAGGATCTATAAAAGCAAGAAATCATAGCAACAACTACATAAGTTTTCATCGGTTTGGTGCATTATATTACCCAGGTGGAGCAGTAGGCCATCGCAGTAATGCTGTTACAGCACCTGAAGGAAACAAAAATGATTACCATAAATATGAATACCAAAGGATCAGTTTTTGGAAGGTGGGTGTACCAAACCTGAGCTCTGTTTGGATAGAGGAATAACTAGAGGAAGCAATCCTTTCTTACTACCAGGAGAAACTAACTGCTCGCCTGTTAATCAGGCATTACATTGGTGAGAATATTGGCAAAGTACATGAATGGCTGATCTAAAAGGTACTAAGCAGTGTTCTATTGCAAAACCGAATGAAATAGCTAAGTTCTTGGCAGCTGTCTCACCTCGCATTTGAAGCATCTTCAGCAGACCATTCAAATTGTTTGGAGGTTGAGTTGCCGCTACATCTTTGATGAAAGATACATGATCTGCATTCCAGCTCAAAAAGAAATTAATTCAGCATCTAAATGTCACAATAGCATTGTTACAGCTAAAGTAGAACACATATACATGGATTTGTTATTTCTTTTTCCACAGAAGACCATACTTTCCTAATTTACTTAGTTAACCAATTCAGTACACGAGTCAAGAAATTAGTCTGAGGTAAAAAGCAATTGACTGAGCTAGGCCACTGGCCACCAAACAACCACTTAATGTTTGTGAAAACCAAGATACTGATCATTTTATATATTCATATAAGCTAGCAAGTCATCTTGAGTCAGGCCAACGATTTGCTTATCTATGTCCACCTAATTATGATGACCCAATTAATAAGCTCCAATGAGTTATAGTCTCTATGGGCATATTTACTTCATTTGAACAGGCAGTTAGGGTGTTCCAAAACAGGTGGAGTAGAAACAGCGAAATTGTAGATGGAAATGTGTACACAATACCCTACCCACATTAAGTATTTTACTATTTGGTAGACGAATGAAGTAATGAACTCCTATGAATTACTCACTAGGCATTTTTTTCGTTTTCTATACAGCATATACACGATATTGCCACTCATTTTATACCTGCAATTCTGCAAAATATGTCAGTTCACATTTTCACCTTTGCCCCTAAATCTCATTATCCCCTTTAATCCCCCTCCAGTTTCCAGTCACAGGGGAAACTGGGGTTCTCGTGGTCATCCCATCACTAATGGCCATCACCTCAGTCCAATAATAAGAAGCTCAAATATCACACTCCCTAACTAAGGCGCACTTTAGTTCTTGGAAAGTAACATATGGTAGTAATATAGTATTAGTAAGATGGTATGAATGTGCAAACATGTTACTGAAGACTTAATAAATATTGATCCGTAACAGGAATATTAAAAAGTCATAAGTATAGCAAGATTAACACGAAAAGTATTTTGATTTGAGTGTTTAGACAGATGTTTAATAACATGTCAATTCGAAAGTGTTTGAACATTACAGCTTGTTTGGTTGGCTTTCTTTATTTTTGCTAATCAGAATATCAATCTTATTAATAAGAGTACGTACACACTTATTTGAGTGTGGTTGATTATTCATTGATGAAGAAAGAAGTAAAGCAGAAAGTAACCTGTTTTCATTAAGTTGTTGCAATGGAGGGATTTAGATTTCTACTCTAATTTAAAAAATTGATTTCTTCAATTTACTTGAACAATGTAATTTAAATTATCTTTTCAAAACTTTAGCATTTCCAATGAATTCAGCTACATCAGATCTCAGCCTCAATTTCAGCAAGTCAACACCTTTAGGCTTTAGTCACAACAAGTAAATTTACACATACTGAAGGAGCTGTTAATTTTCGAAAATGCATCTTGAGAATAATGGTTGAAAACGAAAACGGAATGCTTAGTAATACACAAAACCCAAACCAATTAGATATAATTTATTAAGTAATATTGCAACTTCTTTATTTAGCGTTTAGGAATGCTTTGATAATTTAGCTTTATCATGATGCTTTAAAACTCTTTCAAATACTTAGCCCCCATCTGGGATTGGGGTTACGGCTGGAAAGCTCCTTTTAGCCCAATGGCTATCCCAAACATTTTATGGTTTTGTCCAAAAGCTTATTTCAATGGCCAAAAGTAGCAATGATGACTGTTGTTTTTCAGAGGTTAGTTCCTTGTGACTTTTCTGTTGCCATAATTGCATACAAGGTTAAAATATACTTTTTAGAAATTTAAGTTTATATTGGGGAAATACAAGTATACAACCCGACCTTAAGTATCACAAACTCGTAAGACTCTTACACACTCACTCACACACTCATAACACAAAGACTCATGTGATAATATGAATTTGTAATATGCAACAAAATGTACAAGAGAGATTTTACATGAATATGAGAAGTTTATTTCACTATTTGTAAATGCCTAAATGGGACTAGTAGACTGCCTCACTAACACCCCCAAGTACACATTCTTTAGTTCTTTCCCCTCACAAGAATGCTCTCACTCTACTCTCTCAAAGAGGCTCACTATTCAAAAAAGCTTTCACTCTCACTCTTGTAAGAACCCTCCTTAGGAATGAGGAGTTTCACCCCTAATTATTCTAATCTTTATAGTATTCTATAATCCTACTACACTTCTAGAGTTCTAAGTTTTCACAACTTCTATAATCTTCTGGCCTCCATACTTCTTTAAATGCTTTAGACGCTTCCACAAAGTCTAGAGTATTCTACACTCCTATCGAGAGCTCCAAGGGTTTTAGAATATTCTATACTTTTCTACATGCTTCTGGAAAATTCTTCACTTCATTGGAAAGCTCCATAAAATTCTACAATACACAATACTCTGCATACATCTACAAAATTATAAACATTTCTAAAGTAATCTAGAGTTCTCTTAAAACTTCTCAATTAAGAGGCACCTCAACAAAGTTTAGCATAGTACTGTTTAAACACAAAACCAAACAATTATAACTCCTAAGATCACTTCATTACAGTAATTTTCAAAATACTTTTCAAAAGTAATTTTATAACGTGATAATTTTTTTCCCGATTTTAATCTCAGACCAGCACTTAGGCCTTCATATGAGTTACTTTACTTGAAATGACATTTTTTAAGACATATGGTCATAAGAGATTAGCCAAGAACCCTAAAATGTAGATCATTTCATTGTTACAAGCAAGAAGTTTGGAATGCCTTTGTACACACGAAAATTTAGAGCCATTTTTAGGAGGTTCAATAGGTTGTACTGAACAGGGTCTTCCGATTTATGGGGCCCAAACTTCAAAAAAAAATATTAGTATTATATAATAATATTATACGTAGTATATTAATACTAATAAGTAAAATACAGTTAGTCAGGAAGAAAAATACAATAATATCATTTTCTCCGTCGGTCCTTTTACTCATCTTTTACTCAAATTGATTGAGTAATAAGTTGTGTTGCTTTAAATCAAGTTTTAAGTAACTTTTAGAATTTTTTATTACATTATTTAAAGAGTATTCAATTGACTTGGGTAAGTATTTAGATTGATTTTTGTTGTAATTTTTATATTAATGTAGGTCACTATTTTACATTTGGAACCGGGGTCTTTAAATTCATTAGACAGCTGTACGAAAATACACAGCTTGATGCATACATTAGAACTGAAAAGGAAATGAACTAAAACTACCATACTGTTATATAACAGAAACTGAGAAATTCTCCGTACCGGTAGCGTAGCATCTGAATTCAGTTTTGAAGCGGCAAAAAGGAGTGCTGGGAATGATGGCGGCGGGTAAAAGGCCGGGAAGTGTTCCGCCGCACATCTTCATCGGACGACAAATTGCTTTGATATTGTAATTGCAGTAGAGTCGCTCTGTCGCATCAAGGATAAGATGAGGGGGGGATTTTGTTTGGTTTGTACGGAAGGAAAGAGTCGATTAAGAGGCGTTTGGACCCGATTCTTAAACTGCTTCTATTCTAAGACTCTAAGACTCTGTTTGCAATAAAAGCTAGAGTGTTTTGGTGAAAGTGGTTGCATTTTAAAAAGTCTTTGTTTTTGCACTCCAACCCTGTATGAAAAGACAAAAATGTCCCTCCATTAACAATTTTGTTAGCTTCAATATATTCTTGATCAAGGGATATTTTTGTCTTTTACGTGGGATTGGGTGCAAAAACAAAATTTTTTAAAAACGGAGTGTAAAGTCCAATTTGGACAATAAAATGGGGTGCAAACTCAAATTAACCCAAATTATAACTAGTGAGAAACGATTCAGGGAGTGTTTGTGGTTACTTAAAAAAAGCGCTTTTCAGCTTTTGGCTTAAAAAAAGTTGAAAAGAGTGTTTTCAAATGACAGCTTCTGCTTAAATTAATCACTTAAAAGCTAAAAGCTGGAAGCAGGTAGAAGAGTGCTTTAAACTGCTTTTCACTTTTTCTATTACACAAAAAGCACTTATTTTACCAAACACTACCAACTTTTACTTTTTTAGAATCACTTTTTTCTCAAACACTACCAACTTTTACTATTAATCACTTTTCCCAAAAGTACTTTAAAAAATCACTTTTTTAAAGTTGAAGCAATTGCAAACACTCCCTCACTCTTTCCAATCAACTTTCCAACCTTGTATTACCCTTCGGAATAAGGTACAAATAGGGTGTGGGAATTCTTGCTTAAGCATTCTCGGAGATTTACAGGGAGAAGCAGTCAAACGGCTGAGATTAGGTAAAACCAGAGAGGGATTCTCACGAGAAAAGGAATGAATGGAACAGAGCAGATGGAGAATAATAGCGGAATGAATATATGGCGATTAGGGGCGGAAGTAAAAATTACGAGCCCGTTTGGTAGGACAAACGCTTCATCCTTATATTTTTACTAAGAGCATATCCAATGTAACAATGTCAACGCTTCACATATGGCATGAGGGGAGTATATATAGAAATATTAATTTAAGTTAATGAAAATCATGTTTCTTTCTTTACACGATAAAATCGGCTGTTTTGGCTGATTCTGCTGAAATTTATGAAGTTCTGGCTGAAGTGGCTGCTTTGGCTGTTTCTGCTGATTTAAGTAAAAAAAATTTTAAAATATATTTTATTAATAAAATTAAGAAAAACTTATATGTAAAAATAGCTAAAATGGTCATCTACAGTAACTTCAGCCAATACAGCCAGAAAAGTAACACCAACCTTACTTTTTCTGCTTATTACACTATTCAGCGCGTGAAAGTAAAAGTTACGTGTTTGGTGAAAAAGTTGGCTGATAAGCCTGATAAGCCGAAAAATGAGGTTACCAAACGGCCTCTACATACCTCAATCCGCAGAAGACAGAGCTGCACGTTAACAACCTGCAGTTGATTGAGGAACGAGGGATAGGACGGGAAATGAAAGTCTGGAAACGAGCGACTGAATACGAACGCTTCTTCCCCTAACGTTTCACTTCAGCCCTTCAAACAAACAGCATTATTTTTTTTTAAATGACTGAATTTAATAAATTCCAGCTCTTTTTTAGCTTAAGTGGCATGCCGAACACAACCTAAGAAGCTGATCTTCTTCAACTTCTAAAAAAACTGATTCTATGAGTAAATTAGAGCACCATAATCACTTCTGCACTTTCCCTCAAACACTTCAACTTATGTTTCTGCTCCCTGAAAGAGAAGAATCAGTTTTAAGAATCAGATCGAAACACCCCCTAACTACACCAAATTGTATGAGGTGGAGTAAAGAGTACACTATATTTCATTTGATTTTTTAAGTACACAAATTCATATTTTTAGTGTTAATTGAGCACACCCGTTAGATTAACACTTTAATACAACTGAGCTGACTAACGAAATTTTGAGTAAGAAGGGGTAATGGATCAATGTTATGGCGCCGATCTTCACGAAGTAGACCAAAAAAGAAAAATCGACCTTCAGAGGTCGACCTGCAGGGGCGTCAGCTAGCAGGGGTGCATCGACTAAAGAGAAGTCGACATGCGCGGATTGACGTCGACCAAGGAGAAGTCGATGAAGTGGTTGGGGGTGGCTTGACCTTCAAGGAGTCGACCTATTAGTGTTTTGTTAGCCAACTCAACCGTATTAACGTGTTAACCTAATGGATGTACTCAATTAACACTAAAACTCCGAATTTGTGTGCTTAAAAAGATCAAATGCAATATCGTCGGCTCTTTACTTCATCTCATACAAGTTGATGTACTCAATTTACCCTTACCTCGTTTGTATAGTATTAAGATTTATATAAGGATAGGAAGTTTGGATTTTCCAGAGATGAGGGAGATGGAGGTCAGTAGGTAACTAAGGATCAATTCATTACAAACGTAAGGAACTGGGAGATGACTACTCATTTACAGATTTTGTATCTTAGTTCCATTGTTTAAATTTTCGCGCTCCTGTACTTGAAGATGAACACGCATTGAAAGAGATCGGGACCAAAGATAGTCTAATTGTTTAGGGTGATAAATTTCTGATTAACATGATTGTGATGATTTTGGTTTTGCAAGGGTAAATAAAGATTTTTGGCCCAGTATTTAGTACAGATTCAAACAGTAATGTCGGCGACCTAATTCTGATGTTGATGGAAATTTAGTACTCTGTAGTAACTAATTTATTGACTAGAGTGGAGTAATGAATTTGTAGTAACTTAAAGAGACGTAATTGTGATCTTTCTAGGAGTATGATAACTACCTTAAGGATATATATAGGAATAAAGTAATGGAGATATAGAACAAATTAAGTACCGAATTCTTAGTAACTATGGGCAAAGTAGGGCCTTTTTAATCTAATATTACTAAAATGAATGAAAAAGATAAAAATGTGACCTGGTTTTAGAAATTCTAAAAATGTGACTAACATCACCCCTAACCCTGCAGGTCAAAGTGACTCTGGTCAAAGTGACTCCGACCAAAGTGACTCCGGCTAAATGAACTCCGGCCAAAGTGACTCGCCCCGCCGGTGACAGTGACTACCCCACCGGCGATACTGACTACCCCACCGCCACAGTGACTGCCACAGTGACTGCCCCACCGCCACAGTGACTGCCCCACCGCCACAGTGACTGCTCACCGGGCACAGTGACTGCCCCCCTGGTCCGCGGTGACTGCCTGTCAACCGCTAAAGTGACCGCCCGCCAACCGGCAAAAGTGACCACCTACGAACCTGCCACAGTGACCATCGCTGTTGTCGCCACCGCGCCCCAACCCTGTCCCTACCCAGCCCCCCTCAACAGTTTGAGCTCCCACCAGCCCAGCCCTGCCCAGATCTAATCACCTCCCATGCCCCCAACTTGCCTAAGCCTGCCACCAACTCCCCTAAGCCTGCTACCATACACCAACAATGGTGAAGCAGCTGCACTGAATTGACACCCATCGATCGCCGCCCATACAGTCCCAAACAACCACCGCCTCCAGCCGCCAACCCTAGATTTAGGCGCGAACAAAACGATGTAGGAGATTTAGATCTAGATCTAGCTTCAGTTGGGCTTTAATAACTGGAGTGAAAGGTCGAAGACGACGGCGGCGGCACGGTCCAGAGCAGGCGGCAGAGCAAGGGACTGACGGAACGAAACGAATCGCTCCACCATCGGCTCTCGTCAACATATCTGTTCTTCCAGTTTGGAACAAGGTCACAACGCCTGAAGGTTTGGATGGCCTAGCGGAGATGGCGGCGTTGTAGGGACAACTGATTCTGTGGAGTTTCGATGCTGCGCTGCTGGATCGGAATTGTTGGATGATGGGATGCCTGAATGATGCGCTGCTGGATGTTTTGATGGAGCGAAGGAGACGATTTCGTTGGGGGAGATGGGGCGACGGTTTTTTTTTAAATAAGTCATAGTTTTGGAAATTGTAAAAGTTGTCATATTTTTTGAAATGAAAACTCTAATACTAATATTGAGGCAATTTTTTCGCAAAGTAGTGATCACGTAGCCGAATTTGTAGTAAGGTAGTTGTAGTATATAGTAATAATGAATTCTAAGTAATTGCGGATGTCTGTAAATATTCTTTGGATTTTGAAAGAGATAATACTAATGGAGTTAAAAACTGAAACGGAATACAGATAAAGCCAAGAAGATATGGTAAATTAGTTGGAAAAAGAGCATGTGGCCGTTAGCAAGAGCCGAAGAGGTCAAATAAGGAATATTTAGATCGGGTTTATATGAATTTAATATGAGAGAATGTTTAGTAATATTTTTGTTAATGGCTCTCTAACTAGTAATATAAATGTAATTTTTTCTATTAAAATTCACAATATTTAATTAAAATTTGTAATAAATAAATAGATAAATAATTTAGATGGACCAATATACCCTCTAGGTTATATCTATAAATACCTAAGCTCCTAATTTTGTCTCTAACCCTAGCCTCCATTCTCACACCTCCATAGATCCGCCCGTCTTCAACCGCATGCCCCTTGCCGCCTCCGCCCATGGCCCGTCGTCCGCCGCCGCTCCGTGGCCCGCAGCACAACCACTTGCTGTCGCCTGAAGTCGCTCTCTGTAATCTTCGTCTCTTTCTCAATTATGTTCTTCGTGCAGTCGGTGCAGATGGAGAAGGTGAGATGGAGTTAGGGTCGTCGTTGAGTGGGTCCCCACCCAGAGTTTCGCTGGCGAGGAAGCGGATGAAGAGGTTAGAGAGAGCTTCAGTGGAAGAATATTAGTGGTCGTCCGTGCGGCTGTCGTCAGATGACTCCGTTCACGCAAATAATTTGCCAACGACGTTGATTGTCTCTGTGGGATTTGAAAGACGTCTTGATGAGATCACCTTCTCTATTTCGCATCACCGCGCCACTAGAAGATCTACTGGGTGTATATGAAGCATCGACATTTTATTTCAAGTAGATTGTTCGACCTCATCCACTTAATTAGGCTCACATGTTTTTATCTTTCTTAGAGCATCCCCATTGGTGAGTTTATTTGAAGATTAATTAGATGATGTGTCAGATTATTTTGAAGATTAACATTGAGTGAAAGAGATTATTTAGTTGGATTATTTAAAAAGAAAATCCGGTATCAAGATTCAAATCCCGGATTATTATAGATTATAGTTAAAACGCATTTAATGCATATACAAGAAAAACTAATGATGTGAATATCACTGTTGACGAATAATTTTAAGCTATGAGATTATTCAAAATTTAATGCGTATGAATGATGTGGCAATTACGTGTATTAGAAAAACAGTTTATTCGAATAGCATGAATGGAGACGCTCTTAAAAGTCCATGAAATCAACTTTTCTTCAATTAATAAATCATAATCTGTGTTCAGTTCCCATTATCGCAAACAAGTGGATCAATTTTGGATAAATAGCTTGATTTTGAAAATTATAGAGTCAATAGAGAGGGTCGATTCCATAGTTCCCCAAACCAGTTTGACATATGTCTTCCATATATGCGAGGAAATGATAATTGTCATGCTGCTTCTAGGATGTTTTCTTTTGGACTGTTTTCAGTCCCAGACCAGACCAGACCAGACTTAAACAGACCAGACCAGACCAGACCAGACTTAAACAGACCAGACCAGACCAGACCAGACTTAAACAGACCAGACCAGACCAGACCAGACTTCCGTAGTTATAAAATACACAGAGACCAGACGTTTACCAGACCAGACCAGACCAGTTCAGACCAGACCAGACCAGACCAGACTTAAACAGACCAGACCAGACCAGACCAGACTTAAACAGACCAGACCAGACCCGACCAGCAAATTTCAGTCCAAAAGAAAACATCCTAAAGAGACCCAATAAGTGGATATTATCTATGGCCAACCACTAGGAGAAGAGCATTTGAAGAAAAAAGTTGTATTATCTGGGAATTGGAGTTCCCAGAATTCTCATAAAATATGACAACAAAGGACAAATAGTTGGGAAAATGACGGCCTTGAATCTGAGTAGGTTTTATGAAATAGGGATCATGCTATTAATAAGTTTCCATTGAGATAGCTTAATTTGAAATAGGTTATACTAATATAATATAATCCTTCCTATACCTAAAAGCACTATACTGTAGAGAGAAAATTCTCCCGCCCAGTGTAGAAGTTCCTTTCGTACTTAAATCCTTTCTAAGTTCTTTCCTATCGCTCCATTTTCTTTGTTATCCATTCTCTTTTCTCCTTCCTGCCGAACACCTTCTCCATACATATCTCCAACTCCCGTTCGTCCACGCTGATTTCAAGAGTTGTGTTTCAGATCGAAGTCATTTTGCTCAGCTAGATATGCAATTCATATGTAAGCTCCATAATCCTATACTTAAAAGCACTACACTGGAGAGAGGAAATTCTCCGCCCAGTGTAGAAGTTCCTTTCGTACCTAAATCCTTTCTAAGTTCTTTCCTATCGCTCCATTTTCTTTGTTATCCATTCTCTTTTCTCCTTCCTGCCGAACACCTTCTCCATACATATCTCCAACTCCCGTTCGTCCACGCTGATTTCAAGAGTTGTGTTTCAGATCGAAGTCATTTTGCTCAGCTAGATATGCAATTCATATGTAAGCTCCGTAATTTTACTCCTAAAAACTAATTGCATTCGCTTCTTCCGTCTATTGCCCCCGTTTTTTCTCTGTGTTCTCTTCTCTTTTCTTCTTCCGGCCGGACACCTTCTCCATTAGTTCACCGGATTAAAGCTTAGGGTTTTCATATTTCTTAATTCATAGCCTGTCATTTGGATGAACTCTGATTCTGATTGAAATTCTCAGTTTTTGCTTTTTAATTGAAATTCTCATCCATTTAGTTTTTATCATCATTGGAATTGAAGAGCTCGAAAATCTTCTTATGCTTGCACTAATTACTTTTTTTAAAAAAAGTTATTGAACTACATCTTTTGTCTATTCTACTTATCTTCATATATTTATCATATTTCCCACTAATTTATTTGGATGCATATATATATATATATATATATATATATATATATATATATATATATATATATATTGCTGAATCATATTTCCCACAATTATTCATCTTTCCATTTTAATTTTCTTTCGTTCAAGAATTTTGTTATATGAGCAATTTAGCTGATTCAATCGTTTTTTGCTATTTCAGTCACTCTTAACCTCAGGAACCTATTGTCTTTTGAGTGAACAAGAGTATGTGATTTAATATTCAAAAGACAAAAACAAATTCAACCAAGGTGAGTAATATTATTGGAGTGCATCTTTTGTCTAGGTGCTATTTTATAATTTTTCCAATGTATTTCAATACTTTTCTAAATTAGTTCTTAAGTTTTAGACTTACTTTTCAAGTTAATCTTTTATATATTAAGGATACAACACAAGAGATTCATTAAGGGTGGTAAATATGACTAATTGAGTATGAATCTTAATGACAAGGTTTAAATCAATATTTTCACTTGGAGTACCAATATTCAAATGAATTTTCAGATTTAGTCATAATTGATTCAGGATTACATATATTGGGAAGAATGGTTTGAAATATGGAGTTAGAGTTTAATTACGTATCTTTTTGAATGTTTTATTATCTAGGTGCTCTTTTATTATTTGGCTTTGACTGCATATTATTGGCTCAATTCCAAGTAGCAGATTACAAGGTACTCCATATGTAGTCACCTTACTTTTCAAGTTGATTGTATCAAGTTAAACAAGATATTATGCTTCAGTTCCCTTGACGTGTCCTCTTTGTAAATTATATAGCTTCACCAACTTTGTAACTTTGTAGTAGTTAAGCTTCCCATTTTAATGTTGATAACTCAAGTTTTTCCTTTTTGGAGCAATTTTTTGAAATACTTTTAAATGAGTAATTGAGTGGATCTGGATGGTACATTTAAGATATGGGGATATTACATATATACATGCCACACTTAAGTTGGATGAAATTAGTCTATTAACTTTCCGGCAAGTATATATTCGAGAGAGAACCTTTCAAATATGAGTGTTGTGATTCTCATCTAACCAACCTTTCTGGTGATCTCATTTAATGAAATTACTATCAAGTTTCACTACATTATTTTTATAATTGCAGTTTCTGATCAAAGTTTAAATTTGTAGTGAAAAATACTTACCCTGTAGTATTGTTTTTGTCTTTTGCCTATACTTTTAGGGATCTAAGACTTATTATGCTTACTCTTTGTTAATAGGCATCTGAGTGCATACACTTTATTAAGGTGTTAATAGGCATCTGAGTGCATACACTTCCAACCAGATTTTTAGGTAAGTTTTAATTAGGTAGTTCTCAATTTCTACCTGATAATTCTGCAATCTCACATACAGTTCTGCTATATTTATATATTCCCCTTCTCTTTACTATTAGGTGGTTAAAGACATTGGATGTGGGCACATTTTCACATTTTCAATTAGTATTTTCTTTTTTTTGTTACTCTTGGTTTCCAGCCAAATATGTCAGACTGCATTTTCTTTCAATTCCGTTGAATGGTATTCCACTTTGCATGATAGGCATGTAGGGAGAAGCACTGAAGTTTGTCGTAGGAATAACAGGTGGGTTGAAAGGCATCATTCCAGGATTCCCATACATATGTGTGAATGGGCTGATAGGAGAATACACAGTGTTGTTTCAATATGGTGATGATAGCCTGGCATCCATCCTATAAGCATATGATTTCCTGATAAAAAAGGTAAGAAGAAGAAAGGACTTGCGGCCAAGAATTTGATGGATGAAAGGCACATGAGAAAGTAGCTCAATGATAGACTTTACTTGCTCTTAAGTCTGCTGTTGTCTCAAAGATTAGTAAGGTAAGCACAATTCATTGCAACAATTTCTCAAGAACATGGAAAAATTTAATTGATATTACTACATGTATTAGCAGCAGTTCACATACATAGGTCTCCTTGATTGCCTTTTTCCTTGAAGATCTTAAATCTCTGTTGCTTAGTAATTTTCCCCTCTTTTTTCGAATGTTTTCCCCTTGAAAAATACGAAGTATAATGCTTTCTCGCTTCTTGGAATAGATACAACTGATAATTAAGAGTTATAGTATTGACTTATTTGATATTCTCTGCTATACAGTCATATTTGTTTCTCATTAAAGGTTAATTTTACTAAGAATTTGAATTAGTTCTTTTTCTGCAGTCTACTTAATGAAATGAAAGTTATTTGTTGGGATTATAACTTCGAGTTATGAAGTACAAATTTGCGAATGAAATTCAAGTTTATCTGATCATGGCAGTAACGCAATACCTTGCATTATATAGGAGAAGTGTCAAAAGGTGTTTCCAATGCCATCTCATCTGTTGCAAAGGTATGCAAATTTAGATTTACTCTCAATATTGTTCAAAGAGTAAAAAGGAAAACCTTAATCAAACATTAACGCATATATAACATCAAAAACTTAAAAATTTAATTTGTGTTTGTTCTCCAAGAATGACGCTTCTGTTTTTTTAAGCAAACTAAGTTAATTGAAATTTGATTTGTTATGCATAATATTTTGACGAAATATTTCTATCGAGCCTTACTACAGATTATTTATTAAATCACCCAAAATAATTATTAATAAGTTTCATCATAATGGATGTCTCATATCCTCGGTTAGATATGAACACAGTGAATTTTTAATCCATAATCTCTATATATGACTCACTGTGTGTCTCTGTGTGCGTGTACTCTCAATTTGCATTAAATTATCTAATAAAATGTATTAATGCCATATTTCTTAGGCTTTGAGTTCAGATGCTGGTATGAGAATTCAACAACCCTTCGCCTTCCATTGGAATGATACAGAAAACACTACAGCAGCAGCAGCATGCAGTAGCTCAGATGTATCCCCAAGTCCATCTCCCCCACTTCACCAGTATGATACCCTATAGACAATTTTTATCCCCTGTTTATGTCCTACACTCCCACCAATGGATGTGCAGGTAATCCTGCCTATTCGCATGACCCTTCTAACGGCAACTGTTATGTACTGATACCCGGTGGTAGCTCCCATTTGAGCCCCAATTCAATGGGGGCCTCAAGTATGGAAGGTAGCAATTCTAACCTCTTCCTACTGGAAGCCAATGGGATTTGGATGTGTTAACTGTACTCTTCCTTTGACCCAGAAGGTTTTTTATTTTTTATTAAATTTGGGGACACATTTCTAGAAGAGGCTGCATGAAAAGGAAATGTGGCAGGGTATTGTTTTTGAGTTTTTTTACGCAAATATTATCAATCATATTTGGGTTTACAAAAAAGTGAGTAAGTGGCCATAACTACCCATCATATACGTCAGTTTAGGAGGAATGGTAGGGAATTCACCTTGTTCTTTTAATTACTAATCATATTTTTGTTAGAGAGATTTAAAGTAGTATTATTTGTGTAATTTTTTCATTGTTTTTTTTTGAAGAAATGCTTTAATTGGAATGAGTGCTTTAGCAAATAGGGATTTTATTCCAGGAATGTCAAATATATACCATTTTTGTCTTCTAAACATAAATTCACATCATGTTTTATTTTTCATATCTCTAGAAGTTATATTAAGGGGTGAGTAGATGTGAGGTCAGTGTAATTGAACTTTAAAGAATGGTTAAGTGATCTTTCTTTGTTTTTTTTAAATAGCACTGTACGAAAAAGTTAACATTGGGTGATATCCTTGATAGGGAATCAACAATATATGAGGTGAGCTGTTTACTTTTCACAATCTTTGAGCATACCAAGTCCTGTGAGGTCCCATGTCAGTCAAGTTGAAATGTTTGATGATCGCTCCCGCAAGCCAAAGCTATGGGATAGCCAAGGATGAATGCTCTTGCTCGGGAACATGCTGCCCAAACTCAAACTTCGATGGAGCATCAACTTGAAGAAGAAGAAAAACTGGCAAAGAAGCTTGAAATGACCTGAAATTCTTCTATCGGATTACCTCTCCCGAAAGCAGAGAAAATGGGTACAGAGAAGAAGAGAAGAAGAATCACAGAAGAAGCTCGGAATGGTGAATTTCGCAAGAAGATGAAGTGAAAAGGAAACAACATAAACGAGAAGGAGGCAAAAAAGAGGAAAGAAGAGAAAAGAAGAAAGTCAGTTCCAGAAAGGAGGAATCTCATACGTCTTCAAAACACAGTTCTGGTAAAGATAAGTCACGAGAAAAGCATGAGTAAAAGCCATAAGCATAAGGATTCCTCTAAGTTAAAGTTTGAAGAACTCTCAAAGAATGACTATTTCTTGAAGAACAATGAATTTGCAAGTTCGCTGAATGAAAAGAAAAAACATGTTTTTTCATGGATCTGTCATCCGAGGCTGCTCATGAATTATTCATGGACTTCGTCAAGGAATGGAACAAGGGAAAGCTTGCAAGTGAATACTATGAGGGCATACTGACCGGCCCCCGATTATCTCATAACTGGAACATCAAGTAGTAACCCATGCAATGCACGTCGCTTTAAGCCGGACTGAGTCCCACCGTTAGGACACGTTTTCAGTGCTGCTTAGTGAGGACAAACATGGCTTTTACACTGGCTTTTACACGGTGTACCTCAAATAGGGCTTTCATTAGAACCAAATCGGCTGAAACCTTAGATGGTTTGGGATTGACCACTTAATGTCATTAGATTTTCAAGACTGAGTAAAATTGGAGATTTTCACATGTCTTCCAATCCACCATTGTTCGGCTAGCCACCTTGATTGTCCACTTAATTTCATACTTGGGCTTACAATTTTCGCAAAAAAAAGAGCCTGAAATGATGTTGCAGGCAACAACGAAAAGTATAAGTTGTTAATGGATATTGTTGAAAATGGCAAAACTGATTGAGTGATTGAGTCACTGAGTGTATGATATTCTTCTGATTCATTTGGGTAGCTAATTTATTCAGAGCCAAGTAAAAAATGACACGGTATGTGTGAGGATTTAAAGTAAAGCTTTTAACATTAGTGGTATGTTGGAGTTTTGATGGTGACAACTGACAAGTCCATTTGAATTGAAGATAGTGATATGGATGACATAAATTAGAAAAGAGTGCAAAAAATGTCTATCTACAAGTTACAAGTTTTAATGTTTGTTACGGAGTACGAAGTATTATTTATGGTTACTCTCATGCGTTTGGTAAAAATAAATATGATCTTTTATTGCGTTATTATTGTTAATAATTTATAATCTCTGTATTTTACACCCCGTGCAACGCACGGGTGGAATTACTAGTCCCAATTAATAACAATATAACATTACTAATATAAAAAATATTTTGCCAAAATATTACTATTGTTTCTAAACATTAAGTTTAGAAAAATATTATCCATCCCAATTAATTATAATAATTACATTATTATTATTACTATTCAAATTATTATTACTATTACTATTCTAAATATTATTATTGTTATTACTACTATTATTTATTATTATACGTAGTAGTTATTATAGATATGGTTGTTGTTGTAGTAATTATACTCCTTCATCCCAAATTGAATTGCAAATTTGACTTTTTTATCAAGCAGTTTCATTTTATTCATTTAATTAGGATGTAAATTCTTAATTACGCCCTCCGTATCTAATTTATTGACCCGTTTGCTTGTATGAAAAGTAAGAAGTTTTTGGTAGTGTTGCCGTACTTAAGCGGTACTGTAGTTGTTTTTTGAGTGAGCTTTTTTTCAGAAAGAGAATGGGACAATTAATTTGATGCGTCCCAAAAAAGAAATTGAGACAACTAAATAGATATGGAGGGAGTATATTTTAATTTGAATTATACAAATTTATAGAAATGTAATGTATTTTTTTTAATTTGTAAATTTTAATTATTAAATTTGAATTATTTATTAATAGGGAAGATTTAACTTTAAGATTGATTGATAAAAATGTTAACGTTGTAAAACAAATTGGAACGGAGATAATTGTTATTATTATTACTATTTCTATTACTATTACGATATAAGTAAATCAAAATACAACATTTTCCGAACCCATATTTGTGGTGCAGTGGTGTAAGATGTTGAAGGGAAATGGTTGGGCTTGGGTTCGATTCCCACAAGCCTCAACTACTTTGTTAGTTTTATACTGCGTGTGATTTAGTATATATGGTGACTAGCTTTCAAGCCCGTGCGATTCACGGGCAGTATGTAATTTAGCTAATTTGAAATTTAATTTCTTTCAGATCACATACAATGTAATTTAAAAGAAAAAAAATACTTAGTCTAATATAGAGTCTGTTTGATAATGCTAAAATAAATAGAATTAACTTATTTTGTTGAAATTGATTGAATTCTGGTTAAATAGGTGGAATCTCCTGAATCATGAAAAATATATGTGAAATATATTCCATCTGTGAAAGAAAGAAAAAATTATATGAAAAAAGTTAAATTGGTCTTCTACATGAGCAGTAAACATAATTATTATGAACCCAATATTAAAAAAATTCTCTATTTCTTAATTGTTGGATCTTACATTTTACTCATTAATAAGGACGTCTTATTTGAATTAAAACTTCAGGTTCTATTTGGTATAAATTAATATGGTCTAGTAGATGTCTGTTTTTTTATGTGACTTATTATTATAATTGTTATGATTATTAAAATTTGATCTAATCCGATTTAATCTGAAATTGAAATCAATCCAATTAAAAACATTTTATTAAAATAAAAGTATGAATTTGTAAACATATCAAGATTTTCTAATTTGGATTAGGAATCTATTTTAAAAGTGAAGGCATATTTAAATTTTAATTGTAACATAAAGATACAACAAAAAATATTTACTTATTTGGCTAGGCTAAACGTATTTACTTGCGAAAATATATATACTTTATGTTGGTTATAATTTTTAATTTCATTTCTAATTATTTATTTATTTGAAGCTTACTAATTTATTAATAGGTGTCAAATTAATAAGTAAACTAATTTGCATATTTGTTTCTATTTAATTCCTTTTAGTAAACTTATGTAAATTAGTGATCATATCGTTATTAGAATTTCACTTTGATAACCAAAAATTATTTTACTTATTTAAAGCTTACCAAATTAATAATTAAGGTGGATTTCTAAGGATTTTTGTTTCCATATCAATATGCAATCAAAAATAGAATCTAATAAAAACAAAAGGTATAAAAAATAATTAAATAATTGTTATATATAATGACATGGCAGGATTATGTGGCGCATTGTATGCTCTTAAAAAGTTCCTCTTATATATATATATATATATTGATTTGGACATGTGATGTGGCGGGTAAATGATGTGGAAATGGAATTTAACATGGGTGTTGACATGGTGTGATGACTGTGCAAAAATACCCCTATCTAGGAAATAACTTTAAAAATAAGTTTAGAAAATACCCCTCTCCAGGAAATAACTCATTAAACAAAGTGGGGGTTTTTTGCAGCTTCTTAGAAACTGTTCTCTTCGCCTGATCTGAATGTTTCTGATCTGAATTTTTTAAGTTCTGATCTGATCTAATCTGAATTTTTCTGATCTGATCTGATCTGAATCTTTCTGATCTGATCTGAATGTTTCTGATCTGGTCTGATCTGATCTGAATGTTTCTAATCTGATCTGAATCCTTCTCATCTGATCTGAATCTTTCTGATCTGATTCGAATATTTCTATGATTATAATTATAATTATAATTATAATTATAATTATAATTATAATTATAATTATAATTATAATTATTATAATTGCAATTACAAATATAATTTAAATAAAATTATAATTATAATTGTAATTATAATTACAATATTTATCTCTATAATTGTAACTATAGTTATCAATATTATTATAATTACTCCGTAAAATAATTACAATAGTAATAATAATAATATTAATAATTATAATAAAAATAATAATTATAATCATAAATTATAATTATAATATCATTATAAGTATAATTATAATTATTATAATTATAATTAATAATAATTATAATTATATTAACATTAATTATAATATTATAATTTAATAATAGTAATATAAATACAATTAATATTATTATAACGATATTATTATATTAATATTATTATTACAATAATATAATAATATTATTATTATATTAATATTATTAATACAATAATAAAATAATATTTTTATTACAATAATATAATAATAATAATATGATTATTATTATAATTAGTATTATATTATTATAATATTATATTACAATTACAATTATAATCATAATTATAATTATGGTTGTAATTATAATTATAGTTATTATAATTATCATTAATTACAATTATATTTATAATTAATTATAGATATAATTATAATAATTACAATTGATTATACTTATAATTATAAGAATTATAATTGTAATTATAATTATAATTACATATAATTATAATATAATATTATAATAATATTAATCATATTATTATTATTATAATATTGTAATAATAATAATAATAGTCTTCTTAACAATTGCATTTATATTACTATTATTATATTAAAATATTATAACTATTATTAATATCTTTTTTATCATATTATTATTAATATTATTAATAATAATTATATAATAATAATCATAATAGTAATAACAATATTAATAATAATAATTAATATTTAATATAGTAATAAAAATGATAAATCATGTTTGAACTTTTCTGATCTGATCTGATCTGAATGTTTCTGATCTGATCTGAATGTTTCTGATCTGGTCTGATCTGATCTGAATCTTTCTGATCTGATCTGAATCTTTCTGATCTGATCTGATCTGAATTTTTCTGATCTGATCTGAATTTTTCTGATCTGATCTAATCTGAATAAAATAAGAATAAGCAATAAGTAATAAGAATAAGACGAACAGAACAACACCTAACTTCATGATAAGCAAATGCTAGAGTGAAGTGACCATCCTTCTAGCCAACCGGATACTCTGCCATTTGAATCATAAAAAGATAAGCACTCCCCCTCTTTGTTAAATTGGGATAATATCCTCCAGACGATTGAATCAGAAACTTTAGGGTTCATGTCACCATTTATAGGATATCTAAAATATCAAATTTTTTTCCAAAGAAATCACCAGCGTTACCATTTAAAATAGATAATGAAGTACTTAAGAAAAATCATAACAAGAAGTCTGAAATGGCATAACAATAAGTTTATAATGGTAATTGCGCATTAGAAAATGCTTAGAATATTTAGATTGTTAATTTAATACTCCATACTATAAATTTATATTTATGCAAGTTTAGGATTTTACCTTACATATCTTAAAAGTTTGAGGTATATAAATGATTTTTTTAAAAAGAGGTATATGGACTATGGAATATCAACCACCGAGTTGATCCTGACAAAAGATGTTTTTACTTGAACTTTTTTTAGTTCTAGACCAAATCAGATCAAATTTAAATAGACGAGACGAGACCAGATCAGACTCGACTTCCATAGTTATAAAATGCACAGAGGTCAGACTACACTCAAACAGACTAGTCACACCAGACCACCAAGTTTACATCCAAATAAAAACGAGTTTTTGCCACTTTTGGTCATCCGAGTATTGTGTCAGTGACACTTTTGGTACACGACTTTTAATTTTTCCATTTTTAGTCCACGACTATTGTGAGAGAGACACTTTTAGTTCTAGACTTTCATGTTTCCCACATTTAGTCCTTTGAGTATTATCAAATTGACACTTTTAGTCCTTCTGCTATGATTTTGACACAAGAAGTGGATGACTAAAAATGACTCCATTGCAATAGTTGAAAGACCAAAAGTGTCACTTTTACAAAAGCCGAAGGACTAAATACAGAAATTTTCAAAGACGGGTACCAAAAGTGTCTCCCGCACAATAGTCGAGTACTAAAAAAGAAAAAATTAAAAGTCGAGTATCAAAAGTGTCACTGACACGATAGTCGGGGGACTAAAAGTTGCAAAAGAATAAAAACATTCAAAATAGACTTATAACTATAAAAACAAACCAAAAGACTTTAATACCCTTCAATATAAATAGTTCAATCGATCGGCTGCATCGGCGCTCCATCTCCTCGACGCTCCGACTCCATCGACCGGCACTGCATCGACGACCTCTGTCGCCATTTTCTCCCCTCCGCCATCTCCCTTTGTCGCCCCTGACGCCGACGGAAGCCATCGCAGGTTTGTCCCTTGTTTTCTCATCCTCTTGTTCTACATGACGCTTCGCGGTTCACACATTGCGAAATCGTCAATTTCTAAACGAACTGTCAGGCTGAATCCAGTCCAGGTCAATTAATGAACAATCGGCTACGGATTGTTAATGCGTTAGGTTTAGGTGACAGTTTTTTATGTCCCTTCGACGGAAAATCATGCATAGCCCGACGAAGGAGAATGAGTCACGGCGGGGTTAGGGTTTGGCTATAGCAACCATGGTGGTGTGACGGCGGCGCGGTTTGAGGTTTGGGCTGCGCGGGTGCAAGGGTGGGGGTAGGGTAGGTGTTGGGGAAGGGGCAGGGGACTAGGACAGTGGGGGAGAAGGGGTCGTGGAGGTGGCTAAGGGGGTTGGGGGAGCGGTGGGCTGCGGTGGCGGGGGAAATGGTTGGGGAAGTTGTGGGGTGGTGGCTGGAGAAGTTGTGGGGCAGTGGGGCTGGCGAGTCAGGGTTCATCAGGAGTCCCGGAAGTCACTGATCACTGCCGGCCGCAAAGTCATTGTCACTGCCGCTGGGTGTCACTAGAAAGGGGCGGACCATAGTACAGACCCAGGGGCGGTCGCCCCCTCAACAACAACAAAATTTAGTGTATATATATACCAAAAAATAATTTCCGCCCTCCCAAATTTTTTTTGTTTAAGTTACCGTCCTCCCAAGATAAACTTCTTGGGTCCGCCCCTGTCACTAGAGGAAACGGTGTTAGGGGCACCAATAGGTCACTTTTGGCAAGTCACTGTCCAAGGTCACTGTGTACGGGTCATTGGGCAGCTGAGTCATAAATCCTTGGAGGGTTGATCACTGTCAGTAGGTTTGGGGACTGCAGTGGTCAGTGACTGGCGATTGGTCATGGTCAATGGATCACTTTGATTGATTTAAAGTCTCATTTTTGGAAACTGAAAAAGGCATCTTGGAGCTGCTTGAGAGCTGATTAAGCGCTGGCTGGTGGTATACCAATCTATGACCACTTAGATAGTTCTACAACGATGTACACAATTGGCGGGTTGTATTGAGAAATGAGCTCTTTCAGCCTGGTGTGGAACCTTATTGGATGTTATTACTGCTTATTTACATCATTATCTTCAGACATAATTTGATAATAGCTATCAAATTATAAAGTTTATTCATTAATGCTACCTTGTACAGAGTGTGGCAATGCAAGATACAAGTCCAGCATCAAGTGCTATATTTGATGTAATCAGTTCGTTGAGGAGAAAGGTCGAGTTGGAGCGTGATTTATATGTAAAGGTACATTCTCTTCCATGTTTGACTCAGAATTTAGAATGTTGATTCATGTAGTCTTATAAGATCCTAACAAATATTGTTATTTTTGTAATTTTATTGATCTTTTTACAGAAAAGGATTCAAGAAAATACACAGAAGCTGGTTGATGTAACAAAAGTGCTTAGCGAAATATCAGTAGAGAGAAGAAATCTTAAGATTCTCGGACCAGATGAAGGTGTTGATCTACTGTCAAAGAGGCAGAAAGATGCTATCGATATGCAAAATGGCATTGATGCTAGCAACAAGGATATCGATAGCAATAGCCCTACAGAAGATGGCTATGGCTCTGCTATTCTTTTAGGATCTAGCATTGCAGTCAAGAATGCTGTTCGCCCCATTAAAATTCCAGAAGAGAAAAGACTACCTACTTATACTACTTGGCTTTTTTTGGATAGGTAGGTTAAAGAGTATTGACTTGCTTCCCTTCCAACCCATAATTGTCTAACATAACTCCAATCAGAAGAGATAAGTGCCTGTTTAACTGACAATGCTCCAAGAATTGAGCCCCCCTTGCTTAGAACATTTGGTTTTGCCATGACCATGTTTTCTTTCTTGTGTTGTATTTTTTTTCTAAGAGGAAATTAAGCATGCTTCTTTGTTACATTGTGAATATGTGCTCTGGTTCTATCTGTATAAAATATTAGAGGTTTTTTATTAATGTTATCCTGCTCAATGGAGTTATTTTGTTATTGCAACATCACATTATGAGCATGACATAAGTCAAGTTTTTAACCATGCAATCTATGCGGCGTTTAAAATTGCTTTACTGGGATTCTTGAAAGAAATTTGATCGTGCATATACTTGTGCAGAAACCAAAGGATGACTGAAGATCAATCTGTAGTTGGCCGGAGAAGAATTTATTATGATGAGAATGGTGGAGAAACTCTAATTTGTAGTGACAGTGATGAAGAAGTAATTGAAGAGGATGAAGACAAAAAGGACTTTGCAGAGTCTGAAAACTATATTTTGCGGTTCGTGCAGTTCATCTACTAGATATGTTATTGTGTCCCTGACCATTCACAATGTTTGTATGTGTGCCACACTATAAACCTGTTTGGCTATTATTGATGAAACGTCTTCTCTTGTGCGAACAAGGCTGTACCTAAAATTTCCACCTTTTGTGCTTTGGTTGAAATTGAAATGGTGCAAATACTAACTATGTTATTATATTGCATTTTAGAATGGCTATTAAAGAAGTGGGCTTGTCCGATACGATACTGGATTTGTTAGCTCAGTGCTTGTCTAGAAAGCCTTCTGAAGTAAAGGTATTCTCTCTGGCTGATGATCGAGATGATTTTGTAGTATTTCTTTATTCTTGGCTTTATCTGATAAGTACTGGTCATGATGTAAAGTTTTGTCCAGCTGTTTCCCATTTGATTTTTGCTGGCTTTACAGATATAAACCACCATCAAACATCTTATACAGGCAAGATATGAAGATCTAGTCAAGGAAGAGATCACTGCTAAGAATGATATCACTGAAGGAACACTTAATTTGTTTCTTGACAAAGACCTTGATGCAGCAATGGATTCACTTGACAATCTATTTTGCCGCAGATGCCTTGTAAGTAGTACATATTTTGAACTTCATTTACTTCATGAAGTGTTTTTTCTTAATCTATTTCTTGCAGATGCCTTGCAAGTAGTACATATTTTGAACATCATTTTCTTTATCTGGATACTTTTTGAGTTTGTGTGTGTGTCACTGTGATCTCTTAATGGCAGAGGATGGATGGCACTATGACATAAAATCCGCCATGCCATTCTGCTATAGCACCGCCATGACCACCATTTAACAAATTAACAACATTGGTAGTGGTTCCAGTTTATAAGACATCATTAGTAATTTTATTTATTTATTTTATGCTTTAGTTTTATTTACTTAAATTCAAAATAAAAACAAGGTAACTGGTTGGTTATAGTGTGTTTGTTTTCATTTTCTGAAAAAATAAAAGTTAGGAAAACATAATTTTGAAAATATGTTTCCAATTTCATATTGTTACATAAGTGTTTAGAGTTTTAGAGCTTTTTTAAAAATCACATGGTTTTGTAATAAGTACTATAAATCACATAAATACAACAGATTTACCATTCATGTTTATTGAAAATGAGCAATAGGAAGAAACATATTTTGAAGGAGAAAACATAAAACAGAAGATTAATCGTAGCATAAACATTCAGTGTGCTAATTATATACATCTCTTTCCTTTTTTGGCTTTCAGGTCTTTGATTGTAGATTACATGGATGTTCACAGGATCTTATATTTCCAGTGAGTTGAGTTTTTAGAGAAGCAAATGTAAATGATGTGGGGAACTCATGATGCGTAGTTTATTTTTCAGGCTGAAAAACCACCTTTGTCGTTTGGCGCTGATGCAGACAAGGAACCTTGTGGCCCTAACTGTTATCGTGAGGTATGCTTCCTTTACTCTTGTCTTCCCAACCTGATTTGCATATCATTCTTCTCCTTTTTCACCTTAAAGCCTTAGTATTTCATTATTAGATATGTACTTGCTTACACATCTTTCTGTCATTGCTACCAAGTGTAATGAGGATCACAATTTATTCAGATATCAAAGCCAGGCTTTAACTCCAAAATGAACTCCTCATTCCTGTGTGAAGAAAACACTATCCCATCATCTGAAGGTGCTACTATTGAATTTCCCTTGAAGAAGCATGTGGAGAAAATATCAAAATCTTCTCAGAGTGGAAGTGCATCTTCGTCTGCCAAAAGCACATCTGAAAGTAGTGACTCTGAGCCTAGGCCTACTAGTGATGCCACATCTGCCTGCCGTTCGTCATCACTCGGTAAAAATAATAAAAGAAATAGTAAGCGTATTGCTGAGAAAGTTATAGCTGCCGTCAGAAAGAGACAAAAAAATTCAGCAGCTTCGGAGTGCGATTCTGGTGCAAGTGAAAATTTGAGCCACCGTTCGCCCAAACACAATGAAAACACTAGTTCATCTTCACAAAAAGAGCAATTTAGCAGTAGAAAGACCAGGAGAAAAGCATCTCAACTTGTGGATGCCAACAAATTTTCACATTGTGAGGTTTTAGTTTCAACCCAAAATGAAGCATTTAGTGACAGACAGGTGATGAGTGATGGAATCCAGAAGGCTGATGAACCTGCAAATGAAAATATCATGAAGAAAGAAGTATATAAAGATAAATCTTGGAAACCAATGGAGAAGGCTCTCTTTGAAAAGGGTCTGGAGATTTTTGGAAGAAGCAGGTTAGTACACTTAAAGATATGGTTACCCTCCTCCTGTTCCATTCTATGTGTGTGACTTGTGCAAATATGCTTCACTTAAGTCATTTACAATGTGGTGTTTTAAATGAGTTAGCTTAGACTTGGTAAACATATTTATATATGCCGAAACTAAATATAAGTGATATGTACATAAACACCAAATTCAACAATTAAAGGAAAATAATATAGAAATAGGTGAAGAAAGAAGAGTTGGATTGATGAACAAAATGCAACATATCGAACGACATACAATTTGTGTGTTGTTTATACACCCTTGTCCCCTTGCTTCTTTATGAGAGTTGGATTGATGAACAAAATGCAACATATCGAACAACATACAATTTGTGTGTACACCCTTGTACCCTTGCTTCTTTATGAGAGATGGTTTAGTGTTTCTGGACTCTTTGATTTACCTTCATAGGTTGATATCATTTTCTTTTGAAAATGCTGTGTGCAGTAAAATGGCACTATAGTTGGTAGAACTCACATTTCTATGCATTTAACTGGACCTGCAAATGATTTATCAAAATTTCCTAATCCTATGCATTTATGTTTTCAGTAAACTATTTACTATAATATGAACTACTGGAATATGATCCCCATTTTCTTTATTATGAATTACTTGGTCTAGTGGTGCCCTATAATGGTAGAAGTAGCTATGTGTTTGTTTGGTTTGTCAATATCTTTGTTTTTCAATCACCATACAAAACTCTCTTTTGTGGACAGCTGTTTGATTGCCCGGAATCTCATGAATGGTCTGAAAACATGTTTGGAGGTTTTCCAGTATATGAACCGGACTGGGAATAATCTATCTACTCGAGCAGACAGTGGTGTAGACTGCATGATTGAAGGTGGTGCCAAGGGTGACGAAATTTTGGTCAGTATTTCATATTATTGGTCTAAATTTGATCTTTTTGATGTTTTTTTTATCGTTTTGAATTAAAGTTTCCCTTGTGTTTCGATGTTTATAGTTTCTGTGTTTTTTTTGGGAACTCTTACTAGGGTAGTGAAGCACGTAGACGATCAAGATTTTTGCGTAGAAGAGGTAGAGTTCGTCGTTTAAAATACACATGGAAATCAGCAGGATACCATGCAATAAGGAAGCGGATATCTGAGAAGAAGGATGAGCCTTGTCGGCAGTATAATCCTTGCGGCTGTCAGTCTCCCTGTGGAAAGGAGTGTCCTTGTATTGTAAATGGTACCTGTTGCGAAAAGTATTGCGGGTAAGTTAATTGTTCCTTTCTAAATCCTGAAATCTTTTTTAGCCCATGATTTATTCCCATTGCATCTTAGACCGAGTCCTAACCAAAACTGGACAAGCCAACCATCATTTGAGTGTTATTGTATTGTAAATTGCATATCAAATTATCATCAGAATAAACTATGTAAGTTGTACTTTTCACAACATGAAGTTTTGGGGTTTGAATTTTGAACAAAGTATTCTCCTGGTAAACCCTGAGGCCATGTTCAGTCCCAAGCTGAACACCATTTATGTGTTTTTTGCTAGTTACCCTTTGCAGATCAATAAATGCTGCTCAATTGTTTTCTTATTCTTATTTCTAGATGTACAAAGACTTGCAAGAATCGTTTTAGAGGATGTCACTGTGCTAAAAGTCAATGTCGAAGCCGCCAATGTCCATGTTTTGCTGCAGGCAGGGAATGTGATCCTGATGTTTGCCGGAATTGCTGGATTGGGTGAACACACTATTTATCTTCTCTAGCGAATACTTAGTTTTCACTTCTTAGAAACTGTTCGTATGCTCTAGCAACTGACATAGCGTTTATGCTCTCTTCCAGAAGCTAGCACCCTTAGAATGATCAAAGTAGTTGTCTGCTTGTATAGTTGTACCTAATGCCCTAACCATCTATTTTGGGAAGCCATCAACACAATGTTGATAAAAACATCACACCGGTGCTTAGTTGAGCACACATACCTTCAACCAAGTTTCTTCAGATGGCTAATGCTTATGTTTCTACGGAGTAGTTCTTATGAATAAACTATCAGTGTAAACATACAGATATCATAATTGTTGCAGCATCATACTGATGTGATATTTCTTATGGCGTTCCTTCCATTAATCCATTGTGGAAAACTGCTATGCATATTGTGGAAAACTGATATACTACTGTTTGTTTTGGCTGTGTAGCTGTGGTGATGGGTCACTTGGGATTCCTTTACAAAGAGGTGATAACTATGAATGCCGCAATATGAAGCTACTACTCAAACAACAGCAAAGAGTAAGTCGTATTTAGATTATATACAAAGCTGTTGTTGTTTTGAACTTCTCCTTGATATGAGCAACTCTGGTGTACTTCTAATGTACAGATTCTTCTTGGAAGATCTGATGTGTCTGGTTGGGGAGCTTTCTTAAAGGTAAATATTGAGTATGCTTATGTTTAAGCTATAATTGTTGGATCATTCTCATGTTTATTTTGCCTGCTTTCAGAATAGCGTTAGCAAGCATGAATACCTAGGGGAATACACTGGTGAATTAATTTCACACCGTGAAGCTGATAAGCGTGGAAAGATCTACGATCGGGAAAACTCTTCTTTCCTCTTCAATCTAAATAATCAGGCAATGACAAATGGTTTGCTCTCTCAAACAGATCACCACTCTCTTTTACCGAACTTGTTTACTAATTAATGTGATTTTGTTTGTGTAGTTTGTGCTTGATGCTTTCCGGAAAGGGGACAAGTTGAAGTTTGCAAATCATTCTCCCAATCCAAATTGTTACGCGAAGGTAGACCACCGACCTGTTGTTTTGGTTGCTAAAAAAAGCATCTTTCAGCCTTTTGCATGAAAATAGTTATCTTTAAGTTTTGTTTTCAAACTTGTACTTTTGTTTCAATTTAAAAATTTTAAAACAAAAAGTTACTTTCATTTTTTATGAATACTAACTTTTACAGTTAAGTTCCCCCTTTTGTAATCTCCAAAATAAATCACTTGCCACAAGCAAACCCTTGCCATGGCTTTTTAACTTTTTTTAACGCCTTGTGGGGCTCATTTCTTTGGTAGGTCCTTATGGTTGCTGGAGATCACAGGGTTGGTATATTTGCGAATGAACGAATCTCCGCTGGGGAAGAACTGTTTTATGACTACCGATATGATCCAGACAGAGCTCCTGCCTGGGCAAGGAAACCTGAGGCGGGGTCCACATCCAAAAAAGATGACGCAACCGCACCTTCCGGTGGACGTGCTAGGAAGCATACTTAATTCACCTTTAGTTTATTTCATTGGTTTGTTATTCTCTCTAACTCAGTTGCTGAAGACTATCTTTAGCCTATAGAATGCAGTTTAACCATCAGACTTTTTGTTAAAATTTATTTTTATTTTTATTTTTTTGACAAAAGCACTCAGTACAGTGTATTTATTGAACGCGTAATGTCGTTTTTTGTGTTTCATAGTTTTAATTCATTTTGGTGGATCTTAACTTAATAATGCTTGCGAAACAGAATAGAAAGCTTATGCCTTAAAAGCAGAAAATGAAACTGAGAATGAAATCTTGCTTGGCACAATTTGGCTTTATTACTACGTATTTCGGTGACACTCGTTGAGTCGTTGGTCCCGTTCTAAATGTTAATCTCGTAGTACGGTTCTATTATCTTGGGTACTTGTCTACTTGATGCGGAGACAAAATGAGAATATGAGATTTATGATAAAAACATGGAATTTCAGAAAAAAAAATCCATTAACAATTTAATATTTCTTAACAACTTCGATTTATTTTATCAAGAAAAAAGAGATCTCCAATTCTCCATAGGTTTTTTCTGTGTTAACAAATTTTTTGATGTCATTTTTTTAGAGTTTCTTTTAAAAAAATCTTCATAATTTATCTACTTTTCTCATATACTTGAATACTTGATTGGGATCTCTCTCAAATGATTGAGTGAAGTAGTGAATACCTATTTATAATTGAGGAAATTACTCGAAGAGTCTACTTTGATGTATCACATATCATTAATGTCCCAAATATTTTCTCTTTTCATTTTTAACTTTTCTCTTTTCAATTTTAGTTTTTTATTTCACTTTCGGACACCTTCGATATAAGTAGAGTAATAACCTCAATCGGCCTTTATGGTGGCTATGTTGGCGAAATAATCAGGAGAGTCGATGGAGGTCTGGAGCTCGGCTTTTCTCGTTTCTCGTTTTTGCGATGTAGCTATATTCGCATTCCTTGTCCCAATGTCATTAGGTAACCATGCGATTGATTTGATGCCCTCCAAGCCGGGAACAAAGAGTGGAGGCCTCCATGTGTTTCGGTTGCAGATGAGAGAATGGATCTTCCTCCAGTGTCCAGACGAGAACTTTCCTTGTACAGAACAAAGTTAACTTCCACTAGGTATAGCAGGTTTAGTGATTAGCAATTGATTGATTTATAGAACGATTTTCTCAATCTCTATTTTACTTTCAGGGGTAAATCAATAAGATACTTAGATGGGATAGGATTAATAAACGTATTCCTGAGGCTGTGATCATATCCGGATTTTTTTATTATAAAAAAAAATTAAAAATTAAAAAAATAAACGTATTCCTTAGCTTATCGGGCGAAAACTCAAAGTCAAGCTGCGGGAACATCAACTGCGGGTAGGCTTCAAGCTGATTCAATGTCGTTAATTATAAGCTCGAGATCTTCCAAATCTGATGAGAATTGCGGATAAACTTCACTATTCAATCAAGTGAGTTAATCTTTCATTCTTCTTCTTCTTTATTTTTCTATTAATCATTAAGCTCTATGTTTCCGTGCTATTGAAATGTCTGCTCCTGTTTGACTGTTTCTGTAATTTTGCCTGAGTCCCATTCCTAGGATATGAGCAGGAACATTTTAAGGTTTGGAGATAATTCAAGTAAGGACGTGAGTCAATCAGGCACACCGTAGAGATTCTATGTCCCTCTAGCTAGTTTCTCAATTTGGACCTTTTAATTGTTATCTTTTGATTGTTTTTTATTGTAGTAATCCCTATACAAGTATAAATATCAATCTAAATCTTAAAAAATGTAACAATAAAAATGAACTTTTGTTTATTATCAATGTTATGTTTTTATGTATTAAGCCTCTGTATCCTTATGTTGTGCTTTCTTGCATTTTTGAATTGGGTGACTACATAAGAAAATATTTGTTGTTGTTGCTCTGGTTGAATGGAACTGGTTCATATGTAGGATTAATGAAACTATACTTGTGCATTTGGCATGTTAAATATTACTCAGGGTTGTAAGTTTGAAAGCAACTTGTTGGTTCATTACTGAGATGGTTTGTGACTGTTATAATAAAAATGGAGTTCATATCAATGCCAAACCTATTATGTGGTCTCTGTAGTATCTATCAACTCATTTTTGTCAAAATATTCAAATAGTACTCTGTTGATGGTTCTTGTACTGGCTGAAGTAATTAGGAGCAAAGTGAAAGAACAAAAAGGGAAAGATAGCCATAGGAAGAGTAGGGGAATTTATATATGTTTTGGTTTCAGGGCCGGCTCAATAGATTGGGAGACCCGGTGCAAATCACGTAAAATAGGGCTTATATCAAATAAATATAATATAAAAAGAAGTCTTTAAAAAATAATCCAAAAAAAATTACAATCAAATGTGACATTGAGATATAATCATATTTCGAACCTGAACAACCAAAATCGGTTAAGAAAAACTAAAACCGAAAAGAAATGAATTAAAATCATGAACTAAAAATATAGAGTAGGATATTACTAAAAAAACTACTCCATATGTCCCTTAAAACCAAGCTCGTCCAAACTGTACGAGAAATTCGTGCTAATTACTATAACTAGGCCTTATCCAGGCCTTATGTAATAAAGAAGTTGCACATTTATATTTAACAATTGCATTTTAATTACATATAAATATTAGTATTTAATGTTTGTATTTAAAAACAAAATACTAAAATAGTAATCTTTCATCAAACAAATAAGAATTTTGCATATTATGTAGACTATATTTAAAATTTTGGGCCTTCTGAATCGAGAGGCCTTGTGCAATAGCACTTCTTGCACGCCCTCATCTACGGCCCTGTTTGGTTTATTGAAAAAATATTTTTTCACTTCAACAAACTGTAAACAACATGGAAACTATATTTGTTTTTTGCACATAATCATTCTGTTGGGGTAGCTCATCTCAAATAACAAGATATAAAGATACAAACAGCAGGTTTGGGGGGAGGGTTCAAATCATAGAGTTCACTGTTGCCTATAATCAAAGGAGGGGATCCACATCACCCCACAGTAGTCATGGACCCGGTTCGGGCCGCCCGGCCCGGGACCGGCCCGGCCGGCTACTGTGCGGAACCGGAACCGGCCCGGTTCTCGGGTCCGGGTCGGGCCTAGGCCCGGTGGGGGGGGGGGGGGCGGGTCCGGGCTCGGGCCTTGTATTTGGCGAACCGGCCCGGCCGGGTCGGTCCGGGCCGAATTGATTTTTTTTTTTATTTTTTTTTTCATTTTTTGGGGTTACCCGGGTTGGGCTTGATGGTTAGGAGGGGTTTGGGGGGGTGAGGAGGGGTTAGGAAAGCAAAAAAAAAAAATATGACAAACCGGAGGCCCGGCCCGGCCCGGACCCGGACCGGACCCGGTGGCTACCCGGCCCGGACCCGGACCGGACCCGGTGGCTACCCGGGCCGGTCCCGGGCCTTCCTTCCCAAAAAAAAGCCCGGCCGGGCCGGGCCCGGAACCGGAACCGGCCCGGCCCGGGTCCATGACTACCCCACTGTCCCTTGGAGTACCTACCATAACATGTTCCTACTCACCTCGTTACAGGACACCTTTTCAAAATCCCTCAGGTAATTAAAAACCAATCCCTTTGATAGGACACTGAGGTGTTTCAATCCCTCACTGGTAATAATCATAAGAGGAAGTTTTTTTTTATTTTGTTTTCTTTGGATACATAACAATGTGCCAAATGAATTTCAAGCACTATCCTCATCAACGTGGTTTTGAACTCCATTTTCACTGTCTAGAGTCATAATCGCCCTTATCTCAGAATCCCAGAAACATTATGCTAAATATAACAAAAGACTGCATCAAGAAAATACGAACAATCTCAATTTGGAATGAAAAACTATTGCATCCTCAATTAAAAGATTTTATATATAAGAAAATCATGACGGAAAGTTTTTATAATTACAAAACTAATTTAAATAACGTTTTTTTATCATGCAGGTCTCTCCTTCAAGTGTAGTGCGATATGATATGCCTCATGAAAGGACTAATTTTATCCTCTCAGTACTTGTAAATGTATATCATAAAACGAGTTTGGTTTTACACTCTTATATATTGTATAATTATATATGTAATTGTAATCATGAATATGAAAAAAGACGTTTAAATGTGGATCTTATTTGTTATTTTTCTTTTTGTTTCTCTTTGTTGTTTTGTGTTGCTTTTTGTTGTATCTTGTTTCTTTTTGTTGTAATCTTGTTGTTTTTTGTTTATCATTGTTCGATGATTGACTTTTATTATTTTTCTTTGTTTTTCATTTCTGTTTCCATTTATGCTTGCTAATTTGGTACAAACTCAATCTGTGTGTGCGTAATGATAAAATTGCATGTAATAATACATCAATAAGAAACGTAAATAAACAATAAGAAACAAAATATGAAAATTCATCAACAAAAAGAAACAAAAGGAAACACAAAGAAACCATATAAAAACAATGCAAAAAAGCCAACATATAAACAACAACAGTAATAATATTAAAAATATTTTATTTTTTTTAAATTAAATATTCACAATTTAAAATAATTTAGGTTTTTAAATCATAAAATATTGTAAGTAGTTTAAATACAATTGTTTTCAAAAATTGTAAAATTGTACTCGGTGTGTTGCATTTGGTGACATTTATATATATATTTAACCCTTCTAATTTTTTTTTTGAATTGTGTATTTCTTAAATTCTTATTCATGATTTATCAACAAAGTGAAACACAAATAAACAATAGAAAACAAAAACTAAGAATAGAACGATACTAATAATAATAGTGCATAATAATTACGTTTTCTATTATTGGAAATAATAAGAATTTGAATTTCTATTTCGAAGTATATTTTAGAAGTTGTAATATGATTTTTTCAAATTCTTTTAAATTTTTTATCTTTATTTAGTGTTTTTAGATTTTGACTTTGTATATATACTCTTCTTCTTACAAAATATTACTCTTCCATACAACTATATATATTTTTAAATTTTTTAATAGCTAAAAACACAATTTAAATGTTTTAATAATTATATTAAGGACTTTATAAAATTCATTACTACATAACACAATTTTGTACTCTTTTATAGCTTTTCTCACATTTTAAAATATTTTAAGCTTTTTTTTATATTTGAGTTTTTTTGGAAGAATTTTTACTTTTGAGTTATGTATTCTCAAAGTTTCTGATTTAATTTCTCTTTAAAAAAAAAGCCATATGTTTTCAATCATGATTAATTTGTGCATTTTTTGAAGTTTTTATTTTTTGGATATTAGTTTTTTTTCTTTTATTTCAAAAATAAAGTATTAGAATCTTATTATTTCTCAATATTATTTTAGAATCTTATTATTTCTCGAAAAATATAATTTTAGAATATTATTACGTAATATTATTTATTTATTATTATTTATCTTTACAAAAAAAAAATCTTATTATTTCTCTAAATATTTTCATCGTGTTATCCTAAATTTTATGTATTCAGTTTTCTATTTAAAAAAAGAAGTCATTCTTGTAATTTCTATTATTTTATCAATGTGGAGTTAGACAATTTCATTTGCATACGCTAGCTACTAGCTATTCTTAAAAAGTGTTGGGCACGATCCTACATGATCCGTATTCCGTACTACTACGTAAAAAAGGCACCCGGTCATGTGGTTAAGTAGGCGGCTGGCTATTTGTGAAAAGATAAGCGTAACAAGTCTGTTTTTGAAAAGAAAGAAAAGAAGTGAAAAACGTGATACTCCATATTATTTTCTTTTTAAGTCTACTTGTGAAAATTTTCCTTTTATAATTTTAGGGAGTAAATCGTATAACTGTGATCTAATGTTTTCGATTTTATTAAGATAAAGAGTTCAATTCCTGAACTTGATCAATCTCTAATCAAAACATTTTTTTATTATCGATCAATAGCTGTAATTCTGTAAACTTGTAAACCGCTATATTGTTGTAAACCATTATTCATTTTCTAAAACAAAAGAAATACGTGTCACGTAGGAACGTGGAAAAGAACTATACACGCACCCCTACTCTTTGTTTTATTAATTTTGCTTCACTTCCTTTATTTTTCATAGCTTTGCATATTCTTCGAAACCCATTTCATTTGTACTTGAACATTATAAAAAATAAAAGTAGTTGAGCAATAAGAGAAAGGGATTTTTTTAATGCAACAGCCTTTCCATTCGTCTTAGAGACAACCCAATAATTATTCCAACCAAGCTTTCAACTATTCTTCATCCAATACTTCCCGTCACGACTCATGAATCATTTAATGGATGACAATAGTAGGTATGATATTGTAGCCTTTCTTCAGAGTTCAAACTTGAATGTGTTAATATGTGTTAGGTCATCAATTTGTGGGTGGGCAACCTATTGAATGCCCAGTCGGTGCTGCCTTAAATCCCAACCAACATTTTAGCTATTCATCTTCCATTTTAGTAAGTTAACAACAACACAGCCAATTAGCCATTGTCAAATTAATTAAAAAAAGTTGGGGGATGGTTGGTGCGGCTGATTTAGTAATAGTAAGTTAGGGGACCGGGAGCCACAACTTAAAATTTAATTTATAACTTTTACTGCTTATAAATATTTAAACATATGCATATACGTCACAAATATTTTCTTGTGGGGTCGAGTCCCCTGTCAGCCTCTCCGATCTCCACGCCTTTTGGGAGACTTATAACCAGTAGTCATGTACCAATAAAGTTGACTACGATCAGATTTGGATGATAATTTATAGGTTTCAGGATTATGGGAATACACGTCCCCACACCTCGATTATAAAAAAATTAAAGAACGTTGTCCTTTATCATCATAATAAATACTACCCGTTCAGCAAAATACTTTCCAACTTGACTTGGATCATAGTTTAAGAAAGTAAAAATAAAGTGCAAATGTATGATTGTATTTGTATAAGAAAAAAATAAATGAACAGTAAAAATACAAACTTTCCAAAAAATGAAATGAGAAGAATTTTTTTGAACACCTCTTGGTAAGAGTTCTACATCTCATATACGGAGTATATATGTACCCCTGCCAGCTCATATTGCTATATATAGAGAGATCAGACAGGACTTTCTCTGCTTTGTTGGTTCTTCAAGAGGAGATAGGGAGAAAAGGTTATTGATCACTTTCAGAACAGAGAAAGATAGAAAAATGTTGAGGTTGATTACAGGAATTCCAGGGCCAAGCGGGTTTGGGTCAGCCTCCACTGCTGAGCAGGTCACTCAAGGCATTGATGCCTCCAACCTCACTGCAATTATTACAGGTATTGTTCTTCCCCATCAACGTCTACTTCGGTGCCTATGTACTTTTAGCTTTCTTCATCTATAGAGACCAAATTGATGGATGCCTTGTCCTTGACTGTTATTAATGTATATCATGAAGTAGTACTGTATAAATACCTGTTCTTCAATCTTTATATCTTGTGTAACTATTGGAATCCTATTTTCTTTTCATGAGTCGTTGTCATTTATTGAATTTTACATCTGAAGTATTAAACTAGCCTGATCAAGGAGCTTAGTCAAGTTAATTATCCATGGAATAACATTGTAGAAGTTCTTAAACTCTTTCAGTATAAATGACAGACTCATGGGGAAGGTTAAAGATCACCATACCTCCAGAATTTGTTGAGGCCCTCCTTAATTGAAAGATGCTACCGATTTTGTTAAATTTTAAGGAAATGTAGACAATTTTCTAGTTGTGGAAGAAAATTGTATAGTTATCTAGGAAACATATAGAATGATAGATTTCTCCATAAATGCTTTAGACTGATTCCAACAACGTGTGGATTAGTAGAAGGATGAAAGTTCTATAGAACATTATTGATAAGTTTGGTATCATCTAGGTTCTTCACGAACATTATCGGAGCACGTGGAGACTTCGTGGAAGATTATAGAGAATTGTGAAGTGTAGGATGTTCTAACGAAGGCTTAATATAAAAAAAAAACATAGTATAGATTAGTATGTGTTGGAGAGAGTCTTCCCATTCCTCAACTCCTTGAGGTGGCTGTTAAAGCAGTGAGAGTGAAGATACCTTAGAGAAATGACAAATGAGTAAATCCAAGAAAACTTCTTAAGTGTGGGAGCAGAGGGTATCTTCTTGTTATAGAATAAGGGTGAAGAACAATGTGATAGCCCAAAATTTCTCATGAACTCAAATGAGTGAGGTAGGGTGAGGTACTCACAGATACACAGTGAAGTGAGCTTCCCTTACAATTATTAAACCATCGCTTCTACAATGTATAATACGAAGTTGCTTTCTCATATCCTGTTTTTGTGTTAGTGAGTGTGTGAACAAAAATACAAGTTTTCATGCAGTCTCGTAGAACTGAGAGAAGTTGATTTTTCCAACATTATTGTTTACGGTCTCTTTTAAACCTTTGCTCCTCTCTTTCCAATAGTATCAGTATTGTACATATAAAGATCAGGGTAGGTAAAGGTGTAAGTTGGACAGTGACAGTATTGGACTGGACATTGAAAGCGTTAAAGGTGTTGAACATTGAAGATGATTAAGTGTGGTGAATGTTATGGATGGTGATGTTGGACATTGAAGATGGTGATGACTTTGAATCCATTTGTTTTAGGGTAGTGATTGAGGTCTGAGGAGGTTGGGGATGTCAAAGTAGCAGGATGGGTCACAGATGTTGGCAGTTGAGCAATGGTGATGGGTATAAATGGCGACGGCAATGGTCATCAATGGCGATGGACAATGAGTGGAGATAATGGACATTGATACCGGTGCAAATGAGCAGTGAATGGTTGTGATGAACATTGACTGCGATGATGATGGGCGTTGTGATTAAACAGACCAGACCAAACCAGACTAGACTTAAACAGAACAGACCAGACCAGACCAAACTTAAACAGACCAGACCAGACCAAACTTAAACAGACCAGACCAGCAAATTATAGTCAAGTAAAAACATCCTAATAGGTCAATCAATGTTCAGACTTAAGAGTTCACCTCTTATGTTAGTCCATATGAGTATCAGTTATCATATTAAGTGAACCTGATTACGCCTTTTCCATAATGTGGTAAATTTCTCATTGTGCTTTTGGTGAATGCATATATTTTTTTTCATCATGCGTAAACATGCTTACATAGGATTTATAGCCTCGTACATTTCTCCCCTGCCCTTGTATGCTTCCAAGTAAAATTTTGTTTTTGGGGTTTTTATATTTATATTTTTCCGATTTTTTTAAGTACATCCATATCACTGGACCATCAATATAGCATACTATTGCCTTGATCAATTTGAGAATATTATATGAGAATATTACCCGAAATAAGACTAAAAAGGTTTGAAAATTCCAAAATAGGACTGCCATGTTTTTATTCTCAAAGTAGGACTAGGTACTGTTATGTTTTGGCGGTACCAGACTTCAAACATGACAGTATTTTCCAAACTTGACAGTAATTACTCCTATTTTGGGAATAAAAAACATGGCAGTCCTATTTTGGAATTTTCAAACTGTTTTAGTCCTATTTCAGGAACTTTCCCATATTATATTCACCCGTAGCTCAGTTTTTGGCCTCAATCCATTAAACTACTACCCCCAATATTCGCGGCCCCAACAATTCCAGAAGTATGCTTGTTTATCCGTTTTTTGTTTTCGCATATTCTTACAAAACTTTTGGCAAAAACAGTTTGAATTACCATCCAAGTTGAGCATGGATGTATTTATTTATTGTTGAACCAAGTTGAGCATGAACTGCCTCATATGAAGGGGCAAGGCTTGGGAGCACCTTATAAATTTATTGAGTGTATTATTTGGACTTTACATGTGTTTTTGTGTATAGGGCACAACTGACACTTGTATAGCCTATGAGTATGTTAGAAGAAGTTGATATTTTAAAATGTATATAAAAGATTTCGGAGATATAGAAATGGAACAGATGCAGATTTAGGCAAATGGCTAGCTTATAACACTGTTGTTGAGCTAATAAAGATTCTTACTCTGTAATTGGGTTGTTAGACACTCTCATCAAAATTGAATGACCACAGGTGGTGCAAGTGGGATTGGTTTAGAAGTGGCAAGAGTTTTAGCCCTTAGGAAAGCACATGTCGTTATCGCAGCAAGAAACATGGATGCTGCAAGAGAAGCAAAAGAGCTCATTCAGAAGGCTAGTAGCACCGCGTCTGTTGATATTCTTAAGCTTGATCTCAGTTCATTGAAATCTGTTAAGGCATTTGCTGACGATTTCAAAGCTCTTGGCCTTCCTCTCAACATCCTGATGTAGCCTACCTCTTTTGCCATCCACTTCACCGCATTACTAATATTATTAGCATCATCTAATGATGCTTAGCATCTTTTGACAGCGAAAAGTTGATTTTTCTTTGTTTTGTGTTGTTGTAGAAACAATGCAGGTGTCATGTTCTCTCCATTTCAGCTCTCAGAAGATGGATATGAGATGCAATTCGCTACAAACCATCTTGGTAATTAAACATATGGAGTATAATTTTTGCGTAAATATTGACTTCTATTAGAGTAGTCCCTCGTCAAAATAGGACAGATGACGGAGTTTATAAGATCATGGACTGAACTAGCTAATCAATCTCTTAGTAATATTTGATCATTTTCTTTCGAAGTGTTCTTATAAAATGGTACTGATGCTTTTATTTACAGGTCATTTCTACTTGACAAACCTTCTTCTAGAAAAGATGAAGGAAACTGCACAAGCTACAGGTGTGCAGGGTAGGATTGTGAACTTGTCATCTGTAGCTCACCTTTACACTTACAAAGAAGGCATATGGTTTGACAAGATCAATGATGAAAGCTGGTATATACCTATATAGTATATACTACCACTGTCCCTAAAATGTTTGTCAACTTATCTTTTTGTGTGTAAATTGTCAAAATTCGACCACTAATGTCTTTGTTATGCTAAATGATTTGTCATATGTTAAGTAATATAAAAAATTCATGGTTAAACATACTATTTTAAAATTATAAAATCTATAGTTATCACTAAGATATATTGATTAAAGACATGAGTCAAAACTAAAAAGCTCAGTATGTGACATTCCTGTCTGGCCTGCATGCTTGTCTTTCAGTATGTGAAAAAATATAACAAAACATTCTTGCTTATTAGCTACAGTAAATGATGGATGAATCCTACTCAGTGCTGATCACTAGCTGTTCCTTTTTTTAAATTAGCTACCATGAAAAAATGGCATATGGGCAATCCAAGTTAGCAAGTATATTGCATGCCAATGAGCTCTCTCATCGCTTACAAGTAAAGTCTGTTCTGTTTCTGGTTTCTCTAATATTTTCTTTTCGACTAACCTGTTGAAGTCAAGTCCTAGCTTTTGTTCGTATTACTTATTTAATTGCCATGATATCATTGTAATGTTTACTCTTCAAATGCTTTGAAATGCAGAAAGAGGGAGCTAATATTACTGTGAACTCCGTGCATCCAGGGTTGATAATGACTAATCTTATGAGACATTCTGTTCTTTTTACAAGTATGTATATGTCCGATATAATCCTGGATATTACTTAAACCATTGGAGCGTCGTTTTTGTTATAGGCACTTATATTTCCTCTTTTCCTTTGTTGCTGCAGGAGTTATGAAGCTGTTTACTTGGATGCTCTGGAAGAATGTCCACCAGGTGAAATTACCAAACAAACCTTAAAAAGGAAAAAGGAAAAAAACAAGAATAGGATTCCTGAAAATTTTGGAGTGGCGCCAAAATGCTAGAGAAAAGGCGAAATAAGCCCTTGAACTATCAGCGATTCTGCATTTAGACCCCGTACCAGATGACCTTACAAACAAACCACTCAACTCATTGAAAAAAGTAGAGCCCTTTTTTACCTACCAGTGCTGGTAAGTGGTAACATCCAACCAACGGGTTACAAAGGATTCTATTGAGTGGATTGAGTGGTATATTTGTAAATTTGTAAAGTTATCCAGTTCAGGAGCCAGTTGCAGAACCACTAATTGTCCCAGGGTTTATTTTACCCTTTTCTCTAAACGATATTTTGGCCAAAACCATTTGACTTGACAACTTGAATTCTGTGTACACTCCCCAAGAGTCATTGTGTAATTTATTAAGTTAAATAAGCAGTGTTATGAAATGTAGACTCATCATTATCATTACCCCAGTGCCGCAAAGGCTCCCACCTACGGTGGGGCGGCGGCGGCGGGGGGGGGGGGGTCGGATGAAATATAGACTGAATGGTTCAAATGATATAGAAGGAAACCAGACTTGTGACCATTCTTGTCATTGCGGCATATCGAATAACACTCCTCTGACCTCTCATGTTTCATGTCTCATGATCAACTCAGTGGATTACATAATCACACTTCCTTTTGCACATGAACTCCAGGCTGTGAAGATAGACTAATCTGTTAGATTTTCAATTAGTATATCGGTTGGGACAATTAAAAATAAAAAGGATACTAATTTGCTTCATTCAATAAACATCAATATAAACAATTAAGATATTGCATGTTTTCATCTGTAATTCTTTTTGTAGATATGATTGTTTGCTGCACTTATATGAATAGCAACATTAATAATTATAGCGTATAAATCGGGATAACAATACATATGCACATTTTGATGGATCAGGGGGCAGCTACGACGTGCTACGTTGCACTCCATCCAGCCCTGAAAGATGTTACTGGAAAGTACTTCCTGGACTGCAATGAATACGAGCCGAGCGAGTTTGCCAAAGATGAAGCTCTTGGAAGGAAGCTTTGGGATTTCAGTGACAAGCTGGTTAAGGCAGCTCAAAGCAAGTGAAATACTAGCTTGATCTTATTTTCTTTTTGTTTATTTTTTCATTTTTTCTTTCATAGGCTCTTTTATCCATAGTCATTAAAAATTTCCTGGAGAATGTAAAGATTTTGATCAACTTTTAGTTTTCTTGAAACTATTGAATAAATAAGTCTTCTAAGTTAAAAAACAACATTTTCAATACACCCACCGACCCACAGTTATATGAATAATTTGGCGTACTCTTTTGTTGAGATTTAAAAGTGACAATATTATATGTATCATCTTCACCAGCCATTAAAGTAATACTACAAATTCTAGATTTCATAAATACTAATCTTAGCTTTGTCAAAATAAAAATAAAAATACTAATCTTAGCACATTAAGGGCCCGTTTGGTAGCTTCTTTTTTCGGCTTATCATGCTTATCAACCAACTTTTCGTCAAACAAGTAATTAACTTTTGATTTCATGAATTTTGTAATAATAAGAAAAAGTAAGGTTGAAGTTACTTTTCTGATTGTATTGACTGAAGTTATTGTAGAAGATCATTTTAGTTATTTTTTCATATATTTTTTTATTTTATTTATAAAAAATATTCTATTTTTTTTTATAAATCAGCAGAATCAGCCAATACAACCACTTCAGCCATAACTTCATAAATCTTAGCAGAATCAGTCAATTCAACAATTTTCAGTGTTACCAACGAAGCTCTAAATATGCACAGTCTATGATGAAACGCTTAGCAACACAGGAGGGGGAGGGGGGTGATTGGGTGAATTGTGTGTGTGGAACCATGTTAGTTTTTCGCCAAGTTCTAGTGTGGAGTACATGGAAATGCAAAGTAGTTAAGTACACAAGAATTTAACGAGGAAAAATCTCTTGACTCAAGGGATTTCTCATTCATTTCGTGACACTTTACTTGTATAGTTGTATCCCCAAAGTTTCATCGAATGGGAAATATTCTTCACCTTCGAATATCTTGGGGTTAAATTTGAGGTTGATTGCTGGTTTTGCATCCTCGTGATGATTAGGAATGGGCACATCAAGTGTTTTTTTTGGAAATATACTTTTTTTTTATCATTTTTGGAAATATACTTTATACAACGGAATATTTGCATATCAAGATTGTACACATTAAAAATACGGGTAATTCTATTGGCTGCCCCATATTTACTAAGTACAGCCACTTATTAAAAAATCGTTTTATAATTCCTAGTATGCCCCTGTACTTATCGTATACAGCCCATACAATTAATAGTGTCAAACCCCTCTCCACACCACTTCAACTGGTAACGAGGGAGTGCCACAAGGGTTAGGTCTCGGGTTCGAATCCCGGCAACTGCGATGAAGGGTTACTATGCCGAAAAATGCATAGGACTTCTGCAAGTACCGGGAACAGAGCCCCACTCTCTATCTGCCAGATTGTGATTATAGTCCAATTTGCATCCTCCCATCGTGCCGTCCGGTCGGTGTTGGGGGGCCCTCGGGGATGGCAATTTATATGGTACACCCGGCTGTACCTTCCTCTTGGTACAGCCAGGTAATTTTGTAATAAATTGCAACTTCTATCCTCTTTATTTCTTCTTTTTCCCTTTGTTCGCTTTTTCCCTTTGGTCGTCGTCTCGCAGCTTTCATCTTCTTCCGCGGATTGCTTCTTAGTAGCAATGCCATAGATTTTGTTCTTCGATCGGTTCTTCCGGTCCTTCTTCTGTTTATTTGTTATTGATCTTCCCGGTTTTCTTCTGCAGCTTTCTCCATTCGTAGTTTCGATTTTACTTCACTGATCGATTTAGGTAAGTAGTTTTCTTTGCCGTTTTACATTTATATGTTTTTTCCTTCTTTCGTTTCAAATTCTTTTTTGTTTCATCGAAGTTATCTTTTCCTGTAATCATCTTTATTTTTACTCAACTTATTTTTTGGTTGTATTGTTATACGTTGTCGCTACTGTTATAACTATTATAAGTTGTTTCAGTTCAATTTTTTTCTGTTTTAGATTCTTATCGACCATATGGCTGATTTTGGAGGTACTTATTCTATGAACTAATTCATTACATTAGTTGATATGTTTTGAGTATTTAGTTGATCAGTTTTGAGTTTACATTTGTTTTGTTTGTTTTGTTTTTACTCTGTGCAGATTGTATTTCTCCCCGTGGAAGATTAATTGAGGATATAGATTCTGGAGGCGGAATTGTTGGCATTCAATCCAGTAATATACTTTCTAATTGCAACTCATACATTTTGTTCTTCTTTAATCAATCTGTTTATATTTTGAATTTTGTTTTGTGATGTTCTTGTAATGTTTTTCCATTCATCTAGATTTCTTGGATTCTGCTGTTAATTTCAGTGAAGACCAAAATCTTGTTTGTGCAACAGAATCTCTTTCTTTCGGACCAAGTATTGCTCATTTCTTACGTACATTGTTTCCCTTTCTTTTACTTGAATTTTATATCTTTAGTTTATTTTACCTTTATTTATTTATTGCAGCTGAACGTTCATCTAGTTTTGAGACTGTACAAGTTTGTCATGATCCTGTTTCTGTTGAAACCATATCAGTGAAGGAAGCTGAATTTTCTGAGTTGCTTGGTACAACTGTATTTTCAGAGGAAGAAGCATTTCAATTGTATAATGATTATGCTTTTCGGATTGGTTTTGGAGTTAGGTACTCTACTTTGAGAAAGAGGGATGGTGGTTCTGGCTTTAGGGGAAGGGAGTTCTGCTGCACTAAACAAGGCTTAAAAAAAAATAAAGGCGTTGTTGGGAAGCAATTCACAAAAGTTGACATTCGTACTAATTGTAAGGCACGAATTTATTTTGAGATAAAATCTAGCGGTGAGTGGGTTGTTGTCAGACACCTTATGGACCATAATCATCAGTTTTGTCCAAACTCATTAGTTCATCACGTTAGATCTCATCGTTCTATTTCTTCTAATGAGTTAGATTACTTGCATCATTTGAAAAAACAAGGAGTCAAGATAGCTGATGGATTTCGATGTTTGCAAGCGGAAGCAGGTGGATCTCCTTCGGTTGGTTTTCTCTTGCGTGATGCATATAACGAATTGACAAAACAGGTCAAGAAATCTTTTGATGGTTCTGATGCCAATACCCTGATTAACATCTTTAAGAATAGGCAGTCAAATGAAGAAGATTTCTTCTTCTCTTTTGAGATAGATGTGGATGGTTCTTTAGTCAGTTTCTTTTGGAGAGATAAAAAATGAAGGAAGATTATCTATCTTTTGGTGAGCTAGTTATTCATGATACGACCTATCGTACTAATAAATACGATATGATATGTGGACCGTTTGTAGGAATTAACCATCACACCCATACATGCATGTTTGGTTGTGGATTTCTTCTCAATGAAAGAATTGAATCTTTTGAATGGCTTTTCACTACTTTTTTGAATTCAATGGATTTTGTGCATCCGAAAACTATTATGACAGATCAGTCATCCGCCATGTCTGCTGCAATAGTTAAAGTCTTTCCTTCTTCAAGGCATCGTCTTTGTATATGGCACATAATTGAAAATTCTAAAAAACATATACGAGATTTGAGGAATGACGAAGGCTTTTTGGCTTTATTTGATCATGTTTTGAAACTCTGTCAGATTGTTGCAGAGTTTGATCATTATTGGAATAGGTATTTTTCATTGTCCGTATACTTCCTTTTATGTTTTCTGCATTTACAGTATACCTTCTTGTTGAGCAAACTGCTTATCTGTAATGAGTAATAGTGTTTTTTAAATGAGTATTTTGCTTCATATTTTGCAGGATGGTTTGTGAATACAATTGTTCTGATAATCCTTGGTTGACCAAACTGTACGAGATGAGAGAGAAATGGTGTCCAGCTTTTTCCAAGCAGTTCTTTTCTGCTGGAATTTTGTCTTCACAACGAAGCGAGTCCACGAATAACTCAATATCTAGAAAACTGAATGCAAACTCGTGTCTTTGTGACTTCTACCATTTTTTTAGTGAAAGTGTGAGTCAATGGAGAAGTAATGAGGGTAAAGATCAGCAACGTTGTTGGGATGGTTTTCCGGAAATTGCCATTCCTTTTGTTGGTTTGTTACATAAAGCCTCCAAGGTCTACACGATTGATGCTTAGAAACTGTTTGAGAAAGAATTTCTACGAGGTATGTCCCTAAAATATGAACTTAGACATCAACAAGGTTCTTTGATGTCATATTTGGTATGGATGCCTCAAATAGATATATTTTCACATTGGGTTTCTTTTGATATGACAACACATTTTGTTAAATGTTCATGTGAGAAATTCTCAGAAGTTGGTATTTTGTGTTGTCATATTCTTCGTATATATCATATTCACTGTGTAGAAGTTATACCGGATTGTTATGTTCTGAAACGTTGGACGCGTAGTGCAAAGTGTGTTCCAACTGAACAAATATATGCCTCATCTGGGACTTCTAATGTTTTACCTTCTGTTTGGAGAATGCAAATGCAAAAGAAATTTCACAAGCTTTTGTGCTCTAGTGATTCTAATTCTGTAGCAAGGCATTTTTGTGAAGAATCTTTTACAAAGTTGAAAGTGGATGTTGAAGAGCAAGTTGGAAGTATTTACTTTTCAGATAGTGAATCTTCTACAGTTGGTTTGGGTTCAGCAATATCTAATCCAAAGTCTTCAAGGAAGAAGGGTGAAAGAAATGTTCGTCGCAAGAGTCTTATTAAAATCAAAACAAATCAAGCTAGAGCAAAGAAGAAGTCACGCCAAGCTAGTACATCTGAAACTGATCAAGCAAATTTGTAGTTTGATTTTTCCAATAGCTATGTAGTAATACTGTTATATTCACTAGTTTACTAATGACTGGTGTCAGGTTTTTTTATTACTCAACATTTTTGTGTTGATGCTCAGACCGTAGCTGTATGTTAATCATTTAAAATTACGCTTTGGAATATTATAAATGTTCTCTGAAATATGAACCTTAACTTCCAAGGAAGGAACAAGTCAACTGCAGCTAGTACTTCGAATATTGAACCTTGAAATGTGTAAACATTCTTAAAAGCTTTGTTTTTTATTTACATACTTATTATATTATTCAAAAAATAACATCTTTTATCTTTTATCATCATTTTAGTTTCAGTTGTTTTCACTTTTAGACTTTACATTTTGTTCCTCTATGTTTTTGTTGTAGTTTTTACTTTTTTGTAATCATACATTCCTCTGATCTAATCTTCTTTTGAGTAATTGTTTGTGCTATAATGAGTACCACGTGTTAACAAAATGAGTATAGAAGTAAATATAATTTTTTAGTTAATGCATTTTGAATGCAAGACTCACTAAATTATGTGTTTACTATTTCAAATTAAATATAATTTTTATAAGAAAATTTGTATAACGTAATTTCATACTTAATGTTCTAAAATTCAATTGATTAGTCTTCAAATTGTGTATACTAATTAATTAAATGAGCATTTACGCTACTAATAATGAGTATTAATATAAACTTCATAAATACAGATGTCAGCAATCAATATTACAATCATCATGAATGTGTATAATTACTATTTCGCAATGAACACAAATATATACATATTTTTCCCAAAAAAACTTTAAATTATCTATTTCATTTCGTAGTGAAGACTCATACCATTATAAATACATTACGAATAATTGGAAAAAACACCCCGCACTGTTTATTTAATGAATTAATACATTGTCTTACTTTCACACTCAAAGAATTTAAATTTAAAAGCTCACTCCTTAAAATTTTGTATAAGTAATAAATGAATTGAGAATAGTACTTACTAGTAATTATCATTAATACCTTAAAATGTGTATAAGTAAGCAAGGAAATGAGCATAGAACTTACTAATAATGATCAATAATATGAACTTCCCATAAGCATATGTCCTTATTTAATATTACTAACATGACTACTGTCATCCAAGCTTAATAGTAATATCATATGTCCCAAATACTAATATTGTTTAGCATGAATTAAAAAACAACAATATGTTCATCAACGCCACAATCATCAATAGCATTACAAATCTTCTAGGTATACACATTGTGTTTCTTCACTTGTTCCATGATGTTCTTCTTGATCTCATTCTTATCAGATGTTACTATTGCATGCAAGTACTTAATCCGCATCATCTCAATTGGTTTTTCCTGTACAAACATTATAATTTAGATATTCAAGTTTTCACATAATTATTGTGTTTGAAAACTATATTAAACAATTTTGGACTTACACTTTGTTTATCTAATCCACACTCCCATGCTGTGTCACCATAAAATGTCTCCATGTGCCTCATCAAATAAACTCCCTCATTGGTTTTGTTTTTCTTGTTTCTCCAATGCATTTTAACCACTTCTTCCTTCAGCTTCACAACCTTATCTGCCTTTGGGTGTTTTTGATCTCGAAGAAATTTCACAAATCCACTTCTCTGTAGTTAAAAATTTCAAAAACAGAATTATACATATTCTTATGTTCATGCACATATTGTCTATGTAGTTGCTCAATTATCAAGTGCACATTACTCATATACTAAATCATCACATTATTTATCCATATGTGATAAAATAAAAAAGAAATATATAAAACGTTTACCAGGTATGACATTTGAAACAAGTACTTGACTGCAGGAGCTATATCTCCGTCGCTACTATCAATGATGTAGAACTTCATGCTCTTCAAGTCAAAGCACATCATATAGTAGCACCCATTGTATTCATCTGGGAATATGAATAGGTCTGTTGACCTCAACTTATTTCCATCTGCACAGGGAAATTCCTTGCCAATTTCTGCCGCAAACCTTTTGTTCCTTGTTTGTGGAGCGGTGAGATGATTTTGATCTAGCACATGCTGTCATTAAATATTATAATATATTAGTTTCATTTTAGTAATACTAAGTAAATGAATATGTACTTCTTACACATGGTCTTGTTGAGAAAATCATTCTGCTTTTAGCTTCAGGGCTTTTGAACTTTTCATTATGATTAAGCAACATTGCCCATATATCTATAATTCCAGCATCAACTTTTGTGTTGCTCTTCATTGTTTCCATCTGAGCTTTTGAAAGAGTGAAGTTGTAATGCTTGAACACCACAACACTGTTTGAAAAGAATTATTATATCAGAATGAGTAACCTTCAAATATAAAATGTGCATTATATTAAACGAAATGATTAAGAAAAACTTAGCGACTTACTTCTTGTCACAATGATCATTGAACACAAAACCTGCAAGTAGTCTTTCCTCACTGCCAAGTGTTGTCCTTGCATCTATACTTCTGTTCATGAATGGGGACTTCACAGCAAGTGCTGGGGCTGTTTCTCTTTTTTCTCTTTCCACTTTGTTCTCTTTTGGTTCAATGTGATATTGTTCAACTTGCTTACCCTTTCTAAACCTTCTGTCTCTTTCTTCTTCACATTCTTCCTTTTCAGATTCCTCTTCATCCTCATTAACATCCTCAGCATTGTCATTATCCTTATTCATTTGCTCACTTGGATCATCCTCTGCATGCTCAATTGCATTGCCATGTTGCTCAATTATGTCATGATGATGCTCATCATCATCCCCATATGTATTCGCCCCATCATTTGACTCCTGTGAAAGCAACTTGAAGCTTGGCTTTTCATACTGAGTAAAAGTTGGCCTCTCAACTCTTTTCTTCTGAGCCATTTCAATAGCTTCAACTGCTTTGAGCACTTCTTCAGTCCAGAATCCATCATCTGGAGTCAGTGACACTTCGGTTTCATTTTCTTTTTCTTTCTCCTTTTCTGATGAATATGTGTTGAAAAGCCCATGGACTTTTCCCATTAAAATCTTCATTGTCTCATCATCAGGTAACACCTTTGCAGCCTGTTGAAATTTTTCATCAAAATTGGCCATGCTTTCTGCCAAATTCTTCGCTGCTGCAGCAAACTCCTTCATAATATCCTGCAGTTATTTAATGATTAATTTAGAACAGTAATTGAGCATTCTTTATGTTATTATTGAGTTTATACTAAAATAATTGAATGAAGCATATATATTTTTAACACATTTATTATCTTTGTTTTTATTTAACTTCTTAAATGCACTCATTACTTTGTACTAAATACTCATATCTACATATCATACTTATCATTTATATATTTACCCAATTGTTTCTATTAAAATTACATAATACTGTCCTTACCTTCTTTGGCTCCTGATTACTGTTTCCCTCGATCGGGATTTCAGCTTCTTCTTCATTTGTGATCAGTTTTGGAACTATCAATTCCCCTTTGTTAGGTTCATCTATATATCCGTATCCAAAACCTCCAGTTTCAATTTCTTCCTTCTGTCGTTTGTTCAGCTTTTGTGTTGTCCAGCCAATAATAGATGGCAATGCTCTGTCCACTTTTCTGCCTTTGAACACAATGTTGTCTACATAGAACACCTACATATTTTATGAGATTTTAGAATTGTGTAGTGTATATGCGGATATGAGTAATAGTGTGGTAAAAATGAGCAATAACATTAAGAATTTGTAACTTACAATCAGAAATAATAAAGGCCCTGGGAACTGTCTTTCTCTATTTTTGCTCCAATAGTCCTTTGCTTCAATTAATGTTTCCAAAGTGTATCCACACCAATTCAGATCCTTGATTTTTGAATCATCCTGCAATGCCTTCAGAATGCTTTGATTGGCAAAGCAATTTTGCTTCCCTTCAATCAAACATGTTACCAGGAGAACCAAAAAATTCTTTTTAAACCATACTCCGCCTGCTTTGTTTTCTTCTATAACCTTCTTCACTTGAGCAGTCTTCACAACTCCATTTTCGGTCTGAAATTGTGATCTCCAATTAGCCACCATGTGTGAAGTATTCTCAGATTCAGTGTCAATCAAATTCTTCACATTAATCTTTCCTTTTGGAAATCCCAATGTCACGTGCACTCCATCTTCATTAATCCTCAACCTTTCATTGTTTGGCAGAAGAAGAGACACACTTCTGCTGTCAAAATTGTCCAGCAACCAATATGCCAACTGCATTGGCAATTGCTTCACTTCAAGGTTCAGTAAGGGGCCAAATCCCATCTCAACCACCTCTTTCTTTTGTTCTGCACTTAGATTTTTCATTATTTCTGTTATACTACTCGGAGACATTCTTGTCCACAGCTTTGGGTATTTTGCATTCTCTTCCTTCTCTATCTCCTCTTCGTCCTCCTCAAATTCTTCCTCTTCTTCTGCTTTCTTCTTCTTTATCTTCTGCTTCTTCTCTTTTATTGAATCTGCTTCCCTTGTTATTTTCTTCTTTGCATGAACTTCTTTCTTCTTTTTCTGAACTTCATCATTTTTCTTTTCAGTTGCTTCTGAAGTTGTTGATCTTGTAGTTCTTCTTTTTGGACTAACTTCCTCGCTCTCTTTCTCTTTGCTTGAATTTCCTTGTTCTGTACTTTTCTTAATTGAGCCTGCATTATTTCTCTTTCTTTTCTTCTCATTATTTCTCTGTGCAGCTCCTTGTTGTACTTCTATAACAATCTGATTTTGTTCAATTTCCATACCTTGTTGCTCATTTTCCCTTCCCTGTTGCTCAGATTCTTCTCCAACCTCCTCAGTTGTCTTACTGCTAGTATTCCTTGTTTCTTCAACATTATCATGTTGCTCAGTTTCAATACCTTGCTGCTCAGGTTCACTCCCTCGGTGCTCAGATTCTTCTACAACATTCTCAGTCATCTTACTGCCACCTTTGCTTGTTTCTTCAACATTCACATGCTCCTCAGTTTCCCTCTCTTGGTGCTCAGTTTCTTTCCCTTGGTGCTCAGTATCCCTCCCTTGTTTCTCAGATTGTTCTCCAACATGCTCAGTCTTCTTAGTGCTATCCTTCCTTACTTCTGCAACCCTTGTTTCTTCATCACTCATCTTTATCTCAGCTTCAATTTGTTTTATTAAGTCCATATTAGCCTTTTCCTTTTTTGGAATTGCTTTTGGTTTCATCTTCTTCTGCTTCTGTGGAACTTTGGAAGTCTTTTTTACTCTCTTTTTTGGATTTGAGCGCAGCACTGGGATCTCACTTATAGGTCGTGGATCTAAAATCCTGTATTATTAATTAAAATGAGTAATATATATCAAATCATGAGCACACAAAATATTATTTTGTAACTCTATTCAATCACAGGCATATTCTATACAAACTATATTTATATGTAAATGTAGTTTATGACAAGCATATTCTAAAACAAATTTTTCATAGCTTTTTAAGAAAACATAACACCATATGGTTATTTGAAAGTACTAATCAACTTATGAGTATCAGTTCACTTTTAAATTAACATTATGAATAACTAACATATTATCACCAGTTTTCAGTACTATAAAATTGTGACACACTGTTTTACAATTTGAGCATCTTACACTCACATTATGAGCACACACAATGTCCATGCAAACGAATTACAGAACAAGTATATTGTATAACAAAAAATCTACTGCACTTCATGACACATTGTTCATGAAACAATGTCTATTTGTTCATTTGATACAGTGTTCAAATAATGAGTATGACTTCAATTTTAATGTCACATTATGATTAATTAGCATAAACACATATGAATCATAAGGATATTATTCAACAAGTACAGAAAATTTAAAGCACATACCACTCCATTCATAGATGAGTACTGTATACCACAGATTGAGTATTTTATCATCTTAGAAGTAACCTAATTACAGTATCACCATGTTCTAACTAGTTAGTAATGCATATGACCTAAAGTAGAGTAAAATGAGCAATAACCTTCGTATTTTGAACAAAACCTCAAATGATATACTTAATAAACACATATCATGCATCAAATTCATAATCTGCTTCAGATTTGTCAAAATCATTTCATTTTTTCTATAATTTTCGAAACATGCAAGTATATTGTTGAATCATTACTTGAATACAAATTTGAACACTATAATATTACATACCTCTCTGATCCTTCTGGAGTTTCATGCTTATCTGCGTTCTTCATCATCTCATACTCGGATAGTAGGTCCATCACTCGCTTCAATGCTCAAACAGAAACAACTTGCTGCTCAAACTCTTCCTCTGTTCTTAACTTGTCGTTGCTCTGCAACTCTACGAACAACTCCGCGAAGTTGACAATTGTCTGGAGGCTGTCATCGTTTTTCGAGCTTTAATACGGCGTGTATGAATGCTTGCGTCGTTTTCGAAGAAATTTCAGAAGGTAGTTCGAGAGAAGTTACTTTTCCGTTTTTTGATATGTTTAAATCGCAGGCTCTGTTTTTCGGTTATCGATATTACCCGATAAAAATTGGGGCCAGGTGTGTTATGGGCTAGATCTCTTAATGGGCTTTTATGTTAATTGGACCACGGATGTACATACAACCGGGTGTAGCATATAGGGTCTCCTCGGGGATGGAGTGTCGTCCTTTTTTTAATATATTCGTCACTGTTATCAAATTGACGATGAAGACAACAAAAACCGATAGGATTTAAACGACAAGTCCATGCTGACAATTGTTCAGACCTCTGCACTTTTCGTTATTCGATTTACCGCCGAGATGTCTTGGGCGGAGATAATAACAATTGCAGTTGGGAATCGAGCGATCAGAAATTGGTTTCGCTGATGAAGAGAATTTCTCTTCACCTTTGTTTTGAGAAATTTCAACAGATGGAAGTGTTTGGGCTACTAGATGCTCCATTAGTTTGTTATTGAAGAGGCTTTGTGAACTTCTTTCCACCATAAGAGGTGCATGAGACCAATTCTAGGGGTGAGGAAATATCAACAGCTTGGGATGTCAGATTTCACGGTGTAGAAGAATCTCAAAATGCTTATCATTTTGAAGTATTGAATTCAGAGTATTTTGTGGATGTTGTGTTTCTGCCTGTATGTATGATGTTCTGTGGAGGAGTAAAAAATTGGTGATTAGGTGGGTGTAGGGTAATTTGGACATTTTAATTATTTTTATTTATTAATATTTATTTTGATGACTGTGAATAGTAATTAGGGGACTGTGAATAGAATTACCCTAAAAATACCCATACATGAATTCTAGAATTATTGTTACTCACCCGTAATGAATCCAATTATTATGCTCCGGAGTGATTATTCATGTCACTGTTTTTTATTTTAATACTACGTATATGATTTTATCTAATAAATTATATCATACTTCTTACGGATTAATGGAACTTTTTAGTGTAGTTTCAAATGTGCACTAATACTAGTATAGTTATTATTTTGGATTAATTTTGTTCTGTAAAAGCACTGTTGACCAAATTATTAAAACTTGGGAAAGGGGCAAAAACAAAGTGTATTTATGTACTTAAACTTTTTTTGTGTGCAAAACCCTTTAAAATCTCTGAATTGGAGGGCAATCACCCTTTATTTAACTAATAACTGAATCAATTTAATAGTATTGACTAGTGTTAAACTTGCTCCTTTGGCTGCTATAGATCGTATATGCTTCAAAGATGCAGTAGCTTAATAACTTCCAAATTATAAAATTAACGGTTAGTTTAGGTGTCAGTGTGACTATAAGACTTAGGTGTGACTAATAAGACTTCCCAATGCATCAGAATTATTTGTAGCCTAAGAGGCCGTTTGGTAGCACGAAAATCGGCTGATTTGGCTAATTCTGCTAAAATTTATGAAGTTCTGGCTGAAGTGGCTGCATTGGCTGATTCTGCTGATTTAAAAAAAATTATTTTTAAAATATATTTTATTAATAAAATAAAGAAAAATTTATATGTAAAAATAGCTAAAGTGATCATCTACAGTAACTTCAGCCAATACAACCAAAAAAGTAACTTCAACCTTACTTTTTATGCTTATTAGTTATTACACAATTCAGCACGCAAAAGCAAAAATTACGCGTTTGGTAAAAAAGTTGGTTGATAAGCCTGATAAGCCGGAAACCAGTGTTGCCAAACGCCCTCTAAAAGTAATAAATAATCTAGCACCTTATTTTTGCAAGAGGGTTGCTAATTTTTCTGCTACCCAAATTTTAGTTCAAAATATCAATTTGATACTCCCAAGCGCTCCGTTTCTCAAAGATAGTCACGATTTGACTTCTCTAGGATTAAAGAAATAAATTGACTTTACTGTAGAAAACACTGTTTAGACACTTTGAAAACACTGTTTAGACATTGTTTAACACTGTTAAGACACTGTTTGACATTGTTTGGCACTGTTTAGAAGTAGTTTTCTTTGCCGAATAAGGAAATAAGGGAAGTGTGACTTTGATCGCAGCGACCAACTATGACCGCTGAACAATAATTTGTTTCTTTGGATCACTTTGAAATAAAGACACTAGAGAGCCATTAAGAGTAAAAAAGCTGAATACCTAAGTTCTATTGCATATAATACCTAAGGAAAAAATATAAATTAAAATATCACAACTTAATTGTTGCAAATTGCAACTTGCAATGATTTGTATGAATCTCTAGAATGATAAAAATTCGACTAACTACCATGAACTCTAAGTTTTAGAGAGTACTACGTCGAAACAGAGAGATGGTGAACTCCCAACTAAACCTTTATAAACAAATACAAATATGGTACAAAGTTACAAACATTATTTACACACGTGTGTGTGTATGGGATGTTTAAAAGGAAAAGAAGATGATGGATTTGCTGGAACCTGAGCTTTCTTTTGATGGAATTCACAAGATGTTCTCCCAAAATTTAATGAACTAAATAAGGAATATACCATTGAGTCATGTTGAGAGAGGAGGAAGGCAACTTCAGTATCGATTGCATAGAAATGCCATCAATTGAAGGAAGTTGGTCTGTCAAGGCAAATACGGTAATGAATTAGAGTATGAGGCTAATTTTTTTGACAGATTCCTCCCACTATTTTATTAATTTATATTAAAAGCAGTCCATGATATCCTATTCGCCGACTCGCCGTTAAACAAAGGGAATGATTGCCCTCCAATTCATGAATTTTAAAGGTTTTTGCACACAAAAGTTTAAGGACATAGATGCATTTGGCAACTTCATGAGGGTGTTAAAGAATTAGGTTGGCCGATTGAATAAGAAAAAGTTGTCGATTGGTCTCCTTTAGACTAACATTTAGAGATATAAATAAATGTGTATATATATGTATGTATTATGAATTAAATATACAATTATATATCATATATACACAATAATTTACGGGCCAGACTCTTAGGCCCACCTAGGCCTATACTACTAAAACCCAAGTCTGTCCATATATTTAACGGCTCGTGCACGGTCTGGTGGGCAAATATATATGTTCAAACATGTCCATTTGTATGGACGGGCCAGCTCGATTTTGTGCAGGTTTAGCAGCAAATAGCAAAAATATTAATAGTGATTATATTTGTTGTACCTATTTTTTTTGTGAATGAATCACATGATAGTAGAGGACAAATTGAACAACTTCTATTGTAGGAAGGTCTTGTGGATTTTTCATTACCTTAAAAGGTTTTCCAAGTAAATCTTAGAGCCGTTCGGTAACATTGAAATTGGCTGAATTGATTGATTCTGCTGAATTATAAACTTCTGGCTGAAGTGGCTAGATTGAATAATTTTGCTGATTTATGAAAAAAATTGTTTAAAATATTTTTTATTAATAAAATAAAGAAAACATTATATGAAAAAATAGCTAAATCAATTCAATGTGCGAAATCAAAAGTTACGTGTTATTAATAATATTTCTTATTATTACACAATTCAGCGCGCGAAATCAAAATTACGCGTTTTGTTGGTGATGTTGATTGATAAATATGATAAAGTGAAAAATAGAATCATCATACATCCACTGAATCGTGAATTACTTCTATTGCTTTTGTATTACTCAATATTGCATCGTAAATTTTCTATCCTCCACATACGTGATACGTCCTTCATTTCTTGTAGTTCCTCCAAAGTGTTTTTTGACTCAAAAGGCATTTTGTAGCTTTACCCTTTGCGTGAACATTCAGAAGTAATGATTGAAGTCTTGAACCATGTTTTGGGGCACTTAATTTGATTCAGTTGCGGTTTCACTTTCATGTTTGATTTTTTTAGTTGTAGATAAATTATTGTGGCTTAGGTACTCTTCGCTTAATTTTGATTTTTTTATCCTGTCTATATGTATATTCTCATTGCCAAGATTTGTTCCTCATTTATTATGTTTAGCATATTATGCTCTAAACTAATCTCGTTAGGCAAATGTATTTGCATGATTACCAAAATTTGGTCAAAATTAACATATTTGATCTCATTTGTTTAAATTTGCTTGATTTAATCAGTTATAAACATGTTTGATTTGATTTGATTTGTTCTAGTCGTGGCTAAATAAGCCAATGTAAATAGTTTCTAATAAGTGGACAACCACAATAATTAAAGAGCAATACATAATAATAAGTTAATAACTTAAATAAAGCAATGCTATCAGACTTAAATATGAATAGTAAACCAATTATAAACCACGCGTATTATTAGGTAATACTCCGTATAAAATTAGTTTTCATTACAAACCTTTATGATTTACGAGTGTCAAATAATAATGTGTAATCAAACCCAATTTACATTTGATTTTAGCCAAATTATAACACCTTTGCAACAATCGGTATTCATAGAGCCAGAGGTATTGGACAGATAATCAAAGTGTGCCTAGACGTGAATAGCATAAACCTAAAGTCTCTATTAAAGATAGAAGCTTTCGATATACTTTTTTTAAAAAAAGAATCCTACTAAATTATATACAAAAAACTTCCATAAGTATGTTACTTATGACATCTAATAATAGAATGTACCATTATATTAATTTGTATGTATACTTTTATACTAAAAATTATCTGTTCACTAAAAAAGTAAAAGTTATTCTCAAACATCACTTTTTTAATCTAAATTTCTTTTCTTTGATATCAATATGAAATAACATCTCATTGGATTTTGCCGAATTTTTTTTATTCTATAATCTTTGCCATTTTTCTTTAAAATACTCTTGAATGAATTTGTGGTTATTCCAATTTCTCTCTTTTCTACACAAATTTTATCCGCGCGCTTTTTATATCTTATTCTACACTCAAATCAAAACAGAAAACATTCAATGAGTCGGAGAGAGTAATTTTTAATAAAAAAAAATTAAAAAGCCTTATCACATATAACCGTAATCTAGTCCACCTAGATTTGACATTTACCATAACTAACGCCTTTTAAAACACTCACAATTACTATAAATTATAAAACTTAATATATTAATTCGGTTTGCCTTCGTTGTAGCAGCAAGACTGGGACGAAGGAAAGAAGGTGGGTGCTCGGCTCTGCGTAGCCACGTTCTCTCCTAGGGTTTGCTCCGCTAGGTCGTTGCTCCAATTTTGATCTTTGTCGATCGAAGATCGGTTTTTTTCTCTGCTTTGTTCTCACCAGTTTCGTCATCAAGCTAATGATGGGCTGGGGTCTGGTGTTTCGGGAGAGATGCTGCGGTCGGAGTTGCTTGGCGGCTCTACTTGGCTGAATCTCGGTCGAGGACGCACGGAAGGAAGAATTCGAATCAGGGGGGGCCTTGTGCCACTGGTTTCGATTGGGAAGGAAAGTATGAATTCCGGGTTCACTCGTACTATAACCACAAGGATTAAAGAGTTGCCAGTGGAAATTGTGGTGGGGGTTTGCAAGGAATGTTTCAAGATGAAGGGTTGATGATCCGTCCCCCTCCTGAGCCACCGCCGAGGATGATGTTTGAAGCATGGATTTGGTTGCTTTGTCAGTTTATTTTATTAATTTTCGTTTTACTCCACGGTCAGATTATTGTTTGTTTTTACTCGTCTAAAACTCTTGCATTAGGTTTGGGGGTTGAGAGGTCTAAGGTAATCGTCGTTAGCTTTAATTTGCCCAAGTTAGGTCTAGCGAGTTATATTGCTTTCTCAAATGTAATTAACCCAGGAGCGGATGGTTACATGTGGTCCTTTTACTTTCTTGTACCCCGGCTGAATGCTATTTTAATGATATAAGCACTTTACGATATAAAAAAAAACTTAATATATTAAGGAGTATATTTTGCCTAAATCAATATGGGCATTTTATATACACCGAAATACACTTGCATTTGATTTTTCATATACCCAATATGTATTTGATTTAGCACAAATAGTAATACATGCATTAGCAAAAACTATAAAATACTCTGTTTATTGGTAAAATCAACATAGGTATTTTATATTGTAATCTATTGGCCGCAACAATAATATATTGGCATTTGATTTTATATATACCCAATATATGTATTTCATTTCAACTTAAATATTTCCAAACAATACTTGTGAAATGTGAGTTGCAACGGTTTAATCCAAATTTATCATCAAAAGGTAAATAACATTACAAATGAAACCCGAACTGTGAATGATAATTGATCAGCGCCTCCGCTGCCGGCGCCGGCGAAGATAAGACTGAAAATTCATGAGACACGGCGGCAAAGGGTGATGCCATCACCGACGGGAAGCTGGCAAATCTCAACTCTCAGGTCAGCGGCCAACGCCTTGTTGAATTCCAACACGAAATCTCTGTAGTACCTAACGTACTTCCGCAGCGGCGCATCCGGCGGCGCCACCACCGATCCGTTCCATAGCGTGTTGTCGTAGCCGATCACTCCCCCCACCTTTACCAAATCGATGAGTCTCGTGTGATAGTTCAAATAGTTGTCCTTGTCAGCGTCTACAAAGATGAAATCATATGTTCCGTGGTACTTCCCCTGCAACCACAATATTTTCAGCCTTTTCAATCATGGATTGCTCGTTGGAGTTTAATCGGTTGTATTATTGGAAATAATTCTGAGTTCAATCACAATAATTCCGTTGCTTTTTTAAAACCAGAAACATAATCAATTTTTCAGAAACTAGTCTTCTCCAACTTCAAAAAAATTGCTTAGGGGAGTAATTTGGAACACTTCTATATCTGCTTCTGCTCTCTGACGGAGCAAAAACAGTTTTAAGAAGCAGATTCAAATACCCTAAATTAGTGAATGTCTAAGATTTTAATTTTTGTAATTCAATATGTATGTTACCTCTTGGATCATTAGGTCAAGAACAGGGAGTGCTGGGCCTTCTTTGAATTCAATCTTGTGAGCCACACCAGCCTTTTCAATCACTGGGAGACCTAATTCATAGTTTTCTCTGTTGATATCCATAGCCAGGATCTGCAAATATACATATTCAGGTGAATCATTAAATTTCGTGTTTTGTAATGTGTTAATGATTCTTTTATAATTTTAAAATTTTGTTAGTGTTCAACTTAAAGAGCTTAATTGAATTACCTTGCCATCATCAGGGAGAGCCAGGGCAGTGGCAAGAAGAGAGTAACCAGTATAGACACCAATCTCCATGGTATTCTTTGCATTGATGAGCTTCAGAAGCATGTTCAGGAACTGGCCTTCATCTGCAGATGTGGTCATTATGTTCCTGCAATATATGTTCTCAAAACTTTAAACATTTGAAACAAAGATTGGTTTCATAACATTACCCAGCAGTGTGTAATATATAATTATATGTGTCTCTTATATATATGTAAGGCCCTGTTTAACAAGAGATGAAGAAGAATGATTCACCATGGGTGGTTAGCTGTTATCTCGCGCAGCTCTTTCATGGCTTCGGGCTCTCTTGGGTACACACTAGTTTCAAGGATATACTGCAAAACAATACAAACTGTAAGAAAATACTGCTCCAAGTCCATATAAGATCCACATGTGCTGATGATGTTATAAGATCCACATGAGCACTTGTTCTACTAATTACTCCTTTGCTCATGGTAAAGGATAGTAAAGTATATATGTACCTGGTAGAGAGCATCACTTTGCAAGAGGCTCTTGTGTCCAACTTCTTGGTGCCTGCCAGTTTCTCCATTGGTTGCCATTTTCTCCTTTTTCTAATTTGATGGTGTTTTTAGTGTTTGTTTGTGAAGATTGGAATTGGGAAGTATAAGCAATTGAGCTATTGAAAGATGGACTTCTATCATTCACTATATATAGATTAATATATGTGGAGGAAAGTAGGTGATTGTTTGGTTTATGGGACTTGTGAGTGATTTGAAGTTGGTGAGAATTTTTCAATCCGTCCACTTTTTTTTAGCTTAAGTAGTACTAGTATTTTAGTAAGAGCCCATTTGGTAGCACAAAAATCGGCTGATTTGGTTGATTCTGCTGAAATTTATAAAGTTCTGGCTGAAGTGGCTGCATTGGCTGATTCTGCTCATTTAAGAAAAGAAAAATTTAAAATATGTTTTATTAATAAAATAAAGAAAAAATTACGGAGTATATGTAAAAATAGTTAAAATAATCATCTACATTAACTTCAGTCATTATAGCCAGAAAAGTAATTTCAACCTTACTTTTTCTGCTTATTACACAATTCAGCCCGCGAAAGCAAAAGTTACGTGTTTGGTGAAAAAGTTGGCTGATAAGCCGAAAAAACAGTGTTACCAAACGGTCTCTAAAACTAAGAGTTTAGTTTTAAGGGTAGAAAATAGTGTGCACACATAAAATAAAAACAGAAAGTATAAAAAATGATTATTATATTTCTTTATATATTTATTGACAAAAGAAAACTGGAGTATCAATAAATTTTCATTCATGAAAGATGAATTAAGTCAAATTTAACAGGAGTAGATTATAAAAAGTGAGATACTATCTTATCTTAATTTTATTTATTAGGTCAATATTTCCTAACTCACCAACCGAAATTGACCCTTTCCATCACCAACCCCTGATATGACCGCTATGGCCGTCCAAGATTGACATTTGGTATATACGTACACATAACGATGACTGAAATGTCACAATTCGTTGTTCAAAAGATACTTGCTTGTAATTGCAGAAATGCTCATGCCCGGGGACGGGAGCAGCCGTCCGAACTTCACTGTTTGGGGCGGTTTCCGGTGGAATTTTTTGATGAAATGTTTTGAGCATGTTCTTCATCAAGTCTAGTTTATCCATATCAAATTTCAGCTCAAAATTCGATCGGGAGGCATTAAAATAAATTCTTGAAACATACTACACATTATATGTGCGCAGAATGTGCAGTATGTTTCAAGAATTTATTTGAATGTCTTCCCGATCAAATTTTGAGCTGAAATTTGGTATGGATAAACTAGACTTGATGAAGAACATGCTAAAAAAAATTCATCAAAAATTTCCACCTGAAACCGCCGTAAACAATGAAGTTCGGACGACTGTTCCCGTCCCTCCGGCTGGACCTGAGCAGTCCTCCTTGTAATTAATTCAAAGAAAATGATGTTTGTACCCACTTTTATACCCACCCATGTTTGTGAAGTTATTTGTTTTTGTCAGTGAATTCCTTCACAGACATATTTTGTCTGTGAAGGAATTCAAAGACATATTCTGTCTGTGAACCGGCTTCACAGAAAAAAAAAATAGCCTTCACAGAGATGAGTATAAGGTGGGTACAAAGTGGTTTGTACAACAAGCATGGTTCTTAATTCAAAACCCCACAAATGACTGAGGTGTGCGAACAAAGCAAGCTAATTTTAATTTGCGGTACAAATATTGTGGAGTTATGATATTTTCAATTGGACCATTTTCCATTCTAAACATACTCACTTCCTCCCTGAAACGACTTCTCATTTTCCTTATTTGGATGTCCCTAATTTAACTTCTCATTTCCTTAAATGGCAAATTATCTACAACAAAACAGTGCAAAACAGTGTTAAATAGTGTTAGACAGTGTCAAAACAGTATAATTTACCCCATGATAAGTTTATTCTCTTAATATGTGTGTAGGTCAAAATGGGAAGTTGAGAAAAAAATATAAAATACACAGAAATCATACATTTATTAGACTAGGCCAATTCAGACCACTAGATCAGACCAGATTAGATCATATCATATCAGAGCAGACTAGATCGGAAAATTCAGTCCAAATAAAAATATTCTTATACACCGTATTACATTTGATCTCAACACATGAATGTAAATTATTTGTTTTAGAAGTGTAAATTTTGGATACGAAATGCTCACCCCAAAATGGTGGGAGTGTATCTTCAAAACTTGATACATTCAACACTCTAAATTTACATTATGGTTTATGAGAACAAACGTGTACACGCTCGCTTTTATCTATACAAATACATTTTTCCCACTTTCTAAAATGATTTGTCTAAGACAAAGATAAAAAAATGTTTTCACACAAAAAAGTATTTGCCTGTGACATACAAATCTAATGATGTTTAAATAATTGGTATCAATTCTCGTGGGAGCTCTGTTGGAAAATGAGGTCTTGAAGATATGTTGGAAGATGTTGCAATTTCCTGTGCGCACTGTGTAAAGAATGCAGTAGGGCTAGAGCATTGTTTGTATTGAATTCTTAAAAAGTATAGGTACCTTTCAGCAGGTCCGGTCCTGACATTTTATGGGCCCGGGACAATACAAATAGACTGGACCTTAGGGATAGCGCGCGAAAATTTATAATTTAAAATTATACAATTTTACCGTCAAAATACGAGTATAACACATAAAAAACTAACAAAGCATATGGTTAGAAAATATATAAAGAGCGTATCGATAAGTGACATTCGAGGATACAATGTACCTAACAACCGAATGAAACAAGTAGTGCAACTATTAGGCGCAATAAAAATTTCGAATCAAGGGAATTTGTGAAAGTTATATCGTGTATGAGTAACTTTTTCATATTTTGAATCACATTTTCACTAGACAAAAACAATTTCTTAGTTTCAAAATTATGGACACTAAAGTTCAATCTTTCACTAAATGATAGAATCGGAAGAAATTTGTGAAATATATCAATGGATATACATAAGACATGTACACTAAAAGATTAAAATTAATGTAATAATCCTTAATGATTCAAAAGAAATGGTGAAATATGTTCCCAATGAATTCTAATGTGGATGTTTCAAAATTATGGACTTGTATCGTGTACAAGGTAAATAACAAATTAGAAGTATCTAAAAATATAAGTTTGATTTTATTTTTTATTTTTATAAAATATAATTTATATATATTTAAAATATTTATGTACATACATACACACATATTTGAAAATTTTATGGGCCCTACTGGAGTAAAGGGCCCTGGGCGCATGCCCCAGGACCGGCCCTGCCTTTCAGTTTCACATTATTCTATCGATTTTAGATGAATGATGCAAAATATGTTTAATTTCATTAATTCTCTCGTACTCGGGACTAAATCCAGTTTTTCTTCATGGTTTGTTTTCATTTACTCCTTACACCCACTGTCCCGATTATTCAAAAGCTCAAAAACGCAATTTATCTTCCATAAAATCGCCCTTTAAGCATTACAAAAAAATTAAGCACTTGTCGTATTTTAAAAGTGTTTATCTTTGACGTTTTTGGACATACTCTCTCCCTTACATTTTATACGAGTAAGATATACTTTTCCTTTGTTGTCCCAAAAATATGATTTTTTCTAAATTGCATCTGTTTATTTTCCCATTTTATTCTTTTATGTATCATTTCACCTTTTTTGGACTCATCTTACTTTTTTATGATTATACTCCGTAATTATCAAATAGCCATTGTATACATGATACTTTATTTTCTTAAATTGGATGTTAAATTCAAATGCATCTTATATTATGAATAGAGGGAGTAATAAATTTGTCCGACCATCTTATTTCCTTAGGTCTGCAATAGGAATAGAGAAAAGGGTCAATTAAGTACATCAACATGTATGAGGTGGAGTAGAGATTACACTATATTGTATATGACATTCGCAAGTATATAAACTCGATTATTTAGTGTTAATTGAGTACACTTGTTAAACTAACACGTTAATAACTCGGTCGCTTTAACGTGTCAATCTAACGGGCGTACTCAATTAACACTAAAAACCAAATTTGTGTACTTGAAAATATCATGTACAATAATTAGTGTACTCTTTATTCCACTTCATACAAATTAATACTACGTATATCCAATTGACGCTTGTCTCAATTAAAATAGGCCAAACTTGTAAAAAAAATTGTAACGGGATTATTTCTGCTAAGAGTTTACCCTTCTTTTTCGAGAAAAAATTGACTGTGTTAAATGAAAAATTATTCACCACAAAAGAAAATGATAAACTATCATTACTTTTTGAAGTAATATACTCATAATAACTTCATTAATCCACTCATTTATATTCCCACTCACATCACTATTTATTTTAACTATTCACCTTTTAAGCATTTCTTTATCTAGTTTTATGGTTAAAATACTTTATTTGATTACTCGTCTAAACATAGTACTCCGAATCATTTTATATTACGGAGTATGATGATAGAAATTGATTCTATGGAGTTTTGGTCTGGGTCAAGTTCAAATCGGTTTAGATAAGAGTTGGGGACGGCCCAATAGTAAATTTCGGTTTTGGGCTGTTTATTAGCCGTGGGAATGTGGCTCTGTTTGGGCTAATCTTTACTAGCAGACGTATAATCCCTTTTTTTAGCAATCAGCCGTATAATCCCAAATAGAAAATCTTTTACTCCCTCCGTCCCAGGGAGAAGTTCCCACTTTCCTTTTTTGGTAGTCCCAACAAAAAGTTCTCATTTCCCTAAATGGAAAGTTATCCTACATCAAAACAGAGTCAAACAGTGCAAAACGGTGCCAAACAGTGTCGAAACAGTGCCAAACAGTGTCGAAACAGTGCCAAACAGTAAAATTTACCCCTCAGTAACTTTATTTCCTAAATATGTGTGAAAGTCAACCCGGGAACTTCTCCCTGGGACGGAGGGAGTATGTTGTTTTAACCTTTAAGGGTCCCCTAAAACATAAACTAAGTCAAAGTGTATGAGTGTATGACATCATCGGGCACATCTGGAATCATTTCGACGTCGGCCGTAGATTTTAGTCGGTAGGGTCCCATGTAATATGTATTATCCTAGACAACCATTCATTTTGTACGTGAAATTTGTACATATTTGACACACATTTATATTTAATCTGGATACATAATTATACTGTTGCACGAGCTATCTATATCAACAAACAACCAAGGGTGTATACATTGTCTGTGTGCAAACACAATTACGTACAAATGTGTGACAATTGTGTAAATTTCGTGTACAAATAGAATTTTCCAAGTTATGTCACCTAATTGTGTATAAACATTATTTAACTGCATTTCAGATTGAATTTTAAATTAAAATTTGATGGACATAAAATAGACTTAACAAAGAATATGCTCAAAATAGTGAATTCCACACGACAGTTCAGATCAAGAGCTCCGGACTCGAACAAGACTCTAACATATATTTTGTGATATACATTAGCGCTGATATGTAGAATCATAAACATATACTCCGTATACCGTATACATAATCCGTAAAAGTATATAGCGAATGTTGAAGTGTTAAACATATATATAAGCATGCTCTGATCATTTTCATTTGGACTAAGAACTTTCTTATTCTATTCGTGTTTATTTATTTACTTAGAGAGGTTTGCCATTTTTTATTATTCATTTTCATCTACTCCCATATCTATTTATAAAATATATGCAGATTTAAGAGCATTAATCTGGTTTATCCGGCCTTCTTGTACTTCTAAAATTTTCCATTTTCCCAAGTACGCATTAATGCATTATTGGATGGGAAGTATAATCAAGCCAAAAATTTCATAATCCAAAATAACCATTACTATACAATCTCGAATGGAGTGAGCCAGTGAGTAATTGGTTAATTTTGTAAATGTACAGAGAGACTAATATAATGTGGAGTATATACTCCCTCCGTTTCGCAAACAAAGTCACACTTTCCTTTTTTGGGTGTTTCAAAAACAAAGTCACACTTCCCTTATTTCCTTAATTAGCAAAGAAATCCACTTCAAAACAGTGCCAAACATAGCCAAATAGTGTCAAACAGTGTCTAAACAGTGTCAAACAGTGTCTAAACAGTGTTTTCTACAGTAAAGTCAGTTTATTTCCTTAATCCTAGAGAAGTCAAACCGTGACTTTCTTTGCGAAACGGAGGGAGTATTACTTAGTTAGGCTATGCCAAAAGATTTATTACATCACTCAATATAATATTACATCTGTCCCAATTCCCACTAACATTGAAAATACGAGAATGTGGTGCAATTGTTAAGAAAATTGGATTTATGTGGTAAATTGATAAAACAAGAATAAAGTAAAAATAATTTAAACCACGCAAATTTTACTAATTTGTGGAAATTACCCATACGATCCACTTTTATAGGTCATATATCATTTATAGCCCAACCGCCTTTTCTTTTCATTTTGAATCTTTTTTCTTTTCAATAATGTTCTTTTATTTCACTTTTGGACTTCTGCCGACCTACTCCATGTATCACGGAAGAGAGAGACGCAAAGTAAAATCACTAAAACACAATTAGGAAAGCCGCTGGGAAGCTTGGAGAGCGGCAACGAGATCCAACCCTCTTCCTCCATAAGAAGGCAAAATTGCTCGCGATTCTGCTGTAAAAGTTGCTCTTGAGCTCGGCGAAGAATCTCCGGCAAGGAAGATATCACGCACGGTAGAGAACAGTAGGGAGGCTGACGAGACACTGTGCAACCCCGACGACGAAGAGCTCTTTGCTAGCAACGATGTGGAATAAACTCAGCAGAATGCTTCGAAAAGATCTTATTCCTGAGGTAATGATAACGACATCCAAATTGAAATCCATAAGGAGGCCTTCCTTCATATCCGATTTGCTCTCTGTTATTCCTAATGCTTAGTATCACCATATGACCTAAAAAAGATGATTGAATTTGCCAAAACAAAGGATTTCACATCCATCAGTTTGGTACACACTAATTGCTGGGAATCAGATGCTCTGCTCATAATGAGTTTGCCTGATGGACCAACTACTCATTTCAAGCTCTCCAAGTTTGTCTTGCGTAAGGACATTGTGGATTTCTTTTCATCTGTACTTTCATTATGGATTAAATTATAATCCTCAAAATGTTGGAAGTAATTGATTCCACATAAAGTAGATTTCCTTGCCATGATATAGTGTCCTTAATTCTCTGTAAGGTGCCTAGATGTGGTCAATCTATAGTAGGAGGATTTAAGTTGGTAATGCATTGTTATTATGAAAATCAGTGCGTAGGTGTTAAGATTTTTCAATGGATCTCTACTTCTCCACTGTTTACACCTTAAGTTCTACCAGCTGATTTACAAAATAGAAAGCTGAAATTGATTGTTAAATCATTGCTTTTTGTTTCAATGTTTTTTTTTGTTGATTTTTGTTGATCACTTTTCAATTATTGAATAATAATATTGTTTTTTTGTTTATTTATGTTTCCATTTTTTATTTTCTTTATTATAAAATGAATTTTTAAATACAGTCATCAGGGCTTTGTAAATAATAACTTCTGTATGTATTAATTTGATCCATGGTTTTGAATTATCTGCATTTGGGTGTAATGGTCACATGTGGTTCCATGTATTGGGATTGATTAGCTGCTGCAGAAAAATGTGAGTTGTGTTTTCATCTTGCAACTTGGTTCTTTCAAAAAAAATCAAACAATTTGATTCCAATGATGATGGGGTGATATGCTGAAGAAACTCTTTCAAAAATGAAAAGAAGCTAAATTTGAGTGAAGTGACCTAAACTAGTTGGACTGATATTCTTGCATTTTGGCTCAAAGGGATAGATGTGTATAATTGAGACTAAGACCAAGACTGAGACTAGGACTATTTGCGAGAAGAAGAAATGTGATCAAGCAATACTTAAAGCCATGAACCAAATTATGAACACCTCATAATCAAGACTGCTCATGATATAAAAATCAGTGTGGCGGTTACTTATGAACATGTCATCATGTGATAGATAGCTTTGTGATTAAGATAGTGAAATACACTAGCAAAAAAAATATAGGGGAATAAAAAGTTGGTTCAAACTCAATAAACTTATTTTAAGGAATTGCTGCATATTGATTAGATAGGATATGTTGCTATGCTGATATGTTGCTTTACTTAAAACAAATAGCATATCAAAAGGATGAAGAAAAATAGGGAATCCGGAAGCCGAAGAAGAAGAAGCTGCCAAAAGTTGCAATAGTGGGTGAAGAAGATCAACTTGCACCTTGATAGTGGCCCCGGAGGCCTGAATTGCCATTTTTTCTTCTTCTTAAAGAAAACGGTTTCTATACTCAGCAAGCAAGTGAGGAATTGAATGAATCTGCTCTTGAATAGAAAAGGAGAAACAGAGTATAGTCTGCTTGCTCTTCATCTTTCAGTGTCTTCAACTAGCCATCAATTTTTAGAATTCAATCTACCCCCAGCGGCAGGTGGTTTAATTTCATTTGTTTTTAGGCCGTATTATTTTTATTTTGGCACCATTAAAAAAGGAGAAACAATTCTGATGGATTCTGCGTTAATATGTAATAAATTAAATAATTGATTGAAATATATAATAGTTGTGATTTTTGTTGTTTGTTGTTTCATTTTGTTGTATTAGACTTGTTTCCCTTTGTTGTATTGTGTTTATTTTTGTTGTATCCGGTTGCTTTTTGTTGCAATGTGTTGCTTATAGTTGTTTATTGTCGATTTTGCTTGTAAATTAGGTTTTATTTATCTTGACTTCTTGCTGGAAATAATAAAAACTTATAAAAATTTGTGTGCAAACACTTCAAAATTATATTCTTAGATATATGAATATAAAAACAACTAGAAACAATAATAAACAATAACAAAATGTAATATTCAGATTTATCAACAAAAAACAAGTGTATAACTTTTATGATTTTAGATTTTTAAAAAATATTATTTACGTATTTTCCATTTTTACTATTCCACTAATATTCGGACGGAAGGGGGAGACATGGTTATAAAGAAAATTAAGTTTATGTAGTTGATATCAATTGATAAAGTAAGAATGATTTAAAGTCACGCAAACACGGTTTTAAATACACGATTACGTAATTTTTTTTTATAAATTTCGGGTGTTTAGAGTTTTATATTTACAAATCCCCCCTTTTGTACATTTTTCTTTTTTAAAATTTGTCTTTTATGCAATTTAAAAAATCATCTGTTTTAAGTTTTTTGCAATAATTTTATCTTTTATGAATACTTTCAAGTTTACATATTAATTTTAGTTTTTTATGTTTTCAAATATCAGAATTCACATTATTTAATTTTTTTACAATTTCTTTTTTTAGTTTTTACGAATTTTATGCATTCTTTATCTTCAAACTTTCATATTCATATTTCTCAGAGATTTAAAAAGAATCAGTTTTTTATGATTTATTTACTTATTTTTTAATTTTTTTAGAATATTTTAGAATTTATATTTTTAAACTTTATGACTCTTTTAAAAAGTTTTATAATTTAAAAAGTATTATTTTTTAATTTATTTTAATTTTTTAACATTTGTTTTATTTTTTATAATTTATTCTTTTAAGATTTAATACATTTTTATTTTTAAAAATATTTATTTTCTGGTCTACGTTTTTTCAATGTTGAATTAATTTAGAGATAAGCCTTTTGCCTTTTGCTTGCTAACGTGGCAAGACCGCAAGACTACATGAGTGCATTGGTGTGCATTGGTGGAAGCTTGCTTTTTGGCAATTTGACGGTGCTTCCCAGGGAGAAAGATGCATTGACGGGATGAGTTCTATTTCCGAAAAGAATTTTCAAAGTGGACAAAAGTGATATAATTTTCCACTTTTAGTCTATTCGTGATATTCTCCCTACTAATTTCCGTATGACACAATAGTAGTGGGCCGGAGGGAATATACAATAACTATGCTATTCTAGAATTTTGATTGATGGTTTTCAATCATTAGGACCTCATAAAGAAAGTTTCATCTTTTATGTCCTTGATAATTCATGTATCATACGGTTCTCAATTTACAAAATTCCTTTTCATACTAATTTCTTAATACATCGGTCAATGTTGACAAAATAATTTGACATGGTGAGCCATACTATACTTCGTGTTGTCAGTATTTTGTGTTAAAAAATGTTAAGACTCGGAATTCCATCCTAAAAAGGTCAACCTGATAGAATGAGTAATTCATGTCTGGATATAGCAGCCTTGTTTCTCTAAAAAAAAAGGGCTACATAAATACTCTGCATATACTTCCTCCGTCTCCGAAAGAAGTTCTCACTTTTCTTATTTGGATGTCCCTAATTTAAGTTCCTATTTCCTTGAATGGAAAGTTATCTATATCAAAACAGTGTCGAAACAGTGTCAAAACAGTAAAATTTACTCCCTAGTAAGTTTACTTGCATAAAAGTGTGTGAAAGTCAAATGAGGAAGTTCTCTCGGGGACAGAGGGAGTATCTACTTGATCATTAGGTTTGTTTGCAAATGTAGAAATAAATGGAAGAAACAAATGGTAGAAAATAGAAATAGATAATGCATGGAAGTTAGTTGGAGAATAATTATTTCATTTCGTTTAATTTGCTATACTTCCGCTTTTGGTAGAAGAGAAGATCGACAATTCAACATGAATAAACATATTTTATTGAGCACTGGATATTATTGGCAATTGGCATATTGCTTGATTGACGAGTAATTTTACGGGAACGAGTTCATTATATTTCATTTGTTAAATCTAAGCACGCGATTTCTGAGTTCAATTGGAATTAAAGATTTGATTAAAAAGGCTAAAGGGTCAAATAGGTACATGAACTAACTTAAAGTGTTCAATTAGCCCCTTATATAGAAGGTTCTGCCCGGCCGTCGCCTATGGGGGCGTTTCCCGGTGGAATTTTTTGATGAATTTTTTTGAGCATCTTCTTCATTAAGTCTAGTTTATCCATACCAAATTTCAGCTAAAAATTCAACCGGGAAGGCAGTCAAATGATTTTTTGAAGATAACTGCGCAGGTAAACAACGTAGTACATTTTGGAAAATCATTTGACTTCCTTCCCGATTTAATTTTTAGCTGAAATTTGATATGAGTAAACTAGACTTAATGAAGAAGATGCTCAAAAATTTTGATTAAAAAATTCTACCGGGAACCGCCCCAATTGGCGACGGCCGGGCAGAACCTCCTATATAAGGGGCTAATTGAACACTTTAAGTTAGTTCATGTACCTATTTGACCCTTTAGCCTATTTCATTTGTTAAATCTAAGCACGCGATTTCTGAGTTCAATTGGAATTAAAGATTTGATTAAAAAGAATTACTCCCTCCGTCCCAAAATTATTGTCTCATTTGGTTTTTCACACAGATTAAGAAAATGACAATGTAGCGACACTGTTTAGCACTGTAGCGACACTGTTTGGCAGTGTAGCAACACTATTTGACACTGTTTTGCACTGTTTGACACTGTTTGGTATAGATTTGTTTACCAAATAAGGAAGGTAAAGAAACGAGACAATTATTTCGGTACGGGCCGAAAAGGAAAGCGAGACAATAATTTTGGGACGGAGGGAGTGTTTATTTTGAATGTATTTTGGGAGGCAATTAGGAATCGTGATGGGAAAATAATTGTGATGTTGTTTTTGTAGGTGTTTCATACTATCCTCCGTTTTTTTTAATCGTAACATGTTGAATTTTACACTATTCATATGTTCTACTTTGACTACATTTTACACTATTATTTTACGAACAATACTTTTTTAAAATAATATTGTTCAATTCATTTCATTACAAATTTTCAAAATCTGATTTTTAATTTTTTTTTACTAAAAAAGAATAAGATATATTTACGGTCAAAGATGTGAGTTGACAAATGTGAAATGTTGACCGTTGCAACTAAAAAAGAACGTAAAATTAAAGTTGAAAGTTGTACGTAAAATTAAAAACCTCCATGGTAACATTCAAGTTAGTTGAATCCATTGATTGTATTTAAATCAAAAATTAAATATTTGATTTAAAAAATTAGTTGATAAACTGAAAAACAAGTCATTTTTTATGTTTGAGCTCTAATATGTATGATAAAGATTCATTTTTAATATCTAACACGTCACTCTTGCAGATCTAACTCAAGATTTATAGTGGCTATTGAAGCTGGCTTTTCATTGAGACAAAATTACCATTTCTTTGGAATTTCATTAGGATAAAGGTCAATTCTTCTCCTAAAAATACCCCCAAACCGGATTTCTTGCCAAATAGTCAAGCTTAATTTCACAGGTTTTTTCCTAACACCGTACTACAATAAACACGAGATTGACAAAAATTCACCAAAATTCATGTAGGACTTAAATAGGATATGTCAAATACGTGATAAATAAACTTCGACACAAACTATTTAACAGGAAATGCGTGCCAAATCCTTATCAACACCGTAATTTTTGTAGTGTAAAAACCGATTTTCATCTCCTTGTCTCGTCTTGATAAACAAAGTTCGAAGTACTCTTATGAAAGTGACGACTCTATGTAAATGAGGAAACACCAATAGTTCTTTTGACATTTCATCTCACCTAAAATTGAAAACGCTGTACTTCAAACATAAATACTCTTGATTTCATCATGCTACTTCCGTCCATTCTTTTTGGGCATATTGATTGATTTTTTAAGTGTATGAATTCAAAATACACAATGTCACCAAATTAGTGGACGAATGAAAACAGAAAAACTAGACACAAGAGTACGGGTGGGTTTAGTTTAAATAATCTCTTTAGTTTTAATCTACAAACCAAATGCGAGCAGAAATAAAAAAATTTGTTTGGTTTTATTTTCAAAATTTGAAACCACAATTTCATTGGTTTCGCTTTATTTCAGTTGAGTTTCGATTTTTTCATTTTTTGTCAAAAAATGTTTTTGTTGATTAACAAGACATAGATGATGTACATGTTCGAATCTCATCTCAGTTCAGGAATGTTGATCTTAACAGAAAAAATATTATAATATGTTAGAAAGATTTGTCAAAAAAAGACATAGAGATTGCAATATAAAACAAAAATTAAACCTACATCATAAATACAATGGCTTAAATACTGTTTTAATGAGTACTCTGTCATTTTTGTTGATTAAAGACTTTTAAATGACAACATAATACGGAGTGCAAAAAGAACGAGAACACATCTCTTTAAACTTTCTTTAGAATGATTTCATGTACAAGTTTATACTCCCTCCGGTTCATAATCTCCTTGACACTTTGACTTCACAAGTTTTAAGAAAGTAAATTTGACTTTACTGTAGAGTACACTGTTTGGCACTGTTTGGCACTGTTTTAGGTAGATTTGTTTGCCAAATAAGGCAAATAAGGAAGTGTAAAGAAGAATGTGGTACTGACAAAAAAGGAAAGTGTAAAGAAGAATGTGAACCTGAGGGAGTATATGAATATGTTATATATATACCGGTTACGGTAGGCTGAAGCCCAGGACAACTTAGAATATGTTCAATCTTTTTAATGTAAAATTTTTAATTTTTCACATTTAGCCCAATCCGCTAATATTTAAGCCCGGTATAATTCCTAGCCTAGAGCATCTCAGATTTCTGAATCTGCCTCAGGCCATCCCTAAAAATACTTCCAACTTTCCTTTTTGGGCGTTCCTAAATAAACTTCTACTTTCCCTTTTTGATAAAGAATTTGTTGTTCACGACAATTCTTACACATTTCTCTCTCATCTGCACAACTCTCCATCACACAATACTCATTATCTTAATCACTGTGTCATTTGTACTATGTAACAAAATTTAGGGACAGAGGGAGGATAATTAATATATCCCGACGTTAAACTTTTACTTGTTAAGGTTTTATACATTAACTCGTTTCCTTTTTTATCGAGTTTTTTTATTGATGGTAAATAATTTTAGAAAACATATTTAAAATTACTTTTAGAATAAGGATATATCTATTGTAAGCTTTCAAACATTTCGTTGGTTGTTTGAAAATAGTTAAATAAAGAAATCAGCACGTATTGATTGATGATTTCGCGTCAAATAGCTTGTGTCAAATTGTTTTTGATACAAATTTGACATATCCCTTCCAAAGACTCCATGGATTTTGGTTCTCTGTAAAAAAAATTCTTTGTTAATCATGTGTTTTTTTGTAGTGACATCCATAGTATGTTATAGATAGTATAAGGTATAATTAGATGACTATTGCCACCTCATTTAATCTTCTCACTTTTGAATCGTGTGACATCGCACATGTGAAAATTTAAAAGGCAAAAATGTTCATATATCAAAGATGAAAATGAAAATCTTAAATAAGTAAAATCTAAACATTCAGATTTATGAAAAAGAGTTGAGCTTAGATTGTCAGATGAAAACAACATTAATTCAACATGTGGAAAATTTGGTGCATGAGGAGAGCATATTGTGATCACTTTAATTTACAAAAAAACAAGGATGACACCCCATTCATGAGGGCCCCTAACACCGTCCGGACAACACGATGAGAGAATGTAAATTGAACTATAATCATAATGTGATAGATAGAGAGTGGGGCTCCGTCCATGGTACTTACAGAGGCTCTATGCATTTTTTGCATAGTAACCCCTCATCGCAGTTGCCGGGATTTGAACCCGGGACTTAATCCTTGTGGCACTCCCTCACTACTAGTTGAGCTACGCCCACCGGTTGATCACTTTAATTTACCACAATATAATGTCGATAGTTTCTAAGGGTTCAAAGTGAGAATTATGAGCCCGTTTGATAGCACGAAAATCGGCTGATTTGGCTGATTCTGTTGTAATTTATGAAGTTCTGGCTGAAGTGGCTGCATTGGCATAAAAATTATTTTAAAAATATATTTTATTAATATAATAAAGAAAAAGTTATATGTAAAATAGCTAAAATGGTCATCTACAGTATTTTCAGCCAATACAGCCAGAAAAGTAACTCCAACCTTACTTTTTCTGCTTATTACAAATTCAGTGCGCGAAAACAAAAGTTACATGTTTGGTGAAAAAGTTGGCTGATAATTCTGATAAGTCGAAAATCAGTGGTGCCAAACGGCCTCTTAATGAGCATTTCAAATGAATAGAGGATTCACATTTGTTACTCAACCTACGAAAAACAAAACAACATGTTTCAGACTTTTAGATATGCTAAATAAGTTGTTTCTCCTTTGTATGTTTTGTTCGATCAATTGATAGTTCTGATTGAAGCATTTTGTAATTGAAATTTTGAACTGAACTATTCCAACGGCACATTAACTTATTAGATTCTTTAATTAGTCCGTGTCGTTTTTATATTCTTATGACAACTTTTGTGGGAATTTGATTTTATAAAATTGGAATTGACATTTTAAGAGAGCAAGTATTTATACACGATGGTAGTTGAGGCTTATAGAAAAACTAGTTTTTGTAACGCGCGTTGCGCGATTGATTAGTGCCCAATGTATATTGTTTGACATAACTGTCATTTATTCCAATTTACTTGGAAAGCTTATCTTATATGATGTTCTTAATTTGTTGGACAAACAATTTAACACTACTTTAGGCTAATATACAATGCTATGTTTGGAATCACTCATAGCACATGGATGACCACCACCTGATGCTAATATTTTTGTACAGTATAGCACATTAATACTCAAAACAAAAGAATGACCATGGTGGGAAATAATGATTCAAAAGGAAGATTGCCTTAATAGAATGACAACGATCTCTTTTGCCTAAAACAAAACATAAAGAAAAATTAGTGACTTAAGAAGAATTAGATATAACTTCCATGATGTTCCAACTTAAGAACTACGAACATTGACAGAGTTTGGTTGCAGACCAGCCAAATAACTATAATCCATAATTCTCTCTTGTTCAAGGAAACCATAGTCATGGTCCACCTGCCTGCAAAATGACACTCCATGTATTAACTTTTGTTTGGTTGTTATAATTGTTTCATTTGAGTTCAGTCTGGATAAAGATATTTATCTTAATTATAAGCAATTTTTGTGTAAGAGTGTGTTTGTTGAATCAACAATATGAATGGGATAATATTAAAGTTTATCACATCAATTACCTCCCAAAAAGTTAGAAACAGTTCACCTGGTAAAATCTTCATACCAAACTTTAGTTTTTAGGTAACTGAAAAACGAAATTGAAACCCAGATCCTTGAGTGATTGTGGACAAAGGACAAACCTTTTTAAGTATATCGTCTATGAATGGCATGCTAAATCCAAGCCAGATTCCCCATGATAACAAATAACGCCTTGTCATCAGCAATTATTTATTGAAATCATTTACTAATTTTGTAAACACTGGTTCTTTCTTCTGGTCTTCCAGGGGTGGCTTTAATTTGTTCCTTCAAGAGAAATTCTAGCTCATTCATTTTTGTTTGGGCCACAAGCAGTAGCTCACAAATCGAGAATGTACCTGGAACATGCCTTCCTCCACAGTGGCTATGTAACGATTCATCAATTTCCAAAAATTCAACCAAATCAACCGGCCAAAACACATAAATACATAATCAGTTAAGTGACATATGTACGACTGTACTTTTATCATAAAACAGTAAAAGAAACAAGCCAAAGGAACCTTAATAAAATCCCTGCGATGACCAGTGAAATAAGGATATGAAATTCAAATTTGCCTTTTTGCCTTTTCTTTCTGGATTGTTAAGGAATTATTTTTATTGGAAGGTATTTGTAGAGCAGATAGATTTTTTTTCTAGAACAGGATTACTAAAATAAGAAGCAAAATGGTCTTTCCCGCTTATGTCTTCTCCAATCACATCAATACATTGAGAAGTAGCCCCTAAATATGTGTGCCAAATTCATAAATGATAATGTTATTCCTTTTTTGGGCTGTGATTATCCACAAAGGGAATATTAGCATCATCATCTTACAAAGTTACAAAATACAATAAGCTTCAATTAAGCAGTGCATAATCCCCAGAAGGCTAAACAATCAAACAGTTCTTTAAAATGATAACTAAAATTTTGAATCCCAATTAACTTTATATGTCAAAATATTTATGTCACCCAAGCCTTCTTGTATTAAAATATCATACAAGCACAACAATAGCATATTCAAAATCTGAATAAGAAAAGAAAAGATAAGCCAAGCTGTAATCACTAAAATGGAAATGATTTGAAAATGTTTTTCATGGAAAGTGATAAAAGAAAAACATCTAAAATGAAACTTTAGACAAATATGGTATAAAGTTAACTGTCAAACCCTTATATAATTGTAAACAAGAGTACATTACAAAGGCAGAGAAGATTAAGAGAAAGAAGCCTGCTGCGGAACTTTGGCGCGGTTGTCCTCTGATCCCAACGGGGTGGGTTGTGAGCGGCATTCCGAGTAACCCTAATTCTAAATCTATTGAAGGGTCGGGGACGTAGTAGAGAAAGCTGATGGGAGTGACTCTGAGGCTAACTAACGAAAGGGTGTGAACGGTTTGTTCCATAATGCAAACAGAAGAAACATGGTACAATACTTTAATCACAAAGTATACCTTTGTATAGCTATGAAGTTACACCAACAAATTTTTAATACCTAAATTAATCTTACTCTTATTAACCTTTATAATTTTGTAAAGATATCCAAACTTAGCTAAGCAATGCCAGAAAGGATTTACGACTATATATTCCACACAGTGGTCTCTCTTATACTCTTCTAATCATTATCCAAAATAATAATAATAATAATAATAATAATAATAATAATAATAATAAGTTCTCTGGTTTGGAACTACACGTAGGAGAGAACTGATATTCTTCCTACGAGTTTTGCTTTACACATTCTGAGGCTAAAAACTTAGGTAATAGAACTTTACTACTCCTGGGCTTGAAAAGTTTTGAGCGGGGATGAAGCAAGCTACTGCCCATTTTTACAATCTCCTCATTACCAAAGCAGAAATAGAAAATACTCCGTATACTAATAAACTAATACGGACTAAAATTTTACCAATCAATAAAGCCCCCTTAAAAAAAAAAAGAAATCCCGCTATAATATTATGAATTGATCGTGAAGACTCAAGTGACTCCACTTCTGGTGCAGCAACAAACCCCTCAACCTAAACGAATAACCTACTAACAACCCTTCTAAATAAAACCGGCTCTCTTTTAATGAGAACAAAAGCTACTGTGATGAGTAGAAGAGTAGCTTAGAAACCGCAAGAGGCAAAAATCTGACATCTAGGAGCACTATGTAAAATTGTTTATCTTTCAAATAAGACCAATGAATATTTGATCTAGCTATTAGAATCCCTCAAGGTTAAAATATAAATAAGCAGCTTGGGTTTAAAAGATAGTAGCAACAAAGTTAGTTTTGTCTTTAAATCCAAATTCCAGAATTCCAAATCGGACAGAAAGTTTGAAGACTAAATCAATGTGCTCCTGGGACAATCACTTTTGTTTTTGTTTTTGTAAATGCACTCAATTTAGAGAACAACATTTGGAAGATGTTAAATTTAAAAGAGACCTAGAAAAACTTAATCATTTGGGGATCACACAAAAATAGAGTTAATTGGCCATGTAATCAAAGAGAAGGCAACAAGGAAGCAACTAATTGGCTAGTAAAGTTTTCACTGTTTCTTTTAAACATTTGGAAATAAGACTATTCAATATGAATAGCCTCATTAAACTAAGCATTATTTAAACATTCAATAATATACAATCAAAACCGCATATCGCTTTAATTGCTTCAAGCTTCCTTTCCAACAAAATCTTAACATATTTCCAAAAATGTTCTAATTGTGTGGTTTCTGAAATGTTGTTTTCCAGAACTTAAGATTAAAAATTTTCAAAATAAGGTTGCTAAGGAAACATATAATGTGAGGAATATAATGTTATCTTTGGGTGAAGGGAGTAATAAACTGCAATTTAAAATTTAGAATATTGTTGTTTGTAACTGTTGGAACGTGTGTATAGCCATTTCCCATATATGGATCTCATTGACATGAGACGAACATGACTCTCTCACACATTGTTAACGCTGATACACATTCTAAGTTTTAATTATGTTATAAAATACTAATCCTAGATGTAATTCCATAAGACCAGTTACATAAGAGCACTTCTGCACTTATCTAAGCATATCCAAACTTAGCTAAGCAATGTCAGAAAAGTTTTATTACTATATATGCCACACAATGGTCTCGCTTATACTCTTCAATACAACTTATTTAGCGGAAAACATCATTTAGTTTCCTATGGTTACTATATCTTTGTAGAAAGTCGTGTAATTCATATTGCTGCTCTCAATCCCTAAGAAACTTCAGCTATCCTATAAAGTCTAAATTCAGGTTTTTTTTATAAAAAATCAAATAAAGTGACATACCTTTCAGGAGGAACAATGTTTGCACAAGTTTGCTTGCAATCTGGTCAGACTTAGAGGGAACACAAGACAAAGAGCATCAGTTACTAAAAGTTCTGACATATGTCTTAGTTAAAGAGTTATACATTTTTTTTTATCACAAATAATGGAAAAGTAGACAACACCCTCCAAAAATTAGTACACCCATAAAAATGTTAATTGCTATCTAATACAGTACCATCCAATCATACACACAAAGTACCTGGTGCAATCATTCAACTTTTAAAAAATTGTAAAATCTTCAGAGGGTGAAACACGTATGGAAATCACACATGAATCAGCAAAGTGAACACAAAAGAGTCTAAAATATCATTTAGACATATTCACAATCACCTAGCGTGCAGCAATAAATTTTATTTTGCCTCCTAAATTAAGTGCACACACAAACTCTTAATTGACGGCATTTGATAGTCCAACCATGGCATTACAGAACTAAACCACATCTTGGTTCAAAGTAAGCACGTGAATGTCTAGACAACAACGACCAAAGAAATATGGTCCAGAGTGAAGATGACCGTGTCCATTCGATGAAAAGGAGAAGGGTCGATGTGTTGAAATTAAACAGGTTCATAAATGCCAGAGTAATGAAGAATTGAAGGGGAAAAAACTTACGAGCAAACGCCGAAGAAGACGAGAGAATGCGAGCGGGATGTGCGGGGAAAGAGGAAGGATGAATCCTGGTTGGCTACGCGAATATCACTGCCTGATTCCATCGAACAGATGGTCTGTTCCGCTAAGGAAGTGAGGAGCTAGACGGTGTTGGGCCGGAATATTAACGGAAACAAACCAAGTGTTGGGAGATAAAGCCAAGTGAACTTAAAGTTTACAAGCATTTAAACACTATGTACATGTCAACTGAGCTTAGAATATCACCAACAAATTTTTTATATCCAAAATAACTTAACCCTCATTCAGGCTTATTAGACTGTAGAGATAATAAAATGATGATACAAATAGAGAGGGATAAAAAATAAATTCATGACATCATCATTGTGGATGATATACTACGTATGAAGGTGGCAGCAAATACTAGCAATACATCTATGACTCAAACAAAGCCGGCGTTGATTACACCGCATTAACCTGATGAATCACGACACCGTTTGAGTTGTCATGACTCATGAATAGGTTTACGTGACAAAGAGGCATTTGAGGTGGCAGTCCAATAAATCGGAGTACGCCCCCTCCATCCCAATCGAGCTGGACAATATCGAGATGTATAAATGGGTCAAATAACCCTTTAACTAACTACTACTTCTGTCCCATTTTATGTGTTTTAGTTTGACTTGACACAATTATTAATGAAGTGGTTGAAAAAGTAAAAACTGTTGTTGAGGTTTGAGTATAATAAAGTGAAATGGTGTAAGCCACATATTTCTTTCCATAAAAGGAAAGTGGACACTTATTTTGGGACAACCCAAAACGGAAAGTAGGACAGGTAAAATGGGACGGAGGGGGTACGTCTTAATCATGGTGCTAAATAAGCAGTCAAATTGAACCACAACCAGACTTGGCGTTACCATGTTAGGACTCGGAGTTTGATCGTTATAGGCCAACCTAATACGAGGAGAAGCCTAAAGTCTTATATAGTGTATTATTGTTTTATAGCTTTCCGGTGTGAGATAAGTACTTTAACAAAGGCCTTTATGCTTCAGAAACCACTACTGAGAAAATTAGGTAACAAAAAGATCACAATAGAGAAGAAGGGTGATGCGTCATCCCTCAAAGACACTCAAAGGCGTTAGACGCTAGTCAGGCGCCAATCTAGCACCTAGCGCCTAGGCGGGTAGGCTGACGCCTAGGCGGGGGACTAGCCAGAGACACATAAATTGTATTTTTATCAATATTTTTGCATAAATATGATAAGTAATACATAGTAAAACGGTAGTGTCGTGTTTGTGTGGGTATGAAAAATATATGCACGCACATTAACATACATGAATAATAGAACTGTCACATACAATAATATATGATAACTAATCACTTAAGTACATAATGGTATGATTATTAAATTTACAAAAAAAATAATAAGTATACATACATATTACTAGGCGGCAATTAAAGTTAAGGGTACATATATCTATTACAAAAATAGTACTCATATTACAAGTATCTTTCTTCATATTCGTGATTAAAGTTAAGGGTACATATATCTATTACAAAAATAATTAAAGTTAAAAATAAAAAATTGTTCAGTAAATCTAAACGTCCTAGGCGGCAATTAGGCGCTTTGGGCGGACAACTAGGCGCCCTAGCTGACCGACTAATTCACCTACGCGCCAAACCTATTAGTTGGAGCGCCTAGACGAAAATCGGGGCGCCCAACCACCACCTAGCGCCTAGGAGGGGACTAGTCGGGTGCTTAGAGCAATTTTTTAAACAATATAATGGTTTCAACCATTCAGACAATTTGGACAGAAGTTCTAGTCATGTTGGCCTATAATCGTGACACCATACAACTAGCCTCCAAGTATATGTAAAAAGACAATTCTTATTTTTATTTGTATTGGTTCCGGGGCTAAGGAACCCCACAAAGAAGATATATTTTTATTTGCAACCATTGATAGAAGAGTTCCAGGAATTGTGGGAGTTTGGGACTATAACATATGATGCACTTTCAAAGGACAACTTTAACATGTGAGCCATTTTACTTTTGGACAGTTAGTGATTTTTCACCATATGCTATGATTTCTGGAAGAAGTACACAGGGGAATTGCATGTCCACATTGTACGGAGTTTACTCAGGCCGGCATTTTGGCTCAACCACAGTCGGAAGCATAGTTGGTTTGATAACCACCAAAACTTCCTAATAGGTGATCATCCATTTCGATTAGACACCCAAAACTTTACCAAGGGTAAAGCAATCATGTATGGCCCTCCATTGCACAGAGATGGTTCGTATTGCTATGGTGAGATGGATGCATTAATGTCGGTGACTGAATTAGGCGGCATAGAACATAATAAAGTGATTGGAAAGGATCGATATCACATGGAAGAAACGTAGTATCTTTTGGGATTTTTCATATTGAAAGGATTTGCTTATGCGTCACAATCTTGATGTAATGCACATCGAGAAGAATTTCTCCGAAAACCTATTTAACACCATTCTGGGAGTACTGGAAAAGTCAAAGGAGCATACACGTGAGAGAATGGATATGGAACATACTTGTCACAGGCCAAGTATGGCACGAGACCGTCATGGGAAATATCCCAAGGCGCTTTCACCCTTTCGAATAAGCAAAAGGAAGCTTTGTAATGAAGTTTTACAAAACTGCCCAAAGCTTTGTGAGTAAGCCTCAATAGTGTAATCATTAATTTCATACATTATACTCCGTAACTTATTATAGTCTAAAATTATACCAATCAACTACAGAATGTTCAACAATGCAACTCGACTAATAGCTTATGATGAAGTCCAATTTCAAGCACAATTCCCAATTTAGTTTTATCACCATGTGATAATTTCAAGTTACTTATTTGTTAGATTAAAAATCTTTTTTTGGCCAAATTATTTTTGTAGACAAATATTGACTATGCATATTTATGTTTAGGTTCAAACTGACATTGTGGACCATCCACGGTGGATTCAGGCTTTATCTGGATTTTCTTCTCCGTATGTGACAACATACTAGACACTTCATATGAATGGCTACAAATTTAACATTGTAGCCCGATCTGAAGAGAGAGTGGCTTGTAAATGTGGAATTATGGTCAAGTGCACAAGTTATGATGGTTCGAGACTCAATTACTATGGTTTAATACACGAAATAATTCAGTTGGACTATCAAGATTACAAGGTAATCGTCTTCAAATGTGAATGTTTTGAGCCTTCAGACAGAGGTACACGAATTCATCCACTATATGAGATAGTTGATGTGAACATATATACAATATCGGCTTCGCACTTCAGATTGCTATATTTTAGTACACAAGCTAATCAGGTTGTGTACGTCTCATATCCAACTGCAAAGATAATGACCAACAGGTGGCTTTCTATTATTCAGTGCTTGCCACGAGCTTTTGTGGAGAAAGACTTGACGGAGAATTCAACTCACGTAGATGATCAACCGTTAGCACTCCAAGAAAATGAACCCGATAATTCATTCAAAATAGGGTTCAACATTACAATACATCAACCCATTGATGATTGTAGTGATTGTTTTGTCACTTTCAATGCTCCGAAATATATGAGTGATGCATTAGACAGAGAGTATGACATCGAGCATGCTGGTGTTGACAATGATAGAATAATAATGAAGGAAATTTGTGTGTCTAGTATGTTTATATTTTTTATTTCCCTAAATAGGTTCGCAAAATTTCTATTTCCCTCCACTTTTTTGCCAAATCCCCCTCCCTTAGTGAAAAATTCCCTCCACTTTTCCACCTTATCCTCGGCCCACACTCTTCCCAACTAAAACCCCCTAAATTCTATGCGGCTGGCTAAACTCATCTTTTCTAGGGTAAAATATTGGTTGCGCGACAGACTCATATCTTCTCTAAGGAAGCATTTCCCATGTCTATGCGGCTGGCTCACCTCATTTATGTGACTCACCTCATCTCTTTGGCTTCATTTCTTCCTTGAGCCCACACATCGTCTCACCGGGTTGTCTTTTACAAAATCCCTCTATTTATACCATATATATCTAAAATCAAATTAATTTGTTGTCCTACTACTTTTATGAAATTAATCTAGTGTTCTTAGTAATTTACTTTGGATACCTTTCAGTTTTACATCTTGTTAATTATTCCATTGTTCAGTTTTGTATCTGCTTATTCTATTTTCATTTGTTTTATATCTTCTTTATTCTTTATAGTTTGGGTAACTCTGGATTAGTTTACTGTTTTCGATAATAATGGTAATCACAGGTGATTTTGGGGTTGTTTAGAGCTTATATGTTTTTGTGGGGCTGTTCTGAGCTTATATGTTTTTGTAGGTCTAGTCATTTGTTTTCTGGGCAACCGGTCTGCCCTATTCTAAGATATCTTTATTTATGTGTTTTGAGTTAACTCTTTTTATATCTATTATGAAGAACTCAATATTTTAGCCTAATGTAAAAAGTAAGGGTAAAAGGTACCTAATGTCGGATTCTCCTAATAGATGAAGTTCCAACTGCATTTAACACATGTTGTTGTTTTCCTCTTCTTTTAAGTCTCTCTTTGGTATGTATTTTTTTCTACAGTTTTTCCCAGTTCAATTACTTACTTGTTGCTATGCTTTTATTTTATGTACAAATATCATTTTGAAGACAGAAATAAATTATGGCATCTTTTAAAGAAGTTGGGGCTGCAGGGCTGGAAAAAAACCATGTTGTCCAACCTCAGAGTTATCAAGCAATTCAGGCCGCTCAACACCATCTCCACCTTCTACTTTGCATGGGAAAACCCCGTTTTCAATATGGTTGCATTGAAAGGACTGGGGGCTGCTGGACAGAAGAATAAACTAAAGAACTTCAGTTAAAGAGGTATCCAACGGTTCAGATGGTGCATTTAAAGGACTAGGAACTGCCGGACAACAAACTAAACCAAATAGATGGCGAAAGAGGTGTCAAGTAGTTCAGGCCGTTGAACACCGTCTCCACCCACTTCTTTTAATGCTAATGCATTTGTCAGAAACATCGGCATCCGTATAGGACAAACAACACAACTTTCCCAGCCTCCTCCTTCACAATATAATGCAGCTCGTCGTCTCAAGCCAACACTCGCTCCAATAAGTAACCAACGACCAAACGTTCATGATTTCCTAAGTCACCAAAACGACACACAAACTTTCCTCAATCAACAACACTCGTCAAACATGATTGACGATCTAACAAAAGGCAATGACCAGTTACATGTTGAAGATGTAGATTATGAGCTTATTGAGTGGAAACTAGACTCATATAGTCATCTCACGTGGGTTGTAGAACCGTTGGACCATTTTAGATCCATTTCGGTGCAAGATTTGAAAGACCATGTGTTGGTATAAATGCTGCAGGAGAGTGAGTTCATTATGAACTTTATTTTTGTTTTATATATTTTTACTTACTATTATAGTACTCCGTATATTTATAATAACATATTTTTTAAATACTTAATTACAGTCTTATTTATGTATCAGTGGGCAACGCATGCTTGAAACTTCAAGGTATTGTTTCAAAACAAATCAAGTATAATCGTCATCCGGTCAGCCAACGTTGGAAGTATGGAAGTGAGTCCCGGAGAAAATAAAACAACTCTATTGGAAACAATTTCAGGTTTAAACTATGCAAATAGTTAGTCGTTTAGTTTATAACATATTCAACTAACTTGAAGTAGTCACATTTAATTTGTAACTCCTTCAACTAAATCCATTTATGTAAACTAAACATTTTTATAAAACAATACTATTATTTTTTAAAAATCTATGATTAAACAGTGTATAGATATACAATGTTTTCTTAAACAATTTAAATAAGTATTGAGACTTTATCATTTTTCCTATTTGCATATAAGATTTAGTTAATTGGGATTTATCAAGTTTGATGCTGAAGACATAAAGTCAAGTTATGAAAGATATTTGCAACAACATGTTTATTCCAATACACTGAATAGTATCAGGTAAACATAATAAATGGTATTTAGTTGTCAACTTATCTATATTAAAGTAAGAAAATAATGTAAATTCATTGATAAAATTTGAAGGAAAAAACGGTCTCAAACTATAAACAATTTCACGTGGGTTGTTCTTGAGGAGATTAAAAAGTCAAAGCAGTTTAGGAAATCATCTCAGTCAGGTAAGAAGAACCGTATGACCGGTGGAGATAAGTGCAAGCAATATGGAGGATCTTGAGCAGGAATTGATTTGGAAGCACAAGAGGTCATATTAATACGTTAATTATTTTAGATTGTCATATATTTACTTACTTCATTGATTAAAACATATGAAATTTATTTTAGTTGAGAGTCATGGGTGTGGTCATAAACCCTTTCAAGCTTTGTGAAACATATATACCACCCAACGAAGAGGAAGAATGAGGAGATAACTCATTCGCAATCGGAAGTTCATGTAGAAATTATAGTTCCACTTTATGACGTTTATGACATTTTAGTTTGTAAGATTGCATGTGTATCGAGTATTTGCATATAATGTATGTAGTTGACAAGGACAAGTTGTTTTACATTCAAATTTAAAAGATTACTTGTTGGCAGATTATTATTCTTTTAGTTAGATCAAATGGTGTTGTTTGACATGTGTACTAATGACAAAATATTGAAATTTGTATATTTTATGATCACATTTTTTGTTCAAGCATGTTTTATTAGCATGAATATAACATGTTCTTCTGAGCATGAGTATCTTATTCTGTTAAAAAACTTTCAAGACAAACAGTTTTTGGACCACAAAACATTAAATTTGTCAAAACATGTATTTTTTGTTCATGTTATTTTTCTGTCTCAACAAAATGTAAATTTTGTGGTACGTAGGAGGCTGTTTCAAAGTTATCAGCTATATTTCAAGAGCATATTCAAAATTTTCAATCATTTGACAATTGAGCCGAGATCTCTAATGCGTGTAAATTACCTCAAGAGAGTGGTATTCCAAATACTTAGAAACAGTTGGATGCAAAAGGAAGAGGGTGTTTGGAACGGGAAGATCTGCAATAACTTTCCTTCATGAGCTTGAAACGCGTGGGGTAGGACATTCATCATCTTCATGGCGCTCACATGATATTTGTGTTGCTTGGGATGAATGATTGAGGAACTGGTTCGGCTCACAAGGTGAGGAGTGCCCATTGCCAATGCCACCCGTTGATGCTAGATTGCAACTTCAAGATCCCGATTTACAACTAAAGAGTTTTGAGCAAACTTGACTTCCATTTTTCAAGGAACATAGAGTGGATCCACCAACCTTTTTTCTCGTCATCTCATTGTTCGTCCGAAAACTCTCAAGATTCCCAAGATTCCCAAGACTCCCAAGACTCAGACCACGAATCTCCCTCTCATTAGTTCTTTATTTTTAAGTTATGTGTGAACCGAATTTTCTCGTGATGACTTGTGTTGTTATGTATTTTGATTTCGTAGATGAATATGAATTCTAATTCATCTACATATATGATGAGCTTACTTATATTACTCATGTTTACATATATGTTATATTATATTGGCTATGTTACTACGTTATGTACATAATTAACAATATATGTAATGATGATCAACGATTGTATTACTAGATTATTTGAATTCACCATGAATAATTTTATTTTCTTTTATCTAAAAAATTGTCAATATATGAGTTTTTTTGGTGGTGGAATTTAGTGGCGGGAGATTTGTCATTAAATTTCGTGGCGGAAGATTCCGTCACTATTTTATGTGTTTACTTTGCGACAAAACTGTTTATCCGCCAATAAGGTCTTTGATGATAAGATTTCAGTGGCGATATTTCTGCCACAAATATTCATCACAACGCTTACCTGTGGCGACTTTCGTGGTGGAATTTCCGCCACTAAAATCCAGAATTCTTGTAGTGTTTGATACTGCCTTTTCTCCCTTCATTTCAATTATTACTTATATAAAGACATGTATGAATTTGATAGTCATACAGTAAGAATCTATGAACATTTTAGTCACATATAGACATATTTTTCATTACAATACGTTCTTAAAAGCACTTTTTCACTAAATGTTACAACTTTTATTTTTGCAAAATACTTTTATAACACTATCATCTTTTATTATCAAGTACTCCCTACATAATTCCTATAATTATTACTTCTCACACGCATAAGGAAACACAAATAATGAATAATTGATGTACCCCAAACCATGTGGGTGTATGAATTCAATGTCCAAACTAGCAATGTTTAAAAAAAATTACCAATTAACTTTATATTAGGTAGTTTTAGCTCGATTAAGATACATTTTACTTCCACCTCGAGTGCTTAATGAACAACTTCATATATATTCTTAATGTTTTGGGGTGTCATTTATTATTTAAGCTTACAAACACAACATAAATATTTTATAACTTCTATGATGTTGAGATTGCATGCAATATAATGTTCTAGATACTTAATTATACGTTGAAATTTTGGATTTTAAGTTTACACATTTATATATTCACATAGTTTGAGGTTTTTGAATTATATATATATATATATATATATATATATATATTATATAAATCAAGAAAATGTCCAAATCTATTGTTGAATGACCAAATAAATTGGAACTACAAAATTAAATTTAAATAGAAATGTGTGGTTGTTTTTTAATTATATTCATCTGAAAGATAAAAATGAAAAAGACTGTAACAAAATAGTTAAAACTATATCAATTGAGTAACAAAATAAGGTTTTTTCTAACACATTATTGAAATACAAATACATTGAGATAATTTGACTGCAATTGTTAGCACTTACTACAATATGTATTGTAGTTACAATACATATTAAGAATTACATAATTATGCTCATTGCACTTACTACAACCATCAATATGCATTAAGAATTACATATTCATACAACATTTTTTTAGGCACATATTATGTCATTATTTCAATTTTCAAGAGGTTTTTTCTTAAACAATAAAAATATATAACTTATAGATGAAAATGCAACTACGGTTGAATTGATAGGAGTGCAAATTTGAATATAGTAATGGCCACAGAAATGTAATGGCCACATAAATGTAACAAATCTTATTTTTTATTAATTATTTTTATTATTGCCATGATATGACTAAATTCATGTGTGAAAAATATTTATTGGATGGTGACAAGTGGATCACTTATTTCACTTCAATTCCATTGGAGGTATATTTGAAAGGAGTTTTCAAATGATGATCACACAATTAGAGCTAACTTGAGTGATCACACAATTAGTGCTTCATCTCACCTCAAACGGAAATGTGAGAGTTAGCTTTTTGTTGAGAATTTGATGGTGTTTGATCGATCAGTGATGGTTCTCCCTGAATAGGGGCGCAATCAATTAGTTAAATGTGATTTCTTGTGCGCGCTGGTGTATAGATGACAGTGGGAATTTAATAGATTGTTTATGTGACTAAAATTTACTTCTCTAAAGCGACACCTAAATGTTGCGTGTGAGTTGCCACATTTAAATGTAACTTTAAAATGTATGCGCATTAAACATATAATTTTTAGGCAAGCAGTTTAAGCGGACCAACAGCCACACTTAATATCCTTCTCGTGTGAGAGGTCTTGAGTTCAAGTCACAAAACAAGTGAATTTAAGAGAACTTTATCAAATGATGATCCTCTAGTCCACCGGGGTTTGTTTAATTCGAATGGATGCTCAATCATTTTTTTGTCTCTCCTCAAACAATAGTGTGGAAGTTAGTTTTATGTTGAGAACTCGGTGACGTTTGACCAACTAGTGGCGGTTCTCCCAGAACTTTTGTTGTGAATAGAGCTGAGCGCACAGATCCAAGATTTCCCGCCCCATACTAAGAAACCACTTTGATCCATACAAGAGTTGATAAAACCGAAATAAAATAATATCGTACAGGAGCGAGTTATATATATATATATATAATGTGGTACATATCAGTTATTCACTTAGAACTACCCCAGAATCGTATCAAACCGAATTGTTCTAAACGGCTCTGAAACACCAATTTTATTATATCATACTTCATCTGTATTTAAAAGTTTGCTACAGTTTCTCTTTTTAGTAAGTTTTATCTTTAAAAATACTCAACTACCTTTACGTTTTCTATTTTTTATCTTATATGTCTTTCATACTTTTACACCTACTCTCTTATTTTTTTTCCTACACTATTCATTACCCCATATTATTTCCTTCTTAAACAATGTACCAAAGCTTCATGTAGCAATCTTTTAAATACGGAGGGAGTTTATAGTATATTTTATCATAGTATATATAATACATAGATAAACATTAATTTCTGGAGTAACATTGTGTTACTGACCTAGCCCATACTAGGCCCATACCAATGTCATAAGCACAAATGTAGATCTCACATCCAAAAGATCAAACGATTAGGAGGAGGGGAAACCAACTTATAAACCATCGATCAAGCCCATACTTAATCAATGTGGAATCGTTATAATACCCCACGCTTCGAAGAGCCAACGCCATCGTTAGTCATGACTATGTTGGTCACGGTTGGCACCCCCAGGGCTCAAGCCACACTCTATAGGACACCACTCCGAGTATTGGGACAATGAAGATGGGGATGACTCTGATACCAATTGTTACTACGGACCTAGCCCATACTAGGCTCATATCAATGTCATAAGTTCAGGTGTAGAACTCGCTCTCAAAAGACTAATCGATTAGGAGGGGATACCAGCTTATGAACCATCGATCAAGCTCATACTTGATTAGTGTAGGATCGTTACACTTATCTATTAGCTCAACCCAATTAATAACTATATTGAATCTTATAAACTATTGTACAATTAATTATAAAGAATATTTTTGTTTAAGTTTATCCTGGTGTGTTGTTGACAATTATAATCTTATGAGTGTTAAGGATTAATTATGATAAACATTCTTACTTTTTCTCCATCGATGTTTCACACTAAGAAAATAGAATAATGCACATTATTTAAAGATAAAATAGCGAGGGTAATGAATAATGCAAAAAAAGTAGAAGGGATGGTGAAAAGTATGAAAGATAAGATAAAAAGTAGAAAAAATAAGAGTAATTGAATATTTTTAAAGGTAAAATTTACCAAAAATAGAAAGTGTAGCAAACTATTGAATACATCCGAAAAAGGAAAGTATAGCGGACATTTAAATACGGAGGGAGTACATTATTTTTTTATTTACATTATTTAAGAATCAAATCATACCAAAAGTTTATTCAGAAAGAGACAGATGGTATGTGCATTTGGGTGGTATCGACACCTTGATTTTTTAACGAACCACATTTGAGGGATATATTCACTAAGAGAACCGTCATGTACCATTGCATGTCTATCCTGACTAAGAACCTAAAGCGCGCAATCAATCACTTCAAAATGATTTGTTATGCATGTTGATATTAATGGTGCTGAGAATCAAATGAATTATTCAAACGACTCGGGTTTACTTTTCTCAAATATTTGTGTTGGATTTTTGGGAGCTCAGGATTATTCCAACGAAATTGAGATATACTACGTACTAACAAAAGAACAAGAAAATATTTCCCTATTTTTACTTCTATTATACAAAGTAGTGTTTTTTCTATCATAAAAGAGCGGTCATTATAGTAAAATCGAGAACACATACAAGACAACTTTCAGACAGAATTTACAAATCCAATCGTGAACCCTAGGAGTAGATTTAGAGTACAGTCAGCCATCTCATACAAAGCAACATGACACGCTAAACCTGAAACGGACAAATTTAGGACCAAAACGATCAGAACCAAAATTCTGCCTATCAGAATTCAAAAGAACTCCAAAAATCCAAACATTCAAATCAAATCTATTCGGACAAAAACAGAAACAAGTACTATGTACTCCCTCCGTATCAAATTAATTGACACGTTTGCTTTTCACGCAGTTTAAGACAATTACTGTAGACTTTATTAAAAGTAAGAGGCTTTTGGTACTGTAGCGACACTGTAGCGGTACTGTAGCAGTACTGTAGCTGCTTTTTGAGTGGGATTCTTTCCAAAAAGGGAAAGGGGTCAATTAAATTGATACACCAAAAAAGGAAAGTGAGTCAAGTAATTTGATACGGAGGGAGTATTACTTAAGAGAAAATAATACTGAAATAAAATCTTTCCACAAAGCTCTTCCTGGTATGAAGGTGGTTTCGGAGGAGGACGAGCTCTTACAATACATGGGTGAATACCAACTCCACCGTTGTCGGAATGGCCGACCAATGTTTCACGATCCCGCATCAATACAACCTCGCAGCCGCACCTCGTTCATCCAACAACGTTATCTCCTCTGACGCAGTTGCAATTCAAAGCGTTAGAACATCTAATATCAGTATAATCCGCCGTTCCAACCCCATATTGATAGAGAGCGGCGGAAAATTTTAACCCCTTCAAAGAGGGGAGACGACCGCTAGGGTTCCTGTCTCTAGAAAGGTTACTAGACTAGTGTTTTTATGATTTGGTTTTATTATAGTTAGATTAGGAGGCCGTTTGGTAACATCATTTTTCGGCTTATCAGGCTTATCAGCCAACTTTTTCACCAAACACGTAACTTTTACTTTCGCGCGCTGAGTTGTGTAATAAGCAGAAAAAGTAAGGTTGAAGTTACTTTTCTGGCTGTATTGGCTGAAGTTACTGTAGATGACCATTTTAACTTTTTTTACATATAATTTTTTATTTATTTTATTAATAAAATATATTTTAAAAATAATTTTTACTTAAAACAGCAGAAACAGCCAAAACAACCACTTCAGCCAGAAACTTCATAAATTTCAACAGAATCAGCCAAAACAGCCGATTTTCATGCTACCAAACGGGCTCTATATATCCGTACTTCCCTATTTCTTCATGAGAATTCGTATTAACATAATGAATTAGGTAGTTTATTTTTGTAGATAGTACTCCGTATAAATTTGGATTAGTACAAATGTACAATCTCAAAGGCTCTGATTAGCAGGAGATAGATTACAATGGGGCTTTCCCGATAAAGCAGCACACTAAAACAAACACTATCTTTCTACAACCAAACCTTCATTTCATTTCCCAAGAAAAATAGTAAAAAAAAAAACAGAAGAAAGACTGCAATGGCGAATGACCCTGATGATATCTTTGCTTTTGTTAACCAAATCCTGTTCCGTTCATCTTCCCCACCTCAACAAACCGAACCTCGTTTCTCCATGGCCGGGCCGTCCGGCGGTGGTTTCCCCTCTTCTATGGGTCATTTTCCGTCCGTCGAGAATGAACCGGATCAGTATGATTGTGAAAGTGAGGTACTCTGTTTTCCGCACTCCCCGAGGAAAAATTTATTCTTTTCTTTCTTATTTTTAGTTTCCTTCTGTTGTTTGTTCTATGCCTATTCATGAGGTTTGTATATGCAGGAGGGCAGTGAAGCTATGCTGGAAGAGTTATCAGCAGCAAAATCAAGGGTACCTCGAAACACAAAGAGAAGCAGAGCAGCTGAATTTCACAATTTGTCTGAAAAGGTTGGATCTTTTCTTCTTTCTTTTTTATTTCTTGTTTTATTTCTTCATTTTCAACTTATTCATTTTATTGTTTGAGTTGTATGATCTTACTGTTTAGTAATGGTTTGGGGTTTTGGTATAATGTGTATAACTAAAATGTTTAACAGAGGAGGAGGAGCCGGATCAATGAGAAGATGAAGGCCCTACAGAATCTAATACCAAATTCCAACAAGGTGAAATAATTAATGAGCTTTGAATGTTTAATTTTACTTTTACCTCCAAGAAGAAAAGTTTATTTACTTACAAAAGTAATTGTAAAATCGTGGTTTGGACTTTGGATAGACTGACAAGGCTTCCATGCTTGATGAAGCCATTGAATACCTCAAGCAGCTACAGCTCCAGGTCCAGGTGTGTATTTATTTGCATTCATGATTTTAATTACTAGTCCTTATGAATTATCAGATTTAAAACATTTTTGGGATGTTGGGATTCGACACCTTTATTAGTTACTTCAACTAATAAAGTTTAAAACATAACTACTTTCCTTAAATATTGGCATGTTCACATGAACTTATTTCAGTCTCAGACTAGTTCAGACCATACTAGGACTTAAATACATGAGATCACATTTAAATAGATCTGAATATACTTTGATATAAATAAATTACACATGATATTAGAAGAAATTTAAGTAGTCCGAACTAGACTTAAGCAAGTCAGTTAAGACTTAAGAGCATGCCAATAAGACCAGATTAGTAAAGTATAGTCTAAAGGAAAAGGTCTTAAGACAACATGTTTTGTTCCTAAACCAAGATGTATTTGGTCCTAGATAAAGAAGACAAATATGTTTTTATTCATAAAACAATGCAATCTTGTCATTTGTCATACAAGTATTAGAAGTCATATATGGAAAGTTATGTTTTAGTCATAGTTAGGGAATTTTCTCCTAACCGAATAATTCCTGGGAATTGAGTCTCTTGTCTTAATTTGGAAAAAGAAGAACTAAATTCATGTTTGTTATAGCTTTAATAATCCTTGCCAACACACTATCTTAATTCTTTTATCTGTAGATGTTGACAATGAGAAATGGATTAAGCCGCTATCCTATGTGCCTTAATGGAGTGCCACAGAACCAATATCCCACTGTCGCAGTGGGCTCCTATGGGAGAAACAGATCTCCAAATCCCAATATGACAGGGCCAGTCCATATGAACCATGATGTTTCTCTAAATGGTATGCGCAGTGTAGCCATCAATGGTCCAAACACAAAGCTCACATCTGTGGCTACTTACTCCAATGTTGTGAGCTCCGAAGCTACAAGCGACATGGAAACAATGCAGCCTCACCTTCCACCCTCTCAGCAGCCCATTTCTTTGAAGGTCATTTCATTCACTGCAGTTAAGTGTATTACAAAACGTTATGAAATTTCAATAGTAGGTTTTAAATGTTTTCCCTTACAAATTGTAGGAAAATTGTAGGGCAGGGATTCTGTTTTCAGATGACATGGATGGCTGTCATTCAAGAAACATGTCAATTGGTGAGTGGCTTCAACAGCATTCCTCAACAACTTCATATGCATGATACTAAGATTCTCTGATTGCCTTAGTTGGCTACTTTATATCTTGGTCTAATTGAACCAATGTTGTAAAAAGCGCTAGGTAGGTATTTATCAGTGCATCTCTTAGAGTCCCTTATCAATCCCGTAAGGGTCTCTTTCCTAATTTATTTCTTGTGGACAATCCTTCACCTAGTGGGCTAGTGGGGTATCTTTTCAAGGGGAGTTAGGTCAGTCAGGCTTGACAATGGGTCGGATTTAGATCTAATAGCGACCTAGAGACATCACATATTTTGCGGTAGAGGTATAATTTTATTTCCTTTTACCCAAACTGGACCCGGCTTTTTTTTAAATTTGAAAAAGTGTGTGGATATGGGCTGGGTCTAGTAAATCTAATACAGTATCACAGTCGGATTGTCAGAAGTTAGGGCCACCAACGGATGCGTTTTTTAGGTCTAGGATGTTAAGTATGAAGGGGGCATGTTAGATATACATAAATATATCAATTCCATTTGTTGAGGAACACATGTCGTATATTACTTGAGGTGAATTGATTCAATACAACTCTCCTCGATGCACTTTGTTTTTTTTCATTTCACCACTTCCAAAATCAGATATAACTAAGGGTGAATATCATACATTATGTTTTTCATTGGAATTTACCTTAACCTTAATGAGGTTGAAATAAAATTCACATAGCTGATAATCAAACAACATATTAACATGTTCAATCTGGAGAATCTATTTTTTCATACCATAGATTTATTTTAAGTTTTCCTTGATATAGGTGAATATCAATCAAAAGTTAGCATTAACAGTCTCTTGAATAATTTAAATGTGGAGGGAAATTCTCCACCCGCCTCTTGATTAGGCAGAGCTTAAGCGGAAGAAACCCTAGGCTACCGATAATAGCCTAGCATCTCAACAGGGACTTATCATGGCTAGGTGAAGATCTTTTATAACAATGAATTGAACTACGTTGTTATCCTTGTGTAGGAGAAGCTTCCACTTCGATTCCTTTTGTACCGGAACTATCTGGCTTGAGAAGTGGCAGTTTTGAGTCCTACCATCCAACGAGAAACCAATCAGATGCTTATCACCCAACACACATGGACTGCACCACTCCACAACTCTATAAGTAAGCGGCCCTCCATTTTTACTCGGCCGAAGTTTGTCTAGTTGTTAACATAGCTCTGTTCCAAACTATCATATATCAGCATTGGGGCTGGAAGAAATGCTGAAATATGTTGGCCTTGGCTTGTAACTCCTCATTACTGTATGGGATTGTCATTTGTGTAGTATAACAAAGAAAATGTACGATTAGGGTTGGTTGTAATGCATAGGCAAAACCTTCTGTATAGTAAAGGCTACTATAACAAAAGCAGTACGTAGTGGATGCTAACTACTCCCTGCCCTATAATCTTTGTCTGATCATTAGGTAGTTCAGTTGGTTGAGTGGTGGGAAAGTTGGGACAGTGGATGTATGGAGGTTATAGCTCCTATGTGCTGGGTTGAACCTCTAGTGCACACTGGTAAAAGGTCTACTACTATTCAAAGTCGCCATGACTTACAACCTCCCAAATGCCTTGTTGGGTTGGGGCGTGAGGGGCTTTGGGGTCTAGGATTCAACCTTTTGGAACATTTGTCCGATCATTTTTTTTCATTTGTCCCACACATTTTGTCTCATACTTCCGTACTATATTAGGTAGTATTATGTGATTCTAAGTCATCATTACTTTATTTAGTTCAACACAGTCAACTTAAATCTTGTTTTAAAGTATGGACTACGGAGTACTACTCCCTCCGGTTTTTAATAAACTTCACACTTTCCTTTTTGGGACGGTCTAAAATAAACTTCACACTTCCTTATTTCCTTTTTTGGTAAAGAAATCTATATCAAAACAGTGCCAAACAGTGTCTCAACAGTGCCAAACAGTGTCTCAACAGTGCCAAACAGTGTCAAACAGTGTCTCAACAGTGTACTCTACAGTAAAGTCAAATTTCTTTCCTTATTTTGTGTGAAGTCAAAGTGTGAAGATTAAATAAAACCGGAGGGAGTATATTTTAGTGAGTCTTGGAAGTCAATATATATATCAAGGGGTATATTTGAGTTATTTACATTTATCTATACTACTACTCGACAATAGTGTTTTTTATTACAAATAAATCCATTTTATAATTCTGATCTGATCAATTGTGATTTTGAATTTACATGTTGATGACAAACATATTTTTATGATATAATTAAATACTACTTCCTTTCTCTTTTAGTTGCAACATGTTAGAAATTTTACAATATTCACATGTTCTATTTTACTATATTTTATTTACTTTTTCGTAAAATATTTTTAAATACTTATTAGAAATTAATTCCACATTTACAATATTACATGTTGAATGTCACATGTTCTACCATATTACAAATTTAATTTTTGATTTTTTTAAATTCCTCTCATTTTAAAATTTCAAAATCCGAAACTTTTATACTTTTACTAATAAGGAATGAAATATAATAATGATCAAATTTGTCCGTTGACAAATGTGAAAATGGAAATGTTGAAAATAAAAAAGAACAGAGGAAATATTTATGAAAATAAAAGTAGTGGACAAAAATGTGATTTCTTCAATGTAGCGATTATAGTAATAACATTTAATTACTATTCTTATGTTTAACATTACTCTTAATTAACCATGACATTACATTCATAGTAATTTTAGTAATACTTTTTTATGTATATAGATTTTGGTTTAGGTGACAAATACATACAATGTGAGAAATATGAATGAATTTTAACTGTTGGATAAACAATATTGCACTAAAACAAGTTTTATGTTGCACTGCGATTTAAGCTTTGCAATGTTGCATTAAGAGATTTACATATTGAACTATGATTTGACGGTATTACACTAAGTATTTGTACTACATACCGACACATTTACGAAAAGAGAATATTACCCGAAATAGGACTAAAAAGATTTAAAAATTTCAAAGTAGGACTGTCATGTTTTTATTCCTAAAATGAAACTAATTACTGCCATATTTTGGTAGTACCAGACTTCAAACATGGGAATATTTTCCAAACTTGACAGCTTGGGAATAAAAAACATGACAGTCTATTTTGAAATTTTCAAACTGTGTTAGTCCTATTTCGGGAACTCTCCCTTACGAAAATGACACCGTATATAGTGACATATTTTAATGCAACATAAATTTCTTTAATTTTACTTAATTCAACAGACTCGCAGTCTCCCATCCAACAAATGAGATTCATTTTCATTTCTTATCTAAATGTTTCTTTTTATTCGAACCTCATAAGAAGAAATTCCGGACACTCATAATACTATATACTTCCTCCGTCCCGCTATTAACTTCCTACTTTTCTTTTTGGGCCGTCCCAAAATCATCTTCTCATTTCCCTAAACGGAAAATTATCCTACATCAAAACAGTGTCAAACAGTGTCTAAACAGTGCCAAACAGTGTCTAAACAGTAAAGTCAAATTTATTTCCTAAATATGTGTGTAGGTCAAAGTAGGAACTTAATAGAGGGACGGAGGGAGTATATACAAGTAATACAACTATGATGAAATGCTAGTTGTAGCAAATGAAACTTAGCTTTCAATTAGTCCATAGGGATTATATTACAAATATTCCCAGCTGGCATTGCAGCTCAATATAGTAAACCTAATCTCTTTTCACTTTCCTTCACCGTCATTATCGATTTATTTATTTAACATAAATGGCACCTGACATCATAGTTGATTTAATGGAATGAGTTGTTTCAATAGTTGAAGTATTTAAAATATTACAACGTACATACTCCCTCCCTTCTCCATTAGTTGGTCCTATAGAGTTTGACACAAGTTTTAAGAGGAAAATAATAGGGGTAATTTAAAAGGTGTAGTGAGTTGTGTTTAAATGAAAAAGTAGGAAAGAGAATGAAAAAGTAGGAAAGAGAATGATGGTAAATATGTATATTTATTGAAAAAACTTTCCAAAAACGGAAAGAGAGACAAATATTAGAAAACAATTCAAAATAGAGAGAGAAACAAGTATTAGAGAACGGAGGGAGTATTAAAGTACATTATAGTTTAAATATTAATCATTTCTATTACCCAAATTCACAATTGTGGATGTTGGAAAAATAGATCAAATTCACTAAACGGTAGCATGAACAAGAAGAAGGTGTTTAACAAATTATACGGAGTAACAATCAATTTAATTGTTATGTGATGTCATTATTGCAACATTACAACGTCAAAGTTAAATTACATGAAATTATTATTGAACGGTATAAGAACTATTTTTGTAAACGGTCTGCAAATCGTGTTGTTCATGCTCTTGCTCGGGCACACGTCCACATCTCAAATCAGGAGCACGCTTATTGTAAGCCAGTTTGCTAATGATTTGATTGATTAATAATACGTTTTGGATTGATGATAAAAAAAAACTATTGATCATAAACGTAAATAACTCATTAATATGTTGTACGTAAATAACTGATTACTATGTACTATATCGCTTATAGTTTAGAATTTTAAAAGAAAAGTTGTACTACGCGTTACTTATATCTCAATTGTGGTTAATTAGATTTACTTTGGGGGAGATGAAGCGATCCAGCCCAGTTGGTCGTCGACTCACTCTCCCTTATGGGAGGTCTCGGGTTCAATTCTCAATAGAGTGAGATTGATCCCAGTTTACCTTAGCCCCCCAAACCTCCTCCCCTGACGCCCCATGGGGTTAAAAAAAAGATATACTTTGGGGGCGTAGGCGAAAAAATTACTCCCTCCGTCCAGCTAAGATTGTCCCATTTTACCTTTTCGGGAAGTCCCACTAAGATTGTCCCATACCAAATTTGGTAAAGATTGTGTGGCTCTAAACCATTCTTACTTTGTTCTTACTTTATCAATTTTATATCAACCACACAAACCCACTTTTCTTAATAATCATGTCACCTTCTTTCGTTCCAATCTTAGAGGGACGGAGGTAGTATTACTCTAAAGTCCGCATTCAATATGGAATATTAATTAAATACTTATGCAATGATAGCTATGGAATATTAATTAAATACTTATGCAATGATAGCAACGGTCAAAACATCTCTAACAGTTAGCTAATTGCCCTCATAGTTTGACTAGGCACAAGCATATGTGGCAAAATTAAAATATATTCCAATGATTAGATATAACTATTTCCTTTTCATTTATTATTTATAATGTTATATTTAATAATTGTCCTTGCTCATTTAAGATAACTCATTTAAGATAACTAGCTTTCTCAAGCAAAAGTAAAAGAAATATTACAATGGTTAGCTATTAACTTTCAAATTGCAAGCTAGTAAAAGAAATATTACAATGGAGATGCTTTAAAGACACCACTTAATACAAATGAGGTGACATTTGTACTACTTAGTTGTTAATTATCCAGTTTTAGAAAGAACTTTATATTTATTCAATTTTTATGTGTAGTAAATTTTAATTTACATTTTTATCTTGTTTTCTACTCCGTAACTCATTACATTTCTGTCCTTTTTATATTACATTAAATTTTAATGTACTTATTATAATCGGTTTATATCCATACAAGAGTTATTTCCATGATCTTTGTGAAAAACTAATCGGAACAAATAATATGCTGAGAAGTATTGATGAACTAATGGCCGAGTGATCATCAACTTGTCCTCTCGAAAGGACTACTTGGATGACTATATCTCGCCATTAACACAAAGCATGTTAAACTAATTTTCAACTGACCTTAATGAATCTAACTATTCTATCGGTAATACTTTAATATTTTTTGCAGAATCCAACTGAATAAAACTTTATAAATTTGAGTAAATTCAAACGTATTCGGTCAATTTTAACAATCCTAGATTTCTACATGTGCTCTCAATTAAAAACAAAAGTGCATCCCACGACCTAATGGGTAGGCGTGACGACCAAACCGTGTTTGAGTGAGTAAATATCAAATAGATGAGGTGAAATTGTGGATAAAAAGTTTTACTTTATTACATAACTTTTGCACTTTTTGTATCACATAAGTCAATTCGTATAGATAAGTGTTAACGGATATCGGTAAATGGACGTAACTTAATTGGTTGATAATGTTGAGAAGTTATTATTTAAAAAAATATAGAGCATCTCCAAGTATTTGAATTGTAATTTCATTAGTAATTTGTTTGTGATTAAAGTCTAATTTACATCTTGCATGTTAACTATTCCACCGATTAAAGTATCTAATGCAGCATGAATGCATCATTAATATTTGGAAAAAGGGTCAAATATACACTCGAACTTACATAAAAAGGTAAAAAAAAACGCAATTATTTTCAAGAATTCATTTGAATGCCTTCCCGATTGAATTGTCAGCTGAAATTTGGTATGATTAAACTAGACTTAATGAATAAGATGCTAAAAAAAATTCATCAAAAAATTCCACCGGGAACTGCCCTAAATGGTGACGTCCGGACAAAATCTCTTATATAAGGACTTATTTGACCTTTTTATGTAAGTTTGAGGGTCTATTTGACCATTTTCGCTTAACTCTTTATAAAAATGAAAGAATGATAGGAGAGAGTATAGGTAAAAAATCTAGCTGGAGCCTGGAGGTACTAAACAAGATGGGAACATGACATATGTTGGACTTTTGTGGGCTCTTTCACAGATCCGACCGACCAAACAAAATCAACCTCATCACATCTATTCTTTCTTTCTTTCTTTCAATTCAACTCTGCATTTCCTTTCTGCGGATTCCTGTGGAATCCATTTCTTTCAATTCGAGCTCACAAAAATGTCGACCCACCATGCCAAGACGGATTCCGAAGATACCAGCCTGGCCCCTTCCTCGCCGAACCGGGCGGTCTACTACGTCCAGAGCCCGTCCCGAGACTCCCACGACGGCGAGAAGACCACCAACTCCTTCCACTCCACCCCCATCCTCAGCCCCGCCGGCTCTCCCGGCCGCCACTCCCGCAACTCCTCCTCCACCAGATTCTCCGGCTCTCTCAAACCCGGCTCCCAGAAGTCCACCAACGGCTCCCGCCACCACCACCACATTAAGACGGAGAAGCAGTGGAAGGAATTCGGCGCCATTGAAGAAGAGGGACTCCTCGATGAAAGCAGTCGCCGGACCGGCCTCCCGCGCCGCTGCTACTTCCCGGCGTTCGTCGTCGGGTTCTTCCTCCTCTTCGGCTTCTTCTCTCTGATCCTGTGGGGTGTTAGTCGCAATCAGAAACCTCTACTTACCATGAAGGTAATCAATAATCATTAATCAACAATCAAATCAAACTTTACGCAATTTTGATTTGAATTAATAATTGATTCTTATTCCTGAATCGAATTGAACCACTCAATCCGAATGCCCAATGCTTAATTCTGTAATATCTTCATCAAAATCAACGATTCGAAAATGAAATTGAAAATATTTGCAGAGCATCTCTTTCGATCAATTTGTGATTCAAGCCGGAATGGACCACTCCGGCGTCGCGACGGAGATGGTGTCGATGAACTGCACCGTCAAGTTTGTGTTCCGTAACGAAGGAACGTTTTTCGGGACCCACGTAACGTCTACGCCGTTAGATCTCTCATATTCCGAGCTCACCGTCGCTACAGGAACGGTAAGATAACTTTCCGTCAATTCGGATTTCTGCTAAATGAGAGGTTTCATTGATGTTGTTTGTTTTTCAGATTAACCAGTTCTATCAATCGAGAAAGAGCCAGAGGACGGTAACGGTGACGTTAAGAGGGAACGGGATTCCGTTATACGGCGGCGGTGCTGACCTGACGAGCAATGACGGAAAGCCGACGGTGCCGGTGCCGTTGACGTTGAGATTTAAGGTGAGAGCAAGGGCTTATGTGTTGGGCCAGCTGGTGAAGCCCAAGTTTTATAGAAGGGTCCAGTGCTCGGTTGTTTTGGATCCAAAGAAGATGAATGTGCCCATTAAGCTCAAGAAAAGCTCTTGTACTTATTCATAATGAGTCACGTTTGATTTTTTTGTTATGTACTATAAATGTAGTCGTTTCCATTAGGATAGATGGGGGCAAATAATCTCTATGTCCGACATTTTTGGTTTTCCTTTCTTCTTTTGAAAAATCGGATGCATTGGTCTGAGTAAAGCCCATGGATTTTCGGTCAATTTGAGAATTTGTCACTTACTTTTGTTAGGTTTTGAATATTTTCACTTTTGGAGTTTCTGCATTTTGAGTATTAAAGTGATACTTTTCACAGTAATCAGAATGTTAAGCATAAGTGGCGAAGGAACATGGAGATTGGAGACTAGATGTGTGCCAGTTCTGTCGAGAGTTTGGATTGCTCCACTGTTCTATCGTGTTCCCGTATCGGTCACCTCCACTTGCTTGCGCAGCCACGGTAGCAGCTACTACGAGCCCTCTGTCGCACACATCTAACCAGTTGAGATGCGTAATCTTTGTGCGATGGCAGATGAAAGTAATTGAACAATACCAGCCCAGATGGTTGCTTGTGCTAGTGAACTCTATGGCTGAACAGGTGAAGACTGAAGACTAGTCTGATGCTAAATGTATGAAAATGTTGGTACCCTAGGAATCATGCCTTTCATGAAAAGGGAGAGCTACCATAGCTCACTCAAACTTTATTTTTTTTTCCTGAAGAGCTGTGGAGAAATTTCGGTGTCGGTGCGACTTCAGAACTATGACTGGAGGAATTACAGAACCCGATTGGAGGAGTGAAGAAGCGGGAGAAATGGACACCTCCCAGCAAGGGGTGAGCTAAAGTCAATTTTGATGGCGCATTTGCTATGGAGATCGGAATCAATGAGCATTGGCTTCGATGTGATAGATTGCAAAACTCGTAAATCAATCAAGATGTGTAGTGAAGTGGTTGAAGTTGAAGTTAGTGCATTTTCCAGTTGCAGCAGAAAGAAAACACAAACTACATTGAAATTGGACAATGCTGAGGTGATCTAGAGTCTCTGGACGATCATGGCTACTTGAGCATCTTGGACTCTGTTGGTTCAGGAAATTAAGAGCCCGTTTGATAGTTTACACATTAAAACTTTACATGCAAAATGATTACACGTAAAGTGTAGGGCTGTAATTAGTTTGCACGCAAATTAACTAATACAAGTACATTGTTTGGTGATCTATATATTCTACTACACGCAAACTCTAACCAGTGTTTGTTTGGAAAATACATTAAAATATATACGAAAGATAATAAAGCCCATTTAACAAAGCGGCATGTGTGTGAAGAACAACTGGGTGACCATTTTCATTGCGTTGTTCCCCACCAGTGATAAGTTTGTGATCTTTGTCAAACAAATATATTACTCCGTATGGTTTAATCCGTACATAATTTATGTATATTAAAAAAAATCAAACAAATATGTATATGATAATAACAAGAAACATTTAAAGTTGGAGAAACAAAAAGTCACAATTTAAAACTTTCTGTTTATCACAATCACAGAAAATTTGAAACCAAGCAACGACAGAACATGTATTTATATTCATCAACGTGGCTTTCTAATAAATTAGTGCAGTGTGTGGAAATTGACCTCTTGTAGTCTTGTAACGAGGACTTTATTTCCGGCAATCCGGCTATGTCGAAATTGTAATGAGATATGGTGTTTATTCTCCCATTTTAACGGATGCAAACCATTTTACTACCCTCTCCCACATAAAATATTTTACATGGTACAATGTAAATTGTTTTTAAAAAAGTGTTCTACAGTTTACATTAATTAATTAAAACAAATGGTGTAAAATGTTTACATCCTCACACTTTGCATGCAAAGTGTTCACTTTACACCTTACCAAACGGGCCCTAAGAGTATTTGCGGTCGGCTTGTTACTTAAGTTGCCATGGTGAGTAACAAGTAGCCCAGGAATTAGCTAACTCATAATGAGAGCGGGACATTGTGAGCAGTGAGTTCTTCATGGCCCTCGTGCCATCTTGAAGTTCATAAACTAAGAATGTGTTCCATATGGTGTTGAACTCTTGATTAATAATATCCTCTCTCTTTACCCTAAGAAAATGTTAAGCGTGTGAATTAAACAAAACATCAAGTGTTATATTGAAGTCTTCTTACTCCTAAAAGGTTTCAAATGTTATTTTTTACGACCTTCATCCCCAAAAGTTAAAACAACCTCTTACATTCTTACATTCTTTATTTAGGTGTTCCGAAATAAACTTATGTCAAAAGTAACCTTTTAATAACAAATGTCAAAACAACTGTGTATTACAGAGTACTTTTTAGTTTTTACTTATTTTTCACTTTTACATAAAATATGGATATTATGGGAAAGTCTAGTTTTACACTTTTACATACATGAAAGGGTAAGGGTCAGATAGACCCTCGAACTTATATAAAAAGGTCAAATAAGCTCTTATATAGGAGGCTCTGTCCGGCCATCGCCATTTGGGGCGGTTCTCGGTGGAATTTTTTGATGATTTTTATAATCTTATTCATTAAGTCTAGTTTACTCATACCAAATTTCAGCTAAAATTTCAATCGGGAAGGCATTCAAATGAATTCTTGAAGATAACTGCGTAGTTAAAAGCACAATTATCTTCAAGAATTCATTTGAATGCCTTCCCGATAGAATTGTTAGCTGAAATTTCATATTATTAAACTAGACTTAATGAATAAGATGCTCAAAAAAATCATCAAAAAATTCCACCGGGAACTGCCCCAAATGGCAACGACCGGACAGAACCTTCTATATAAAACCTTATTTGACCTTTTTATGTTAGTTTGAGAGTCTATCTGGCCCTTTTCCCGACATGAAAATACGGAGTACATGTCAATCAAAGTGAGAATTTGTTTCCGGGATAAGGCGAGTATTAAAAAAAGAACAATCTTCGCTCCTTTCATTGGGGAATGTAGTACTACAGCTTCTTTATACACAACACCCGTCCCCGCACATTGAGTTAGCTTATTAATTGTTTTGATTGAAATTCAAACTCGACCCATGGGTCTTTTTAAATAAATTCAATTTGACTCGTAAATCTCTGTAAGAAACTTGATTGCATCAGTCTCAATATCTAACATAATCTCTAAGTATTTTTGGGGATGAGGCAATTTGAGGATTTAACATTTTAGCCCTTTAAAATTTATGTAAAGAAGTAGTTGTGTATATGATTTAAGTATATATGTTTACGGATCAGCTATATATCTTTCTACCTCTTAATTCATGAGGTCAATTTTAGCATTGGACATCACAGCAGATTTGTATTTCTCAAAAGAGGTAGTTGCAAGAAAGGAATTTATAGAATATTAATGATGTTCTTCATGCACATCTATTGCGAACACAAGCACGTCTAGAACTAAGAAATAAGTATCTAAATGATACTCCGTAATAAAAAAAACCCAACACTAACTCCCCGAAATTGATTGACAACCAAACTCATATGTTTGACTAAAATTCAATCCAGTTTTACAATTATCATCGTTGATTACCTGAAGTGTTTCACAAAGATCTACACTATTTTACCAGTTGCCCAAATTATTAAAAGGTTGATCTTTTAAACTAAGAATAACATAATAAATCATCTAAAACGTACAAAACTTCATAGTGTCAATTGTTTTAATGAATTTTTAATCATTAAAAATGCTTCCGGTACACACTATTAAAGTTTTTTCCCAAACCCATTAGTCTCATCCTCTTTATCCTTTTCTCTCCCCTCTTATCTAGGGGTGGACTCGGGCCGGTTCGGGCTCGGGCCGGGCCTAGACCCGGTCGGGCTTCCGGTTCAGGAATGGGGGGCCCGGAACCTGTCCGGGTAACCCCCGGTTCCGGGTCGGGCCGGGCCTCGGGCCTTAGCTATTTTTTTCTTTTCCTAGTTAACCCCCAACCCTCCCCCTCACCCCCAAACCACCCCAAATGGCCTAAAATACCCAGCCCAACCCGAAAAGGAAAAAAATTAAAAAAAAAAATAAAAAGGCCCGGAACCGGCCGGGCCGGTTCATGATTTGGGGGGCCCGAGCCCGGCCCGGACCCCCAGCGGGTCGGGCCAACCCGGACCGGTCACTGACCGGGCCACCGGGCCGGAACAGTGCCGGTTCGGGCCGATTCCGGGTCGGACCACCCAGCCTGAGTCCACCCCTACTCTTATCTATTCGGCTATTCCCTGCTCATTCTTACACTCCTCTGCGCCTCTTCTTCTCCCTTTCTTTATTCTTTTCATTCTTCTCCAACTTCCCTCCTCTAAATCCATATTTTTAGAGAAATTATCACCCTCCAGTTCCACTATATGTCTCCTTTTCCATTTTTTGACCCACGTTTTTCTCACAAGACCTTGAGGTAATAATTTATTCCGATTTTTTGAACATATAGGGTTATATTTTTTCCTTTTTTTTTTAATTTTATGGATACAATATATGTTGTGTTGATGTTGATGAATGCTTATTACATTGTAATATCAGTATGGATTTGTTATAATTTAAATTTTTATTCAACTATTATATTTCACTTTTTTGCCTATAAGGTGTTTGTTGAAATGTTTCAATGAACTCTTTTATTATAATCACAATTTGTTTGTTATTTCTCCTCTTTTGTGATTATGTCTGTATGCTTGATGGATTTTAGATATTATTCAGGTAATAATGAATTCCATTTTTGGTGATTTATTTGTTTTCATGATTTTATTATAGGCAAAATTGATATAAAAAAACAAAATAATCCATATTTTTACCAATTTAAACAAAAATACTCCCTACATCAAATATTTACACCATTAATCCAAACATCCTATATGACTACTGGAAATACAATAAAAGAGACGGAATTCTTCTTCTGTCTGAACTGCCGTTCACAGCCCCAACGAATCCCAGTAAAAGAGAAGGAGATCTACCTTCTTCTCCGTCTTCTTAGCATTTGAATCTCCGGCTCTAAGATCTAAATTTCTTAATCAACACATGGCCGCTTGCGATTGTTATGAAATTTCTTCAAGATTCAGCCCCTCTGAAACACAATCATCGAAATGAAAAGTGAGCTGCAATAATGGAGTTTCTTCTCCGTATGAGAAGGTGTCCTTAGACCATTTGGAGTGGTGCAAGAGTCTTGTTAAAAATGAACTCCGTCGATATGAATACAGTGTTTTGACTCCTATTCTCTGCATTCCAGCACCGTCAATAAAATACATTCAATACATTTTTTTACATATCAATTTAGTAAAACATTAATTAAATTATTATAAGTAATGTTTTCCTTTAATTTTTTTCTCTGATTAATTATAAAATAAAAAAAGACACATTTCGATGTAAAAATAAATAAATTTCATTAAAAATAAATTTTGAGAAAAATATTAATTAAAAATAAGTGAAAAATAAAATAAATTATTTCAACCGTTGGATTTAAATTTCAGCCGTTGGATCATTTTTTTTCGTTCAAACAGTGTCAAAATCATCACAGCCGTTGGATCTACCAAAAAGTTTTTTTTTAAATAAATTTGGTAGTGCATGCTGACCTCATGCTGACATGAACATGACATCAGCGAGGAAAATTACTCAACTAAGCCGTGTGCTCCCAGCCCTGCGCACATCAGGTACGCCCCCACCCCTTTTTCTTTTCTTTTCCATTTACTTTTTGGCTGTCCAAAACTCCTCCAAATTTAACCCCTTCCCTCCCCAAACCCATTTTTAATACCCTCTACACTCCACCAATGTATGAAATTAGGAGTCCAAAAATGCCATTTTCACATTTTGGACTCCTAATACCTCACCACTCCAAATGGTCTTAGGGCCAAACTTATCACTCAAAGTGCAGTGAATCATTTTTTCAAAATAAGCCAAAACCGAAGTATGTCGGTATGCACCAGTATTATTCCCTCCGTCCCGTTGGAATGTTCCCGGTTTGACCTACACACATATTAAGGAAATAAACTTACCAGGGGGTAAATTTTACTGTTTTGACACTGTTTGGACACTGTTTGGCACTGTTTTGCACTGTTTGACACTGTTTTGATGTGGGATAACTTTCCATTTAGGGAAATGAGAACTTCTCTTTGGAACATCCAAAAAAGAAAAGCGGGAACATTCCAACGGGACGGAGGGAGTATTTAATAAAAATTCAACCTCTTATCCATCAAGAATTATATTTACAAATAAATAGTGGCTGAAATTTTTCTGCAAAGTTTCAGTGTTAACACTCTTTATTAGTTTGTCATTAAGGTCCTTATTCTGATATTGAAGAAGAAAGCTAGGATGTGGCAAAATAATTTGGGCTAAAGCCTAACCTGGACAACTAACGACTTCTTCTCTTGTTAGAGGAAGCTCTGGTTCACATGGTAAAGCATAGAGTAGTTAAAGAATGAGAGTAAAGTGACAATGAGTTTAACGGCGTTTCTTTAAAAGATTATTCTGTCCCCTTATTATATTTTTGTGAACCTGACAGAAAGTTTGGATTATTAGTGTAAAAGTTTGGAGTAGGGATTATTTTTGTTTAATTGGTAAAAGTAGGGATTAATCTTGTCAATTTCACCCTTATTATGGTATATATTTTTCATTATCTATTTAATTCAATTACTCTATTTCATTCATGCCCATTACATATTTGTGAAATGACTCAGTGATTTTTTTGTTCAAATTAAAGACTTTTTTCTCCTAACTTTGTTATCAGAATTTGTTGGCTTTGGTTTTTTTTGTATATATGGCTATTGACTTTGATGCTATTATGTTGTAAGATGAATGTAAATGAATGGAATTGGTCTATTTTTAATGCAATTTCTTTTGAGCTTTAATGTTGTCATTGGTGGTTGTGTTAGGGCAGACGTATCGGGATACTATTCGACATGAGCCTCCTTTACCTGTTGGGCAAGAATTGTGATAAACCAATGGCGACAATAACTACAATTTTGAATTTCAGGAACAAAGGAGTTTAAAGGAGAAGTTAACTAAATATTATATTGTAAATCTATTGTTCTTGTATTTATAATGTAAGTGTATATTGAATGTTGCATATAACAAGCGGAATGTTGTGTGTGTAAGACAATTATATTGTATTGATTGTATTAAAGAGCTTTTTCAATTGGCATAGAAAATTATGAGAAGACACATTGTATATGAGCAAGACACTTTGTGTCTGGCCACAAATGATATCAACTGGAATTGGCTAAATTAATTGTTAAGTGGAATTGTCCGTGAATTTGATAGGAAATATCCTGCCACATAAAATAAACATTGGAATGAGCTAATGTGCAAGTGTATTTATCTTTGAACCAGATATGAAGTGTCCAGTTACAGACAATAACCCCTGGGACGAATTAATGTGCCAAGTTAAAATGTTTATGAACCTAATATGAAATGTCTTATCACAAACAATAGTCACTTCGTAACAATAGTAAGGGTTAAAAGTTAAAAGTTTTTTTCCGAAAGGGTTAAAAGTTAAATGATAATCTTACACTTATTAGTGTACTTTTTTATACTCCCTCCGTATTTAAAAGTTCCATTCACTTTCCTTTTTGGAATGCATTTAAAAGTTCCCTACACTTCCATTTTTGGTAAGTTTATCCTTTATAAAAT